>CAJQZJ010032273.1:2064490-2085509 GCA_907164525.1 Lophiomys imhausi | reverse complement strand
TGTGTGTGTGTGTGTGTGTGTGTGTGTGTGTGTGTGTGTGTGTGTGTATGGGTGTGTGTGTGTATTGAATTGTGGTAGCACTTAGCTAGAAACAAACAAAACATGATTTTTTTTTACTGTCACATTTCACTCTGAAATTAGGAAGGACTTTGGAAGAATCCAAACTATGTCTTTTTTACAGAATTTGTTCTCATAATGTAAAAATAAAATCCATTCTTTCTTCCTGCTGTAGTCTGATTTCTGAATGTATTCAAGGACATCTGTGTTACATATATTGGTTCCTAAGATGAGGGCTTTAGTGGTGGTGACAGCCATCATGAAGCATGTCCTTGAAGAGGATCTGTAACTTCATCATTCTCCTTTTCTCTTCCTTCTTTTGCATTCCTTTCTCTTTCACCCTCCCCTCCCTTCCTTCTGTCCCTCCCTCCAGCTCCCCCGTTTCCTGGTTCAAGTGTGATGGTTTTATAACATGCTCTCCTAGTGCTTCCTTCCAACCCCCAAATACTGCTGATAGTGTTTGGTGCTGGACTTAAGCACCAAAGTTGTAAACTGAATAGAATATGTTTTAAAAATATCATTTTCTTTGTTAATTTAGTTGCCTAAGGTAGATCATATTAATAATTTTGATTAATATACTCTACTTTGATACCCTAAATATCATGGCTAGAACTTTGAATATATACCCAGGAGTGGTACATTTGAGTCATATGGTATACCTATTTCTAGTGTTTTGAAGGACTACACTGATATCACCTTGGTTGTACTCACTTGCATTCCTGTCAACAGTCTGTGAGGGTTTTGTATTCTCCTTATCCTCATCTCCATCTTCATTCTGTTTTCTTAATTATAGACATTCTGAATCAGGCCTGAAACATTGAATTTTCTAGAAGAAAATTTCTAGAAAAATTTTCTAGAAGAAAATGCAGTTCAAGATTTACTCATTACAATTCGTTCTAAACAAGATTCTTTTCACTCAGGAAAAAAGAGCAACAACAAATGGGATCTCAAGGAATTTAAATAAAATATTCTATAAAGATAACTGTTAATTGAATAGGGAGACTAAAGAATAGGGCAAAAAAGAATTTTCCAGCCATAAATCCTACAGAGGTATAATGTGCAGAATGTACAAGAAACTCAGAAAACTAAACAGCAAGAAAACAAACAAGGTAATTAAACAGTAGTCTATAGAACTGAACCCTTTCAGAAGAAGAAATAAGAAAAAGGTTAAGAAATATATTTTTATGTTTATTTATTACTTCAGGTTACATCTCCATCACAGAGCCCTCTTTCCACTCCTCCAAGTGTTCACCATTCTTAGCCATCAGGGAAATGAAAATAAAGAGTACTTTGGGATATTAGTCAGCTAGATTCTTATGAAAATGGAAACTGAATTTTTGTAGAGAAGGTATACTCGGGTTGCAAAGAAGTTTCATTAACCACTCCCACTAGTGATAAGAGGTTATTTTCTTTTGTTCATTACACAGAAATATGATGTTCTGAATCAAATTATGCTACGTTTTATTTTTCTTCACAAACTGATAATGATATATGTTATACATAAGCAAAAAGTTGGCTTTTATTAGAAAATAGTTTTTAAAATTGTAGCTATCTAATGGAAAACTACATGAGAATTTAAATTTTTGAAAGAAGAATAAAATAATCCAAACTAGTACAATTATATTTAGTTAGTATACATGATAAATATGGTTTGAGAATCTTGTAGACTATGAAAATTTTTGGAAACTATGATGGATTAGTTTTTTTTTTAAGAGAGGCCAGGTATTAGTATTAATATCACAAAATGATAGATACATGTGTATCATTGCTCATTTCCCTTTCTCTACTTTAAAAATCCAAGATCTGATGCCTAAGTAATGGGTCCACCCACAATTAAGGTGAGTTTAACTGCATCAATTATGACAGTGCAGATAATCACTGACTCATATCCTAGAGACCTATCCCTCAGGTGATTCTCACTAACTAGTACAGGAGTTCATTTCTAATTCAGTTAGGTTCCTTTTTGCTTTCTTTTTGGTAAGTTTTCTGAGACAGAATCTTGTGTAGCCTTGATTGGTCTGAAACAAGCTATGAAATCTAGGATAATCTTGAATTTCTAATCCATTTGTTCCTATATCTTGAAAACTGGGATTACAGGAATGTACTATCATGACTGTGTCTAGCTTTTGTGGTGCGGAAGATTGAAACCATATCATTATGCATGGGGGGCAGCCAACCCCTTAACTGAATGTTGATTGTAGAGCACTTAACTCCAAACTGAAGTATTAATACCAAGAGGGAGAATGAAGTCCCAAGACTCAAGAAAAACTGTAAGTGCACATTTTTTGAAAAGATGAAACTTACAAGATTCAGGAGGGCCTCTTCCTTGGGAAATAGAAGTGGTTCACAGTTGCTGGACAAGGAATCTCAGTCTATCCTAGATGCTAAAATGAAATTCTTGGACCTCTGGACTGCCTTAATCCATCTGCAAACCAAGCAGAGAGCTCCACATTTGCAGCTTCTTTTAGTCACTTGTCAGGTAAAGTAGGCTTTTCAGCAATGCAGCTGAATTCTACTAGTCCTTGCTGTTAAGTACCCTTCACCTGTTCTCTTGTAATTATTCCCAACAAAACATATTGGTTTACCTACCTGAACTTTGGTAAAATGATTACTTTGGTTTCTGATGGGTTCCCTATCTATAGTAAGTAAATATTGTTTCATGTCTTCCCCAGAAAATAATCTGTCACAAAACAGCAACATCTTAGCCTCTCAATAATTCTAATAATGGTTTAATGCTTGCTAGGAAAAGTAAGGATTATATGAAATAAAGCAATTGTAAAACTGGTCCACTCATTTTCCCCTCCAATCTTGTAAGAATACCAGGAGTCTTGAAATTTTATCAGCTTATATTTATATTTACATTTATATTATCTTACTTCTATCTATAATATCCTCAAAATCCAACACTACTAAGAATGCCACATGCTCTAACACAAAAGTAAGCAAGAATGGTAGCAGCAGCAGCCAAGATAGCAGAAGAGATGTCATAAACATTAATTCAGTTTATTAGGACCTGCATGATCATCACTGTAATTTTCAAAGTTGTATTGCTTTGTGGTAGCTTCAGATTTATTATTGAAGTCTTCTGAGGGGAAATTGAACAAATCAGCTGTTAGCATATTCTGAACAGAGAAATTTATTCCATGCAATTTAATGTAAAGGAGTCATTTATACTGGTGCCCATTGTGTGCCTCCAAATTAGAGGAATAACATGACATACTGAACAGCCAAGTCGAGATTACTAGCTAGGCTGTCTTATTGATGGTATAAAGAAATATGAGAGTTGCACCTCAGGACATTCGGTGGCAATAATAATCTGAATCCTTCATTCACTGATTCACATACTGCTCCACATTTAGACTTGCATTTCTCTGACTCAAACAGATGAATATGTTGAAAATCATCAAGTTAGTGATGGCATACACAGTCTCTCCTGTTAGTACATTCAGCCTGACTTTGAGTTGTTTTTACTCCTATCATCTACCATTTGCAAAGAAGTTTTATATCATTTGAAATCCCTAAATTAATGCTTAAGAGGTAGAACTTGTTTCTTTTTAAGCTTTAGAAAATTTCCATCATGTTGAATGGGCTTTGAGGTCTCCTACACTCATAATAAGAGTCATTGGCATTAATATAAAATCAATAAATGAAATTAGTATTAAGATGATATCAATAAATGGTCAATAAACAATGTACTATCTGATATCTGTTTATGTATACTAGTAAAAAATAATATTTGTCAATGTTATTACATTTCCCCCATGTTCTTTGACTCCAGGCACTAATTATTGGAAGAGGTTTCCCTTGATAATGTCTATCCTTCCAACAACTGAATGTCCTACTGTGCTCTAGTACACCCCTGGTGTAGAATGGAATTAATGGATATTTTGCCTCTTCATAAAGCACTCAGCTTCAGGCAGAGCTTTGTCCACCTCAGGGTCCAAGATTGGCATTACAATGGAGGTTGCCCAAGTGTTAATGGAATGCTGTGGGTCCCTAACATTACGAACCAGCCATTGAGCCAACATTCTTAACAGCAGCATAATGAATCAATAGGATTCTCAACACTCTTTTTTAAATATTGTGGGGAAAACTTCCTCCACTCATGTTCATGAGAAAAAGGGAAGAAAATTACATTATAAATAAATAAGTAAATAAATATGTAGTTTTATGTTATGCTACAGTCCATGTTGACTCAGTAGCATGTTAATGAAGTGTAAAGCAACCTGTTAATGTCAGACAAATATTTGGCCCACATAACTGATATATTATACAGCATATCATTTCAATTTGAAAGGACATAAATATTGTCATTTAAAGAAAAACAATATGTGAATTCAAGGTTTAAAGAAGTTTATAGATATAAATATCTCTAAAGTTCAATTCGGTCATTTTTATACCATAAATCAATGCCCTCCGTAATCAAAAAGAAAAAAATGAAAATCTGTATAAATTAATAAAAGTTGAACAGCCCATGTATATTAATCTAATCTAATGGGTTTTATTGCAAAAGTTTTCTCAAGGCTTAATATTTCTTGTATAAAAAAAGAATGATTGGGAATGATTAAAAATATAATTGCAGAAAATACTCATTTCAACTTTAAATGAAAGTTGGTAATGAATGAACAATGAATGACCATGGGTCCTGTCATTGCTCAGTAATCATAGCTAATAGAGAAATAAAGTCCAGATGAAAATATGCTGGAATAGAGCTAGTGATAAAAAATTCCAAGTCCCTCAGTATTTTAATTTCTAATTAGTTACCTTAAAGCACTAAGCAATTTTGCTAAGACTAAATTGCCCTTTCTTCTTAATATTCTTTTAGGAAGATGTTATAGTCTAAAAACTTTAATATTTTCAAATTATAATGCAAAGGTTTTGCATGCTTTCAAAGACTGGAGTAAAAACACAGAATGAAGAGAAATGTATGTATCAAGATTCAATTATCATTGTATATCTGCCTGTATTGTAAACACTTAATATCTGTAAATTAAAATTATATATGTTAATCAATGAGAAATCTACTCATATTACAAAAACAATTTGTGAAGAAGGATAAACCACGAGACAGGGCTAAAAGAATAAAGCAAAATGATTTGAATCTCTTTCATTTAATAAGAGCAGGAAAAAGTGTGCAATTCACAATATGTCAAAACTAAAACCAGATGTTTAGAAGAACTATTTCTGATATTTATAAACACATCGCTGTCAAGCAATAAACAATAACTTACAGGACAATAAGACATATGATTTTATCAGACATTTATTAAAAAGGTGCAAAGTACTCCACTAAATACTTTCAAAGACATGATTCAAGCAAAATTTTATGCTTGCAAGACTTTTCAGAGGCTAGCAGAGTTGCCGTTAAAAAACAAAGTTCAATTCATTTTCTTTAAGTTCTGCATTTGGGAATTTATATGTTTATTATTGGAGAAAACTGGTACTTTGATGATTTTTATGGATCTTTGTTAGTGAAGATACATGTGTATTTAATAAAAGTCAAGAGCATCATAACAGACCATAATCCAATGGAAAAAGTCTTGCTTGTTTAAAAAGAACGGTAGTATTCCTATGTAGCTTCATAATGTTCTGTTATAATCAAAGTTTATAAATAACAATGGTGAAGATCAGCTTCCCTTCAACCAGGCACCTCTGTTTCACTCAGGACAAATCCCATGGTAATATGACCTCAGATATATCCTACATTTTAATAGATAAAAGCAATTACCATTCATTTACCACCAAATGGATCACTGGCAAAAACAGGAAGAAACAACCAAAATTTCTCTTGTGTTGGCTTTTCAGTTAAGAAGTTTAGAAGTTCATGTATTACACATTTTTTTGACCAAAGCAATTGTTGTGATCAAAACTAATATCGTGGATTGTAATGAAATCAATCGGACCTCAAGGCAAAAAAAAAAAGTTTGGAGAATAAAAACAGTGATAATTGTACCCCACAAGTGATATCTCCAAGGTCTTGAATATGCTGAGAGAAGCTATGAATGGTAATCTAATTCCCATAGAAAGCTTGGAAATTTTTACTAGGGATTAGGCATAGCCTTTAGCTGTGTAATTTCAGGAGAAAACAAAATCATCTGATAGGACAAGTAAGATATTTTCACAAAATATTGTGAGTCACACCAATGCTGGGAAGAATATTAAATGACCTGAGCATTCTGAGCCATAAATACCATATCTTCTATGATCCATTTCAAACATCCAAGGATTTATTGAGAACATGTGTACTAAAGTGATTGCAGAGAACACACTTAGAACATATAGAGACACAGTAAAACAAATTAGCTATACATTTCTATAATGTCCTCTTGAGCAAATACAGGAGATTTGAAGTTGATATGATTTCTATATTTATTTTCCAAGAAAACATCAAAAGGTGTAACATTATCAGGAATCGGGCAACTAAACTTATATCTATACTAGTTCACCACACGTAACGCAGGAGTAGGGCTCTCACTCTAAGGGATGATTTCCTTATAGCCACAAAGATAATGAGGTTCATGCTGGTATTTCAACCTGAGGTTTCACAACATTAAAAGAGCCATTTGTTCTATTATATCTAGGTTAGGACTTGGCATATTATCCCATTCTGGGAACAACTATTAGCAAATTCATTAATTAAGGTCGTGTTGACACTTCTATTTTCAACAAAAACATCTGTTAATTTATAGAGAGGTCTCCTTGGTTTAAACCAACTTGTCATTGCTGCCTCTCAATGAGGGATAATGTGCTTTGGCCTTACAAGTACTGAAAGTGTGAATTGAAAGGATTAACAGTTCTTGCCAACAGGCACACTTTGTCCATATTTTTACATAATAATGGTGCTCAAGAAGACACCAGTTCTAAGGGTAATAAATGATCACTCCTCACAACAGATCTATAAACAGATCAGGATTAATGAATTTGCTGGCAGCTATTGGTTTTAATTAGCCCAAGTTCAACTGCAGCAGAATCATGTCTGTCCAAGAAACTTGGACTTGCTAAGACAGACCCCAGATTGTGTCTGTCAATTTAGTGCATCACTTGTCTAGACTCTTATTTTAAAGCAGTCTAGTAGTTTAATAACAACAAGGCATGTGTATTTTCCTTTTTACTTGGACACTGTTTCTGTTAAGTCACTGAGGATACCCTCCTACCTTTCTTCTTTCTACATCTTGCCATTTAATGTGAATCTTTAATGGATGAATTCTATTGTGGCTTTGCTTTCAGAAGTGGCTTAAACTTCTTACTTGTGTATTTCAGCTTACTTATTTGGGTTGTTCTTATATATATCTATCTTTAGGAGAACCTTTCTAAACCTTACCCTGGATTCTTACCTCAAGGAAGTTTTCTGAATGCTACTTTAGAGGCCCTGTCCTGCCTGGCTACAATGATGTGACAATTCATAATGACATTTTTTAATAGGACTATGAGCCTCCTGAGAGATTAAAGGAATTTGTGAGAAAAAAAATATCTAATAGCCCATTCAGATGAAATATTTGTATGTCAATAGTAACAGTTATTTATGTTAGAAGTTCTTATAGCATAGTTATGATTTGACATACAGGTATGCAACATCTGTCAGAATAGGAAAAATAAAAATGAAGGAACTATATAGTATTTCAAAATAGGACCCTATCAATACTAGCTCTAAGCAACCCTCAAACATCCATTTTTGTATAAAAAAAAAAAAGAAGTTAAAATAATATTAGGCAGGAATTCCAGTAAACCTTTCTGAAATAGCAAATTACACATTGGGATATGGAGTCCAAAGGTCACTCAATGAATACAAAGATGATGAAAGCTCTATACTGGATTAGATAAGCTTTGCTGAATGTGGAGGAATAAGGCCTGGGCTGAGTGAAAGTTAAAGAATCAGAACTATACAAGAGGAAAACTTTGAAATAGTAAAAAGTGTGATGTACATAGTAGAACCTTCCTTCAGGTCTAGACTTGGATGAAGTTTGCAACTAGAACTTGAATTGGGAAGAGATATGTGTGCCTGAAAACAATTTGGGAAGATTTGAAAATAGCCAAATCCCTTTTAAACATGAACTTGGTGTAGTTACTGGGGATGCATAAATTGAAAGTAGACAGTGAGTTTAATCACAGTTCAGATGTACCAAGATCTGAAACTACTTGTTTCTCGTACACATTGCCCCATTTCTATTAAAAAAAAAATAAGTAAATCAAATAAAACAATCAATACTGCCTAAAGTGGGATCTCACTGAATATGGAATTGTTGTCTAATGTTATTAGGTTTCCAACATAAACATTTTTATCTCATTGTTAATTTTCTTAACCCTTTCTAAGGTGCTATAAATGATGGTGAGAGATTAAATAAATTATAAGCAATATAAGTTTAATCAGTTCTGGAGAATAAAATGTTCAAGGGGTCATATCTGATAAAGACCTTCTATAACATCTCATAAATCTGGTGTAAGGACAAATTGGCATACAGAAAAGCCAACTGAGTACATTGGAAGATAGAAGGAACACACAGAAGACAGATTGAGTACACAGGGAGACAGACTGTAAGAATAAGCACAAAAAGACACATAATCAACAGAAAGAATAAGAAAACAGAAAAAAAGTGTGTACACAGACAGTGGTCACACAGAAAATGTGAGTAAACGGAAGTTAGAGTAAGTTCATAAACAGAAACCACAAAGGAAGGGAGTCAGACAGACCAAATTTATGTGAAACCCATTCCTCACCAATCCATTCCCACATTAACCGCTATGCTATTGTGCCCTGCCTTTTTGACCTAACAATTTCTTAATATTACATAAAGCTGCTAAAATCACACATTTCAACTGAATTGGAAGGGGCCTCTCATAGGATAGCACTGGTGGTTTCTTTATTAACATTGTAAAGCCAGGATGGGAATCCTGTAGCTCATTTTTAACCTTAATTCTCCTGCTTGCAGTAATTTGAATTTTCCATATGACTCTGAATTGCCTAAAGAAAATTACTCAGAGCAATCCCTGTGGGAAGCAGCTTTGCTTGAGGGACCTTGGTAATGGGAAAGTCAGAGCTGAGTTCCTTGTGGCTGTCTTTTTGTATTGTCTTTCTTTGTTAAGACAGTGACTTCCACAAATATTATGTATATTGAGGTCTACTTCCATTGACATCTATGGACTGAGACTGACCTGAAGTTGACAATGTGCATGAAAACAGAGTTCAAAAGTTGATTTGTAAAATCATACATATGTATATTTTGGAAACCAAATATCTTTTCACAATGCCAATTATCTCTTTTCCCTATCCTTATTGTATTATTGAGTTTCCATGACTGCATCTTACTTGTAATCAGTATTTGTGTCAATGTAGTCATAAACTTCTCAAAGTAGGCTTACTTAAAGCTGCTAGAGTATGCTTAAGCCTTAGTGCAATGGTGTCTAGTAGTTGGTACACAAGTCCAAGTGTATCAAAGACCTTAACATAAGGCCTGACACACTAAATATATTAGAAGAGAAAGTGGGGAAAAGCCTCAAACTCATCGGCACAGGTGACAACTTCCTGAACAGAACACCAACAGCTCAGGATCTAAGACCAACAATCAATAAATGGGACCTCATGAAACTGAAAAGCTTCTGTAAGGCAAAATACACTGTCATTCAAACAAAACGGACACCTACAGATTGGGAGAAAAATCTTCACCAACCCCACATCTTACACAGGGCTAATATCCAAAATTTACAAAGAACTCAAAGAAATTAAATGCCAAGAAACCAAATAATCCAATCAAAAATGGGGACCAGAGCTAAACAGAGAATTCACAAAGGAGGAATCCCTAATGGCTGAGAGACACCTGAAGAAATGCTCAACACCCCAAATTTCAGAGAAATGCAACTCAAGATGACTCTGAGAAATGCTCAGCATCCTTAATCATCTCAATGCCACTCAAGACTACTCTGAGATTCCATCTCGCATCTGTCAGAATGACTAAGATCAAAAGCTCAAAAGACACCACATGCTGGAGAGGTTGTGGAGAAATAGGAATACTCATCCATTGCTGGTGGAAGTGCAAGCTGTAGGACCACTATGAAAATCAGTCTGGCAATATCTTAGAAACCTTGGAATAGCTTTACCTCAAGACCCAGCTATACCACTTCTGGGTATACATCCAAATGACTCCTCACCACACCACAAGGAAGTTTCCTCATCTATGTTCATAACAACCTTATTTGTAATAGCTAGAAATTGGAAACAACCCAAATGTCCCTTAATTGATGAATGGATTAAAAAACTGTGGTACATCTACACAATGGAATACTACTCAGCTATCAGAAACAAGGAAATCATGCAATTTGCAGCCAAATGGATGGAACTAGAGAAGCTCATCCTGAGTGAGCTAATCCAGACTTAGAAGCATGCACATGACATCTATTCACTTATAGTCAGATTTTAGCCATATAGTTCAGGATAACTATGCTACAGCCAATGCACCAAGAGGAACAGACTTTGTAACCAGTCAATAAAACACTTTGCCCTAGTGGTGCTGCCTTGTAGGCCTCCAGTATATGAGTAGGCTCTTGGCCCTCATGTGACTGCTGAACTGGGGCAGGAGACTGTTATATAAGGACACTCCACTCCAGAAGAGTGGGTTGGAATGGATAGGGGTTAGAGGGTGGGAGGATGGGACTGTGAGGGGTGGAAAGAGGACACTGTGATGGAGATATAACCTGAAGTAATAAATAAACATAAAAAAAGAAAAAAAAAGATTTCCCAGAAAATATGTTGGGAGGTCACACATGTCTTATGGTCTTAATATCTTAATTTTCATTATATTTACCTATTAATTTATGTGCGTTTGTTGTATGGGTGGATAGTCATGTGGCACAATATCCATGTTCAGATTATAGGACAACTTTATGGAGTTCTTTATACAAATAGATCCTGAGTAACCTGAGTGGTACTGAACAAAACTATCAGTGCTAGGAGTGCTTTGTATATAATAAAGTTGTTGGCTAATGGGGTTCCAAAGAAATCCCTAAATAATCCATGCTGTTGTCAAGACAATGGTTTCTCTCCACAAACTGGCTGCAAGGGACCATTGCTGAATACAATACTCACAAAACTCATCGAACAAGGAGATGTCAAGGTGGTGGCTGTTAAAAACATTCATGGTTACTTGTTAATATTATTGTATAGCAAGATACTCTGTATTGAACCAAAATAGAAATATAACTACAAAAGTAGCTACAAAACATTTCATCTACAATATGTTTTTCCTACAAAATATGCTAGGCTAATGATGGTGCAAAGCTTATGGCGGTAACCACAAATATCTGATTTTATGTAATACCCACTCTACAAGGGAGAACCCATTCTTGACACTGGTTAGACAACCAGGAACCAGAGATGAGACAGCCCAGAGACATAAGGTAAAACTAAATACTACCAGTCTAAAATAAAAAGCAAAGTGATAAATAACCCGTAGTGACTAATGGTATTCTGCTGTACTCATAGTCCAATGCCTTATTCATCCATCATCAAAGAAGGTTCCTCTTACAGCAGATGTGAAATGAACAAAAACAAACAAACAAAAAAACTAGATATCCATGATCAAACATTATAAAAAGAGAGAAAGAACATTCTTGGAACACATAGCTATAAATTATAAATGGGATGTCTCCATTTAATCCTTTCCTTCAGAGTTCAGGGAACCCTGAAACTGAAACTTAGTTAACAAATGTATTTATTAATAACTATACCTGTTATATTAGGCAAGTGAAGCAGCTGGCAGCCTGGTGTGAGACCAGCAGGCCAGACTCACCTTAGCTGGAGGCCTGGAGGCCTAGTGGGGCAGCCACCGGGGCTTGGAGGGAGGCTGGCAGGCCTTACTCACCTTAGGTCTGCCTTACCTAGAGGCCTGAAACACGTAGCAAACTTTTTCCCAATAATTAAATACACTAAGAACTCTTAATGTTTCAATGCTTAGACCTTAGCTGGGCAGACTCTCAACTAGCTCACCTAAATTAATACCAGACCACCTAATCCCAACCAGCCATGTGGCTTGCAGTACCTTCTAGAGCTCTCAGGTACATATGTCTGCTTCCATGTCTCCTGGAGGAAAGACAACTTTGCCTGTGTAAAATTCAAGGTTCCTTTTTTCATCCCAGGAAGTTCTGCCTTCCTATACTTTTTTTGCCCAGTTTTTTTGATCATTAGCAACTGCTATTAACCAATCAGAGAGTACCTCAGAAAGGTCTGTAGCCAGATCTCTGAGCACTCAAATCAGCCTCTGAGAACCAAAGTGTAAGATCTTTCGCCAACAGAACCCCCTAGAGAATAAGTAAAAAAGTGTAAGAGCCCGAGGGGATTTAGGACATCAGGAAAACAATGACCTCAAAAACAATTGAGCAAAGCTCATACAAACCACAGAGACTGAAGCAGCCATCCCAAGGTTGACATGATTCTATACTGGTCCATTCTCTCTCTCTCTCTCTCTCTCTCTCTCTCTCTCCTCTCTCTCTCTGTGTATTATACAATATATATATATATATATACATATGATACAACTCATATATAACTATATGTTATATTATATAACATATAGTATATAATGCATATAATTTCGACTATAAGTATGTATTCCAAATGCATGCTCTTGTTATCCTTATAAGTTCAGTTTTCATGTTATACACTAAAATCTTTCTTTTAGTAATGAAAAAAATGTTACCCCAAAATTTACCTTTCAAATCATTGCAATAGAACTTTTGTGATATTCCTTTTCCCTTGTTATTTAATATAATTTTGATAGTTTCCATTTATATACTTTAAACAAACCCACACCCCTACGGTCACTTAATTTTTGACAAAGAAGCCAAAACCATACAATGGAAAAAAGGAAAGCATCTTCAATAAATGGTGCTGATCTAACTGGATGTCAACATGTAGAAGAATGCAAATAGATCCATACTTATCACCCTGTACAAAACTTAAGTCTAAGTGGATCAAGGACCTCAACATAAATCCGGACACACTAACATTAATAAAAGAGAAAGTGGGGAAAAGCCTTGAACTCATTCGTACTGGTAGCAACTTCCTGAATAGTACACCAATAGCACAGACACTAAAACAAACAATCAATAAATGGGACCTTATAAAATTGAAAAGCTTCTGCAAGACAAAGGACACTGTCCTTAGAACAAAAGCAGCCTACAGACTGGGAAAGGATCTTCACCAACCCAACATCTGACAGAGGGCTAATATCCAAAATATATAAAGAACTGAAGAAATTAAACACCAAAAAATCAAATAACCCCATCAATAAATGTTATACAGAGCTAAACACAGAATTCACAGAAGAGGAATCTCTAAAGGCCAAGGGCATTTGAGGAAATGTTCAACATCTTTGGTCATCAGGGAAATGAAACTTAAAACAACTCTGAGATTCCATCTCACACTTGCCAGAATGGCTAAGATCAAAAACTCAGATGATAGCACATGCTGGTGAGGATGTGGAGAAAGGGGAACACTCCCCCATTGCTGGTGGGACTGCAAACTTGTGCAACCACTTTGGAAATCAGTCTGGAGATATCTTAGAAAATTGGGAATAATTGTACCTCAAGACCCAGCCATACCCCTCCTGGGCATATATCCAAAAGGTTCGAAACAAAACCACAAGGACATTGCCTCAAAAATGTTCATAGCAGCTTTATTTGTAATGGCCAGAAACTGGAAGCAACCCAGATGCCCTTCAACTGAAGAATGGATAAAAAATCTGTGGTACATTTACACAATGGAATACTACACAGCTATCAGAAATGAGGAAATCAGGCAATTCGAAACCAAATGGATGGAGCTAGAAAAGCTCATCCTAAGTGAGCTGACGCAGTCCCAGAAAGATAAACATGGTATGTATTCACTTATAAATGGTTATTAACAATACATCACAGGATAACTATCCTACAACCCACACACCCAAATAAATAGGAACCTAGCATATCTATCCTAGGAAAAATTTTACCCACCAGTGAGTCATGGAATCTGCTGCAGGATAGTGGAACACCATACCCTAGATGGTGTGCCTTATAAAGCTCCAGTACAAGTGAAAGCTCTTGGCCCTCACATGATGCAAGATCTCAGGGTGTATGATATGTGAGGGCACACCTCATCTGAGGAGAAGGAGAGTACCAGGTAGAGGAACAAGGAGGGAGGGAGGGAGGGAAGGAAGGAGGGAAGGAGAGACGAAGGGAGGGACCAGGAGGAGAGGAGGGAGGAAACTATGTTCTAGAAGTAAATAATACTTTTTTAAGAAAAGAGTTAATAAGCTTAAAAAGTATAATAAAAATACAATATAAAAATTTCAAACTATAATTTACCAAAGGTATACTTGCCCTACTGGCATGAAAGGAAAATGGCCTTAATTTCAGATTAGAATTTAGATTGCAGTTGGCCACATAGATTACACAAACTTGATAGCAGCTTAAAAGATTTTTGGGTTTTTGTTTTGTTTTGTTTTGTTTTGTTTTTTGTAGATGTACAGGATATTTTCATGGTTTGGCATTAAAAAGCAAGTAACAGGTTTAAAATACTGTAAATAAATTGAAAGGTTGCTGCTGTTCAACCTGGTTTTCTGAACCTCTAAGAGTTGAAAACACTTGGAGCTAAGGTAAAATATATGAAATGCGTGGTGTTAGCCCTTGCCTTTAACTTCAGCAGAGACAGGAGGATCACTTTAGAGTTAGTTGTCTTATAAATTCTAGAGTTACAGGGAACAGGTTGCTAATGGTGCACTGTAGGGGTTAGATAAATTAGATTTAGAAAATATATAGGAGTTTCTGATACTGTCTCTTAATTCGGGGCCTGAAGAGCATTATCAGCATGAAGTCAGCAAAAACAGGAAAGACTCAATAGACTGAAAAACAAGTTTGAAGTCAGGAAAACAGGAAAGACTCAATAGAATTGAAGAAACAAAGTATCTGGCCTGACATTGTTTTCAGCTGCTAAGTGGGCAGAGCCCAAATTAAGCTGAAACAGAGTTCCTCCTATTTGAGGACAGTGTGTGGAGCCCAGAAGAGAAGAGGCCCCTGATGCTAGAGAGCTCCAAGAGTCCTGCTGAAAAAACGGCTGGCCATTGATGGCCAGCTCTCTCCCTGAAGCAGAAAGAAGCTGGTGAGCAAAGAAAGCCTGAGCAAGACACCAAAAGGACAAGGACTGGACCCTGTGGCTCAGCTTTTGCCTAGAGGGGTTTGATCTGTCCAAACAGTGGCCTAAAGGAAACGGTGCCTGGCTTTAAGAACTGAGGCAGAGCAGCTGAGTTCCTGATTCAAAAGAAGTAAGTTGGCCTGCAGACGGCTGGGGTCTCCCACAGAGAAGAAAGCATGAAGCCTTATTTAAGGTGAGACTGCAATAACCAACTACCCTGACGAACCTGCATCTGAGAGATCCAGAAGAAGGACTGCTAAACGTGTTAAAGAGTCTACAACAAAGACTGTGTTCCTGACGACTGAGGACCTGCCCCAGAGACTGTATCATTCTAAAAGATTATGAAAGTGGTTGTTATGATTATCAATAGGTTTAGTGGATAGGTTAAAGGGGTTGTAGGAATTTATAGGATTAATAGTTAAGAAATTGTTGGTGTTTGTTATAAGTGAATTTAGTAATAAATAAATAAGTGTTAAATAATAATTTAAAAGTTCGGTTACAGGGCACACCCTTAATCCCATCATTTGAGAAAAATACACCCTTAATCCCAACACACTAGAGACAGAAACCTGCAGATCTCAGAGCTCAAGGTCAGACTGACACAAAACAAGCTCTAAATAGAGTAAAACTTCGATCCAGGGTGGTGGAGCACATCATTAATCCCATCAGTTGGGAACCACATGCCTTTGATCCCAATACTTAGAATGCAAAGACAGGCACATAGGATTTGGAAGGATTTCAGTTTAAAAGCTACTTACCAAAGGCATGCTGAAATTCAAACAAATTGTCCTATGAGATCTCAAAATATTTACAATAAAGGTTTGTTCAGCTCCAAAATATCAAAATAATTTCTTCTTTAATCCGAATTGAAAACTAATATTTTACATATTGTCAAAAAACCAAATTTGCTACAGGAAAAATATTACCTGACCCCCCTTACCCCCCAAAAAAGGTAATTGTCCCAGAGTTAGGATTAGGGCAGTGCTCTGTTCTTATCTTTCCAGGAGATTTAAAGCATCCATCCAAGGAATCTAGGGACAACTGGACAGCGGAATCCTCAGAAGAAAACAGATCTGAAACCAAAGAAGACAAGTATCCCAGATGATCCAGCCTTGCAGACTTCCTCAATAGCTGTTTCCCCAAAAGTCGACAACCACAAAAACTCAAAATCGCTAAGATTGTTAAGCTCCACAGACTGCTCCAGCCAGGACTCAGGTAAAGCCCTGAAGTTCAGCTTTTGTCTATGAACTTCTTAGGACATTTAAATAGCTGAGCACAAAGGGACTGAACATCAAATAATTCTATTAACATTTGTAACCATTTTCTATTCTTATTTGGGGCCCAAACAGGTTTACTACATCCCAAATCAGCAGGAAGCCATTTTAAGAGAGCGACATCCCATCCCCAGAAGGTAGGGAGGGTGTTTTCCCCACTTTGGTCATTTGATGGATAATAGAAAAATCTTGTTATTTAGGGGAAGAGACTACAAGCTGTTAAATGGTCTTGTTAAATGGGTTTTGGTGGTTATACCCAGGGACTTTTCTCTTTTTCTTTTCTAGATCCTTCTTTCTCTCCTATGTAGGAGTGAACAGACTTGCGAAAAAATGGAACATAGACATAATATAGGAAAGATCAAGAAAAAAGGACAGATTATTGAATATGCCCTTATACCTTTGTTTATTGATGCAAAATTAATATTATATTTGGCTAAAGTGGTATTGAGCTTTGTATATTAATGCAAAATTAAGGTTGTATTGGGCTATATTGGTATTGATCTTTGCATATTGATACAAAATTAATGTTATATTTGGCCACAATGGTATTGACCCTTGTATATTGATGCAAAATTAAGATTGTATTGGTCTACATAGGTATTGATCTTTGTATGTTGATACAAAATTAAGATTATATTTGGCCACATTGGTATTGATCTTTGTATAATGATACAAAATTAAGGGTAACACTTTTTAAAGGTATTGTACTTAGTAATGGTTAAAAATGAGATGTGAAGTTTCAGCCTTTTGCTACCAACTGCCATAAACTGTTCAGGATAATTAAGAAATGCAAACTAACAGTCATGCAAGCTTGTCATTTTGTTAGGTACTATGATAGTCTATCACAGTTATTTTCCAAGCTAATCAGAAATCAAGTTGCTATGAGACAAGCAACATTTGCTTATCTAAATATAAGATATAGATAGGGCGTCTTCAAAAACCTCAAGAGATCTGCAGAATATGGCATTCAAAGATGTTTTCTTAAGATTTTTTGATATTGAGACATGTTAACTCCTGACAGCACCCCCTATTCTACTCCAAGTAGAAGATGAGCATCGAAGAATTTCCAGTGGGAGATGATTGAATTGGTGGTAAGCCTATCTCTTGGTAAGAAAAACCCCTTGCTTCAACTGTAGACAGAATGCTGTCCAAAAGCCAAAACATTGGAAGTCGGTAAGTTGACAGCCTAGCTCTGCCAAGACAGAGTAGGCAAGTCCTTTATAATTCCTGCTCCACAATCAATGTCTGTCAGAGAAACAGGGCCAAACTGCTGAAGATTGATGCTATAGTGTATGGAGAGAAAATGGGAACTGTCCAGGCAGCCAATGGTATGTCATTTCTTAGTTTTGGAAGCTGCAGGCCCTGCACTTCCTATATAATCAGATATATTTATCCCTCTCAGGCCTCTGAAGTGGTTGAAGAATAGATAGCTAGAGTCTCATAGTTAAATTTTGAGTTGATTGGGAATCAAGAGGGTGTTCTGGATCTAAGAAGATGTTTTTAAAATTGTGATGCAAGTTAGTATGAGTTAGATATAGAACCTTAAACTCATGGAGATGGTTACATACTAGAATGTTAAAGTCAGGTGCCAAATGCATATGGACGGGACACTGGGAATGTATGCTAAGCCATATAACTGTCATAATTGTGGCCTATTAATTTCTGTTGTTTTGTATTGTATTTATTGTTGTAAGAGAAAAAACCATTTGTTGTACTGAAAGGGGGATCTGTTGGGGGGAAAAAGATATACCTTCAACTTAAAAAAAGGGGGGGAAGAGGATGGAGGTTTGTGGGAGAAGAGGGTGGGAGGGTGGGACTAGAGGGGGGAGAAGGGAGGGGATTGTGATTGAGATGTAACTTCAAGAAATAAAAAATAAATTATAAAAAAAATAGAAACTATGCTTGCATCTGGATGTTCTCAAATTTTTAAGTCCCAGTAGAGATTGAATGAAACAATTGACATTCTCAGCATGTCTGTTTACTCTATTATGAGGCATAAAATGTTCCTATGACTAAGGCTTTTTCCTTTAAAATAGTTTCTCTCAAAACATTAAAGAAAATATGTATAATATTTTAATAATTCTTTAGGATATCTCGGTAGGTTTTTTTTTGCTTTGTAAGTGAAAATTTTTATTTATAACATCTATATTTATTAATGCATATTAAACATCTATATCCTATACCTTACTGGAGCTCAAGACCTGTGAAAGAGCAGGTCAGTGCTCTTATCCTGTGAGCCATCTCTCCAGCCCAACTGACAACACCTAACACCTATAAACAACTTAATCCCTAAGCACACCTAACCAATCCTGTTTTTAACCCTTTTGAAAGGATATTAAAATTCTCTAGCACAGGTCCATGAGCGCACCTTGATCATCTTTCTATTTGCAGGCATATTTCACGTGTTCCCAGTCCGGCTCTGGCATGGTTATGGCAGTCCCGTCTTCAGCTTGGTTCAGCTTCCTCCAAGCCTCATGTTGCCAATGGGCTCGTGCAGTCAGTTTATTTCCACTGCCCAGCTTGTGGCTGGCTTCAGTTGTACATGGCACAGATGCTGTGCTGCACTCACGGCCTCATCTTTTACTTTAAAGCCTTGTACAGCCTCTCATGACAGGGGCCACCCTTTTGCCTGATTTCGAGGTTTTTTTTTTTTTTTTTTTTTTTTTTTTAATGTAGGCCATCTTTATACTCTTTCTTACATCCAAGGCAGAATGTATCTCTTAATCAGTTCAGGCCCTTTTGCTGTCTTTCACTCCTGGCTTGCTTTAAAGTTTGGGTCTCCTCTGTTTTTTATCTTGTGGCTTCTGCAAACTATCTTAACACCTATTACTTGTGGTTTTGATACTCTATATTAATTATGATAATCTATGATAAATGTTTCTGACCTCACTTACATGGCCTAGCCTTGTCTTACTTTACGTTGACAACAACTGGTCAGCATGCAGTTCTCTTCTTATTCTTACCCTGAAGACTTTTCTCTTATCCTCTCCTTTCCTATATCCAGCTGAGATTTTTGTTTTATCTCACCTTTTCAAATTGATAGATAATGATAGATATATTTGATCCAGAATGAATACATCTCTAGAAAATACCCTAAGTCCTAACTAAACCAAACAAATGAATATGCATCTACCTGAGCTTTGCTACATCTGTTCTGTGACTTTTCCAGGGAAGTTGAGAGCATGGGTAAATGTAGTTGACATGTATTTTAACCTCCTATAGAATGTTTGTTTAATGTTTACATTATCTTAGTTCATTCTCACAAAAGGACAAGTTAGATATTAGTTTCTTTACTTCAAAAATGAAAAAAAATGTAAAAGTTTAAATATTTTCCCCTGAGATTATATATTGATAAGTGGTAAAATGCCATTTGATATCAGAATTTTATTACTTCAAGCTTATGGTGTTTACTGTACAATGTATTTGTTTTACCTAGATATATTAAAACTTATTAGGCGATACTTTACCAGATGGAAACAACAAAACCCCAAAGTAATACTCCAAGATAAATGTAAAAAATAAAACACAAAGCTGAAGAAAATACATGTGAGCTTGAAAGGCTATTCAACAATCTCATAATCAAATACTAGACACTGATATGTAACAAGGCTCCAGGGATGATTCTAAATGTTTTAGAGTTCCATACTTTAACTCAACTCATTATTTTTACAAAAATAAAGTACTAAATAATGTGTTCTCTAATAGGAAAAATTTAAATAAATAAACATGACTTTAGTCATTACAAAATGCAAATATTTCTAAGAAAGTATTCTTTCTCTATGAAATAAATGCCATATATTATGGGTAGATACTAGGATATTATCTGAAATATATAACATAATACTACTAATCTTTAAAGTAAAAGAAACACATTAAAGACCTTAATTTTAAGTTTGTTCAAGAAAAAATGTTCCTATTGCAAAGCATTGAAGACTAATGGCATGTATTCTCTTTCTAGAAAAATATATAAATCTTATATTACGGAAGATGTCTATAGAAAAAGAAAGAATGAGAGATGGGAACTACTTAAATGAGACTTTTCTCTGAGGAGAAACATAGACTCAAAATTATTTAATAGAGAAATAGCTATTAAAATTAATCATATTTAGGAGGGCATAGTGGTGCATGACTTTAATCCCAGCACTCAGGAGGCAGAGGGAGGTGGATTTGAGGCCAGACTGTCCTACAGAGTGAGTCCAGGACAGCCAGAGACTAAACAGAGAAACACTGTCTCAAAAAAAAAAAAAAAAAACAACAACAACAACAAACTGAACTAAACTAAACAAAATTTGTTTTTTTTTTAATTTTTGTAATGAAAACTTATGTATGTATGTATTTCTAAATATCGTGCTCAGTCTGTATAATGTTAACTGTATGTATGTTTTTGGTGTTACCATTTGATGTTCAATATCCAGTTGTTGTCTTCAGCATATCCTAGTGCCTCTAGTATTTTTGTGGTTGTTGTTGCTGTTGTTTTGTTTTGGTGTGTGTGTGTGTGTGTGTGTGTGTGTGTGTGTGTGTGTGTGTGTGT
>CAJQZJ010032273.1:2016228-2059956 GCA_907164525.1 Lophiomys imhausi | reverse complement strand
ACACACACACACACACACACACACACACACACACACACACACACACACAAACACATGCAGGTGCACTGCATGATCATTTTATACATGTATATACATTCAAGGTAACAACAACAACAACAAAACTAATAAAAATGATGATAAATTGTGAGCCTAGCATAAATATCCACGAGAGTAGAGAAAAGAATAAGGTAATAATTACTTGTTAGCCAGGGTACTATAATGAATAGTGTGCTGACACAATTAAGAAATTTCAGAATTTGACTTTATTTGAAAGCAAGATCATTGCAGATATAATGAGTTAAGTTGAGGTCATCTTGGCTATAGTTAACCCCAAATCCATTGACTCACATGTTTTACAAAATGGCCACCTAGAGAAACTCAAAGTATGTCATTTAATAACAGAAGCAGATTGTATGAATGGAGCTATATCAGCAGACACAAAGGATGTCCAGGAAACACGGAGTTATGAAGAAGCAATGGAGGATTCTTCTACACAGCCTTTTAGGAGGTCATAGCCTGTCAGATATTGTACTAGTTTAATCCATCTAAATGTGTCAAAAGCAGTTTCTTACTACAACTTAAGGAGAATTCTAAACTGTGAGTCTCAGTAACAAACTCACCCTCATTCTGTCCAAATCTGGTCTTAGAATCTCCCCGGTCCACATGTTTTCCAGAAATCAACATACCAAAAGTCTGGGAGAATGTGGTATGAACCATCCCAAACTGCAGATCTTGGATTTCCTTCTCTGTATAAAGAAACAAATTATGAACAGGTTTCATATTTTCAGAAACGATGCACACTGAAGCTGTTAAAATTCTTGAGAATCAGTTGATTAAATAATAACTTCTCCATAGTGAAAATACACAAGGATAGAAAAGCAGAGACATACATTATGGGACTGAATTTTCCTGCCAAAGAACTGTTGTTCCCTATTTTCTTGTCTTTAATGGAAACCAAGCTTTCTCTTCAAGTCATTGTTGAACAAGCGTATAATCAGATTATACACACCAAGAGAAAACTGGGAACACTAGGACTCAACCAATCCTTGTTTTTGTTTACCAAATTCACCATTTTATATTTGCCCAACTTCCAACAAAAAGCTAACCTTCTAAGGAATGCCTCAAACACGTTCAAAGTACTTTAAAATATAGTACTTATATGAATGTCAAAATTGAACTATAAAAGACTTTTTTTTATATAATGAACGATGTCTAGCTAGTTTTAACTGGATGAAAACAAACTCATTGCAAGTCATTGATAGATTCATGAAAGCACCCAGACAATTAAGATATTTTATTGAGGATAGCACAATTCAATGTTTAAAAGAAAGCATCAACAATAGCAACAAAGTGAGAGGAAAACTAAATACAAAAAGGAAAGCATGAGTAAGCATAGGAACATAGTTCATGGAATAAATTAAATAATGAATAATTTTCAGATCTTCAGGTGACCCCTGTTATTATCATACAGGCCTCTTCTGGCAAAAGAAGTGCAATGTCCTCAAAATAGTGTCCTTTCTTCCAGTGCCCAAGTAACAAGAAAAAGGAGAGTAATTTAAATTCTTTAAAAATGCAAAATTAAAGACCAAATATTCCCCTCTGAACTAAATTCTCTTTTTATGACCTAATTTGAGAGCAACTGACAAGGCTGAACTTTATCTGAGCCCATGTTTCCAGACACTAGCAAAGGTTGCTGGGGAATCTGTCATCACTTTGAAGTCCATTTTACTGTGTGTTCCAAGAAACAGTGAACTAAAATGGAGCACTCTGTTCTCACATGTGACACAATAACCCCTCCTCTGTTCAGCGTGGAGATTCACTGCCCAGGATTCCCAGGCACCCCACTTAGTTAATGCATCTGTAAAGTCCTGGTCTTTCTGTTGTGAGCTTTATTTCTATAAGAGAAGCCTAAATAGAATCATGCCCTTAATTGTCAAGGGCATTTGTCTTAAGAGGTGAGCCAATTACTTATTTCTGTCTTGACCCATTTTTCATTCAGTATAGAGTTGTTCAGTTTCCATGAGTTTGCAAACCTTATGTTGTTTCTGTTGTTGATGCCCAGCTCTAAATCATGATGGTTTTAACAGGATGCAAGGTGTTATCTTAATCTTCTTGTATCTATTGAGACTTGGTCTGTATTTAACTATATTGTCAAATTTGGAGAAACTTCTGTGAAGTGTTAAGGAGAATGTATTTTTTTGTGTTTGGATGGAATATACTGTATATTCATTTTAGGTTCATCTGATTTATAACATCAGTTACCTCTAACATTTCTGCTTAGTTTTTGTCTGATGAACTGTTCATTGGTGAGAGTGGGATACTGAAGTCTCTCAATCAATGTGTGAATGCCAATTTGTGATTTAAGCTATAATAGTATTATAGCTTAGTTATAATATATTATAATATATTGATATATTAACATTAACGTAGTATATTGTTATATGCTATATTAATATAATTAATATTATAATAAAATGATATATTATGATATGATAAATATATATTATATATTTTTAAAATATATGTATATATATATATATATGTAAAATTTTTAACAAAGTCTGGTATCCTTTTTTTGGGACATAGACGTGAAGAACTGAAATGCCATTTGGTAGATTTTCACTTTGATGAATATGTAGTGAACTTACCATCACTTTTTATTAATTTTGGTTTGAAGTCTATTGTTAGATATTAAAATCGATATACCAGCTTTCTTTTCAGGTCCATTTGCTTGACATATCATTATCCAACCCTTTACCCTGAGGTAATATCTATCTTTGAGGGTGAGGTGTGTTTCTTGTATGTTTGGTGTTTTGTGGGACTCTGAACAGTGGAAGCATGTGTAACTCTGAATCCTTTTCTTGCTTTTGGGTTTCTTTTCATCCTATTGGGTTTTCTTTTCCATTCTCAATAGGAAGGATTTTGCACTGTCTAATTGTATATTATTTTGTCCTGTTTGGCTTTAATCTCTTGGAGGCCTGCTCCTTTCTGAAGAGTAAATTGAGGGAGAGTGAATCTGGTGGAGAATGTAGGTAAGGAAGGAGCTAGGAAGAGTGGATAGAGGGAAATCAGTGCTTAAAATGTATGATATGAGAGACGAGTCTATTTTCAATTTTAAAAAGGGACAGAGTAGAAAATACCTTCTCAAAGGATGTCTTTATGACTACACAGGCTAGTTGAAAATGAATTAAGAAGCCCTAACTGCTAACAGCAGAAGACCCATAGAGACTTATCTTTAGCATTAAGATTTTATTTTCCATGACTAATGTTGTATACTTGTTTTTCTTGGTTTATTCAGGGGTTCAAATTTTCATTAAAGCTTGGGTGATTGTCATTTTCTTACCTGTACCTCATCATTTCAAAATGGCTATCACAACACCAACCATCATGTACTAATATTACATTTGAAGTAACAAAGAAGAGGAGTGTTTCTTCCTCACATATTTCTTGTTTATCAGGAAACAAATCTTTTCCATGAAGATAGAGCAAAGGCATGGTTGCAGGTGCCGTTGAGAGGTCATATCTTGATCCACAAGCAAGAGGCAAAGTAAGAACATTAAGAATGGCACAAATCTTTTGATATCATAAAATCTGTCTCCTGTGAAACACCTCCTCCTACAAGGCTACATGAATCATTCATTTCCAGTTGCACCAACTGTGGACCATGTATTCAAAAGTATGAGCCTATGGGAGCCATTCTCATTTTAACCACTGTAACACCTATACTGCGGTTTCATGAGCTTTTTTTCTTATAACACTCAAGGATTCTAATTTCTTCTCAGCTTGGAAGATTTTCTCTTTGGCTTTTCTGGTAATATGCTTAATAATGTTAGAGTAAGACATCAATTTTGATTTGGTTTGCATCTCTCTGATTAGTGATTCTTTGTACTTGCCTATGTACTCATTGGTACAGTGTATCCATTTTAAAAATTGCTTAGTTCTTGGAATGTCTTTTAATTACTTTTATTATATTAAGTATAGGCATTTCATGTATATGCATGTCCCTTATTGGATATATAACATATACATATTTTCTGTATCTTAAAAGCTTGCCATTCCATTTTGTTGATTTATTTCTTCTCTGTAGGATTGTATTACTTTATATAGATTAACAGAACTATATTTACTTTTATATCAATGCTTTTCACAAAATAAGTTTGAAAATATCAAATATTAGTAAAATCAAAGTCATGAAGCCTTTCTCCTATGTCCATCTAGTAGTTAAAAGCTTCACATTTAACCCAGAGTCAATCTTGTGTTGATTTTTATAGATACTGCATTGGGAAAGTCCAATTTCATTATTTTCATATGTTCTTTTTAATTTCAGCTAGATATTGTGTAATAGCTATGATACATATATTAGCTGACTTAACAGGCAAATGATTACAGGCCTTTTTCCTGGACTCTCCACAGTGTTATATTTAATGATTACTAATTTTCTAATAAGAATTTTATTGAGAAAATTATTTTTTCAAAGTAGTAAACCCACTTCCAATTTTCATAAGCACAATTGCTATCTTAGTATAATTTTATTATTCATCTATAAATTTATTTTAGCATCTGGTAATATTAATCAAATTTAACTTTAAGGAAGATTGACTCAGTTCTTAAACTTTAAATACTGTACTTTTTTACTTGACATTTCAAATTGATTTCTATATCAACTCAAATGTTAGGTAAAGATGTATGGCTTTTAAGAAAGAGATCCAAGGTGAAGGGTATGTACTTGAAGTCCAAAAAAATGAAAGTTGTTTTCCATTTTTAAAGTCCTTATACTATATTGATTTAACTAGATCTGCATAGATGGGAAATTTAATAAGTTGTTTTAGTTGAACTTGATCAATCATAAGTGATAATACTACATGATTTGTGGTTGCTAACATTTTAAAAGAACTCTTTAAAATAGCATAATTTATTTATTTTTATATTTCTTTGACTAAGAAAATTTAGAAACAATAGTTTCTTGATTCTATTGGAATGGTATTTGTGTTACTTTACTCTTCTACAGGTTTAGATTTTATTTGATAACAATCATATGAGTAGTTCCTTTTATCACTTTAACTGTCAATTTAACTATTGGGAAAATTACTGGAGGGAGTCAGTGCCTGAAAGGACACTAATCTCAGCATTGCCTACCTGATAAAGCAGTGCTTGTAAGCCCCACACCAGTGCTGTTAATACACTTGTCACTTTTGCAGAGATTAATTCTGTACCTTACCAGAAGAAGCCAACCCTTTTTGGGCTAAACTATTTTCACTGATATGGAGGTAGACCTAGTGATGAGGTCATTTGCTTTACATATAATTAGTATTGATACTTTAGTTCTGAATATCAAGTTTCTTCCCCTTCCCATGATAGAGATAAAACCCAATTTTTACTATTTGAGACAAAAGATATCTGCCCTATCCTACAAGGACTTGAAGTCTGTTCAAAAGCCTCTTGGACTTTTAGGTCTCATTATCACATGACACCCCATTTTACCCTGTTATACAAAAGATATTTTGCTAAGTGCTATATTGAACTGAGGGTTTCCTCGAGGCCTTGATGTATCGAAAAGGAATATAGTTCCTTATTTAAGACAGGAACATGCTTGGCACTGTCAATAGTAGCCTGGGTTCAGAGCATCTGGGAGATTTTCTCTGAGACCTTGGTATGTAAAGAAGGAAGACATTACATCTTAATGGGCTGTGGTTGTCAGTCCTTAGGTGTTGAATCTCTGATACCTGTGAGATATCTGTGTTTCTCTTGGACAACATTTATTGATTAACCTCCTGTTAACTTCATCCTCAGTATGAGAGCTCTCTAATGACTGTCCCAATTTACCAATGCACATAGTGTATAAGATGTTGTACTTTTTAGTAAACTTACTTTCATAAGCCATCAGCTGGGTAAGACTTCCTGATATCAAACTTTCCCGTAATCTTATCATCTCACCTCCTGGTCCTCCTACTTAAGACCATTTCACTGAAGAACCACCTGCTGATCCAGGACTATGATCAACTTGAGCAAAATGGGATAGGAAAACGTTACTAATATACCAAAAAACCTCAAGAATTTATAGACATGTCTGTTTCTAAATAACTGTCACATGTGATATGCATTTTATCTAACCATAATACTTCCAAGAATTCCAGAGCTGTGTCTGACCCTTGTATCTTCTATAGTTTGATTTCCCACTCCTATTCTTTTATGTGTATTTATATTCTTTCCAATGCTTTTAAATCCATAAAATTATTAGAACTTAATATTATATCATCTGTATAATGAAACCTTTCATGAACAGTGGGTAGAATAACAAAGAGGCACTCTGGCCCATCATATCAAGACCATTAAAAGGAGTGTAAATGTAACCTTAGAAGAAGAATCCGAATTTCTATTGAAATGGAAATTAGAATTAAGATAGAGGCACTTGAAGGGGACAAGAACTCTCAAAGAAGACCAACAGAGTCAACTAACCAACGCCCATTGGGGCTCACAGAGACTGAACCACCATCCAAAGAGCGTGCAAAGACTAGACCTAGGCCCACTGTATTTACGGAGGTGATAGACAACTTGGTCTTCGTGTGGGTCACCTAGCAATTGGAGCAGGGATGGTCCCTGACATGGACTCTGTTGCCTGTTGTTGGATAACTTTCCCCTAGCTGAGCTACATGGCTGGCCTCATTGGAAGAGGAGGAGCTAAGTCGTGATGCAACTTGAAGTAGTGGGGTGCATTGATTGCAGGGGAGGGTTCGCTTCTCTGAGAAGAAGGAGAGGGGGAAATGGGAGCAGAGAGTGGGAGGGTGGGACTGGGAGGAGAGGAGGGCAAGGGTTATGATAGGGATATAAAAATGAAAAAAAAATACAGAAAGACAAAAGATTCATCAACTAAGGAAATTGTAAAGATTGTGTTGGCAAGGTCCACACATGAAAAAATTACATCATTTCTATCGATTATTTTGTCAAAAGAGCAATGTTTACTACAGTGCTGTGGATAGTAATGGTAATGCCATTTTTAGCTCTCTACAACCAACATTTATTTTTTCTAGTGCTATCTAGCTACCACTTTGCAAGACACACCAAGTTACTGAAGTAGACTCTAATCTTTCTAATTCCTAGATGTTTTTAAATAAATCTTCCAATGTTTTATGGCAACTATACTGTTTGATATTTGATATTTGTAGTCCTAATACTATAGTTGACAAGATTAACCAATGAAGAAATATCTTCTTAACAATTTACATTTTTCAACTAAAATTCTGCAATAGTTCTATGCAGTGTACACCCCACCCATATAGTAACCAGTGTATTTTCTTTCAGGAGAAAATCCACACAGTCACTTTTTTTTTTTTTTTTTTTCTTTTGCAAGACTGGGTTTCTCTGTGTATCCCTGGCTGTCCTGGACTCATTTTGTAGACCAGGTTGGTCTTGAACTCACAGAGATCCACCTGCTTCTGCCTCCCGAGTACTGGGATTAAAGGCATGCACCACCACGCCCGACTCACACAATCACTTCTTATCAGTAAAAATTACCTATCCCAATGTCAAGTTTAGTCTATTTCATAAGTAGTATATTACATTATTATACACAGATAGTAGAGTCTGAGGTCCTTTGTTCTTTTAGTGGTTGTCATAACTCAGAGTACACTTGACTCCAACATACACTAAAGCATAAACTATGTATTTTAAACACCTGTAAGAGACAAAATCCACAACTTATTGTGGAGTTATCAGTTCCCATGTATGGTCTCATTCATGGTCAACCTTAGTCTCCCTATCAGATGCATGGCTAAGATGTTCCCTACCTTAGGAGATCTCTTTTTCCCTTTCTACCTTTCCATTTATTTATTGAACTGGCATATATTCTTTAAAGACTCATAAGCATAGCATTGGAAACTCATTTTTCTCTAGAAACTTAATCCTGATATAAATCTAGCAATACTTGGTTTTTAATAATAAAAATAGAACCCATCCTATGCTTTTCTTTTTGCAACTCCTCTTGAATACTTTAATATTTTGTGGATCCAATTTATATGCATACTAAATCATAAATGTTACTGGAAACCCTCCAATCTTACAAAGGTTACTACCCATCATAGCATCAAAGACTGAAAGTTTTAGGTTCAAGGTTCCTGCTGAAGTCATTTATTTCTGAACTCTTAAAAACACACTCCTATCAGGCAATATCAGACCTGTAAATTAGGCAAAATACAGCTTTTCATATACCCAATTCCTTTGTAAAGTCTGCATACCCATACCCTCTGTTGTCTTCTAATCCCTGATATTCTTAGGAACTACACTTTGCAAACAATAAGCATGTCTAATATCTCATGTTATCCGCTCCAATAGGCTCTGGTTTCTCTTTTATTACATGCAATTAAACAGCCTCTGTCTAAGGGGGAATACATAGTTCATAGTCATATTACTCCGTTTTTGTGATCCCAAGACTGGCTCTTTTGCCTCTATGACAATAGCCTCACTATTCAGGCTATGAGAGACTCTCATTTCTTGTTTAAACTTCTCTTCAGTTCAAGCAGTTCACATGCTTGGCATTATTTGGCTAGCATATTCTTTTTTTTTTTTTTTTTTTTTTTTTGCTGGGACATTATTCAGGCACGTTTCAGCATGCTGAATCATGGTATTTCCCTTCCTCTGTCTTGAAGGTCAAATCTGAGAGGTATGTTCTATCATTTCTACTTTTTCCTGTCTTTTCTTACTATTCAACTTTTTCCCATAAGTTCTCAGTTTTTCAGTGTAGAAAAGGCTCTTTAGCATTGGTATAACTTTGAAGCATCGCCCTTATAATCCACTAGCAATGAAAAAACAAAAAAGCTTTGATCTCAGTCTCTGCCTTTCCACTTTTCTTGCTAGCACAGAAGCTAAAATGGAAGATCATATCCACATTTTTTTTTCTCAGTGAAATTCCTACCTTAGAAGAGAAGATCTCTCTGGGAACACTGATAATCCTCAGTTGTATGTCTTATCACACAGAGTAAAATGCACACTGCTTCCATCACAGTGTGATTAAGATCTATTCCCAAACATGCTGCTTTCAGGAACCAGAATATATTCTATAGTCCAGCAGGTGCTCTGCAGTCATTTCTGCACTCAGAAGCTAGAATCCATTCATGTTAGAAGCATGTCACAGAGATGAAAATGACCACCTGGAGATTCTCCTCAAAGGTGCTCCACTTCTACCTGGCTCAGGTTTAGCTTCTTAGTGATGGGGTAATGTTATGCATTCTAAATGTTAATTAACCTGCTCCCAGAAGTCTTCTTGCTGTACACCAAGTGAAGTTATGCTACTTTTCTTGTTAATAATTGTCTCTGATTTGATAAATAAATGCTGAAGCCTGAGATTTGGCCAAGTCAGGACCAACATGTTCGAACTTCTGAAGCAGAGAGGTTGGTAGGTAGAAGAAGCCTCCAGTAGAAGAAGGAAATTAAGCCACCAGAAGAAGAGAGAAGAAGCCTCCAGAAGAAAGGGAAGAAGCAAAGAACAGGAGGGAGGTTACATGCCATGAGTTAGAGAAAAGAACATCATTCCACGTGGCCTGGAATATTGGCATAGCATAGGGAATAACAGCCCAGGGGATATATATATATATAGTATATGGGGCTTTATCTGGGAATAGAATCAAGAGCTAGCTTATATGGGCTAAGATTGCACAAACAAACTAAGGTTTGCTAAAATATATCAGGTGTCTGTATGTGCTCATCTATAATGGCAGGTTAAGGATTAAAACTGACAGCCAATTAACCATAATCCAAATATTGTAAATAATTTAATTATTTCTACAGCTTATTCTCCAGTCTCAAAAGTTTCAGCCTCAAATAACAATTCCATGTCTTATAACCCATTGCTGAGGTTGTGCAACGCCCATCCCCTATTCATCTTTGGTTTTGTCAATTTCACTTTGGATTCCATGTATAATTTGTTTGTGGAGACATAAACAAAAAGTACATTTTCCCCCTATGGTAGGACACTGATGATAGACAAATACTTGGTTACATCTGAGTCAGGCTGACAATCCAGAGAGTTACAAGAATGTGGGTGGAAGCTTATTTAAATGAATGGCAGGAAAGCAGCTGTATTAAACAACAAAGACAACATCAAAAATAAACTTTAGCCAGAATTGGTGATGAATTTAAAAAGCAGAACATAAAATGTCCTCCAATAGGCAAGGTGCTATCTTGAAAAGTTTCCTTTCCCCTATGATTTGTTTACTGCCTATGCAAACTAAAGAGGAACATGGTGAATATTTTTACTTTGTGAACAACCTGGGTCTTCTAAGCTTGGTGAGTTTCCATTGTTTTGTAGATTCATTAGATTCCAGAGTCTGGTTATCTTTCTTCTGACAGATAAAAGGGAATACTTCAATTTTGAAGAAATTTCTTCACAGCATGGGTCTTTGAACTGGCTCAACATCCATGGACACAGTTGACTATCTTCTCTTAAGCTAAAAGAAACCTTTCCTCCTTTAGGTTAATCATCTTAGATATTTTGACAGAGTAACAGAAATTGTATATACAAAATCCATATGAGTTTCTAGGAGGGTAAAAGCATAAATGAAATGCAAAAAAATGATAAATGAACAAATGTTCTTAAATTTCCTAATGAAAGTTAAGAAAGGTAGAGTTGAGGTTACAGAACAGAAGGGTAGTAACAGAAATAGAAATTAGTTAGCAGAAACATTTATACTATCACTGATTGAGGCATGCTTAGTGATCAGAACTTTAATCCCAGCAACTGGATAGGCAGAAGCAGTCAGATCTCTGTGAGTTCAAGGCAATCCTGATCTACCTAGCAAGTTTCAGGCCAAGCAGGGTTACAGGATGAGACCTTGTGTTAAAAATACAAACTAATAAACAGATGAAAAAGCCAGTATATCACTTAGTAAGTGGATGGAGGATTTTTTAAACATAAATGGTACAACGAATGTATAAAAAAATCACATCTTCAAAATTTCTAACAAATGTTACTTGTTATTTCAAGTGAATAAAACAAAGTCCTCTTGTAGGCCCCCAGTGCAAGAGGAAGTTCTTAGCACTCATATGACTCCTGAACTGAAAGGGGCTGATATGTAGGGCACCCCAGACCAGAAGAGAAGGATAGGTGAGAGAAGGGGGGGAATGTGGGAGGCTGGGACTAGGAGGGGTGGAGGGAGGGTTTTATGAAGGAGATGCAACTTGAAGTAATAAATAAACCTTAAAAAAACAAAACAAAACAAAACCCAAAGTTCCTTAATAATAGTTTACATATGGAAGATAGCAAAGGTGAATCTAATTGCTAAAACAGATTTTTGTTTCATTATTGAAGAAGCCTCACAGACACAGGCAACAGAATCTCCTTGTACTTATGAGATAATTAGTGTTCCTATTAGTTTCCTCTTAAATGCTAACCAACTATGTTTCAATATATTGAACTCTTAAGTAAGATTTTGTTGTTGTTTTTTGGGGGGAGGGTTGTCAGTTTAGTTTTTTTAAGAAAAACTTTTTTAAAATAAGTAATGGAAAGAGGAGGGAAGGAGAAAAATGGAATTTCAGAAAATATTACAATAATATATAATTATTAATGACTGAAAAGTGGACATATTGTTCACATGTTCTATATTTAACATATATCTAAGAATCGATGTAGTAAGACCATTTTTGGCAAATCTTGCACACTTTCACATATAGTATACGTAATGTTCTCATTTCTTTTATTCAAAGCTAGATTTGTAAAAAGGTTTTCATTTATTTTTGAGATGATATAGCATTCCTTCCTTCCTGCCCATCCTTTAAAATCCTTTCATATACCTTTCTTTCTCTCTTTTATATTTGTGCCCAATTTTAATAAATTGCTACTACATGCACATATATATATATATATTCCTCTCAGAATCTTCATTTAACCCATACATGTATTTCTTTCTCTCTCTCTTAATATCTGCCATGTATAAGCTGCATTGCTTTCAGACAGAGACTGAGGATTCAGTTTCACTTTGAGGAAAGTTTTACTGACAGTTCTGAAGGCAAATTTCATTAACATTGCTTCCAGTATTCTAAAATATTTTAAAAATACAGTCCATATAACTTCAGCAATGGAACAGCATATACATTTTATCATTACACAAAATCATTATGCATTAATAAGACTGATTTCTGAAAGCATAATTGACTATAGAAAAGTGATAAGCAACTGGAAAAAAATGCCCATGCTAATTAATTGTACTGAACTGTAAGAAAAAAGTTAAAAAAAGCCCAATGTTATGAAACAGTATGTATACATAGATTTCAAAATTAGTAGTAGGAGTTCTTAATGCAATAATTTCACTAATTCTTTGAGAATTTCATATATGTACATAGTGATTTTTATTTCTCTCCCAATTCTTCCATTAGCAGCATACTTCATTACTAACTTCATCTCCTCTTAAAAACCAATAACCCGAGTTCAACTTGTGCTGCCCGTTATATGTATTCATGGTTGTGGGGCCATCCAGTGGAATATGGTTTACCTATTAGAGGCCACACCCTTAAAGAAAACTTGTTTCTTTGCCAGTTACCATCAATTTTCAATATCACCACAATTAGAATTGGGATTTCATAGGCTTTTCCCCAATCTCATAATTGCCTGTAGTTCTTTGTGAAGATTTTAATGCTCATGGGCTTGTCTCCATCCACTTTTGCTCTATTATTGCTTCATTTCCATATCTCCATACTTATGCCTCCAAAAAAGGAATACAGTTCCAAATATAGGCCATTTTTAGTATCAAAATAATGTTACAAATCAGATGTATTTTAAATATCATATGAACTATTAATTTATCCTTTTTAATACATTGTTTTTAATAAAGAGAAAAACATGAGTGGAATCAACATATGAATTTGTTATTGATGTGTCTTAAAGATATACACATATATCTCCACTTTAGGAGGCAGTTATAGATCAATATAATTTAAAATAATCTAAATCTTTTAAGGATAATTAAACCTCCTCCATAAATTAACACCATTTAACTATACAACTCTATGCATGAATTAGCTCAACAAATGATCATAGTTATTCTTAGTCAGGACTGATTACACTTTCTTATCACTCCAGATAAATGCAGTTATACTCACTGTTCTGAGAGGAGGATCTAAGTCAGCACCAGATGCTTTTACAATAATCCACATTTTATGTGTCTTTAAATAATTATTATATGAATTTTTCATGCTTTCTAAAATAAGTGTTTGGACAAGTATTTTATATCACTAAGGTAATGACCTGTGAAACACACCAATGGAATATAATTCTAGTAAACAGTTTTCAGAGTAAAGTGAAGTCTTTAAGTTAAGAAGTTTGTGTTATACTTATTTGTGACTATATCTGATATAAATTTGGTTTATCTACTTCATTTATATTCTTTTGATTTCACAGGCCAGAAAATATTCAAAATAACCTTCAATACCATGCTTATCTTTCATTTCTCACCCATCAATATCCAATTAATATGCTGGTTGAGCTAGTATTCCCCTTTATTAAAAACAATGTACCAAGAAGGCTGAATTAATAGTGCAAAGCACATTTAAAATACAACTTATTTATAGTCTTATGATGATTTAAAAATGTTTACAGAGATGCAAAAAGCTAAGGTGAAAATAGTTATCTGAATACCTATTGAAATACAAATAACCAAATATGTTCCCTGTTATTTCATTTTAGTAAGTTTGAGTTTATTAGATATTAAAGACATAGAAAAAGCTGCAAACTTTATTTCATGAATTAATGAATTCTTACCTAAGGAGTCGTTTGAATTTTAATGCTCATAATCCAACATGGTTATAGTTTTCAAATTCTTTTTATCTAGAGTTACACCAGGACTCTGAGCTTTGAGTAACACTTTCTGCCCATGTGGAATCCAAGAATTGTGCTGGTAGTTGGTAGAGTTCTACTAACCTTCCACTCAATATACAACAATTGAGAACATAGCTTGTCTTAACAAGGAAACTGATGTTTCAAGTCTAAGGACAGTACTCTTTTTCCATGTTTCTGTGACTAGTCCTGTGCTTTTCTTCATTTCTACTAGCTGAATTTCTTCTGTTTTCCCTTATTCTTGAGCCCAGTCTTCAAACCTTTTTTCTAGCTTAGACTTTGCAATACTGTAGATTCATATTCCCTTTGTAGTTCTTCTCTTCTCCCTGAGAAGTTAGGCTCCGTGGCTCAAAAAAAAAAAAAAAAAAAAAAAAAAACCACAATTCTTACTTTTCTGCAGTCAGATTCCTAGGACAAAGCTGCCATTCTCTGTACCTTCAGAGCCTTGATCAACTAATGGGATTTAAAAAGTGACTATTTAAGATGGTGGTGCAAGTTAGGTTGAAATCTGAGTTTAATATAGATCTTTAAACTCATGGAGATGGTTGGATAGTAGAATGTTAAAGTCAGTTGCCAAATACATATGGACTGGACATTGGGAATGTATGCTAAGCCTTGTAATTTTCATAATTGTAGTCTAATTATTTTTGGTGTTTTATTGCATTTGTTGTTATAAGAGAAAGAGCCATTTGTTGGACTGAAAGGGGGAGCTGTAGGGAGAAAAATATTTACCTTAAGCTTAAACAAAACAAAACAAAAAAAAAAAAAGAAGAAGAAGAAGCGAATGGGGTGGTGTGAGTGGGAAGAGGGTGAGAGGGTGGGAACAGAGGGGATAGTAGGGAGGGTATTGTGACTAAGGTGTAACTTGAAGAAATCTAAAAAAGGAAAGCAAACAATAAAATATGAAAAAAGTGACTATTTTGAAAAGTACTGTGTCAGGTTTTGTACCGTTGGTATGGTTCAAGTCTGTGATCCAATTGTCTATATTGAAATGATAGAATATTGGAACAAAATATTTTAAAGGGATTAACAAATCCCATTCTATACAATTAGTGTAAGACTTCATTGAATAATAACTAGACTTTGGGCATAATATAGGAATCAAAACTTAGTCATTGTATATGAATCTTACTATTATTGTCTTTCTGAAAAATGGTAGCATGAGAATTTTAAAATTTGTAATATTTGCTTTTTAGGTGTATGAGCCATAATCCTACTGAATATATTAAATTATATAACATAAATTCCAAATTATATTTTCATATGTTAGTCCTTCCATATCCATAACATTTCTACTATACCCAGAGAGAATGAGAGAGGGACTTAAAAGCATATATGTGTTGCTTCTAAAATATAAATATTTACTCAAAGTCCTAGTGAAGGTGTTTGCCTTATCATCTTAAGTATTTGTGCTAAAAAATTCACTAATCTGATGTATGCAGAGAAAATGGGAACTGTCCAGGCAGCCACTGGTATGTCATTTCTTAGTTTTGGAAGCTGCGGGCCCTGCACTTCCTATGTAATCAGATATATTTATTCCTCTCAGGTCTCTGAGGTGGTTAAAGAATAGATAGCTAGAGTCTCATAGTTAAATTTTGAGTTGTTTAGGAATCAAGAGGGTGTTCTGGACCTAAGAATATGTTTTTAAAATTATGAGGCAAGTTAGTATGAAAGTCGAGTTAGATTTAGAACTTTAAACTCATGGAGATGGTTAGATAGTAGAATATTAAAGTCAGGCGCCAAATACATATGGACTGAACAATGGGAATGTATACTAAGCCATATAACTCTCATAATTGTGGCCTATTTATTTCTGTTGTTTTGTACTGTATTTATTGTTATAAGAGAAAGAAGCATTTGTTGGACTGAAAGGGGGAGCTGTTGGGAAGAGAAGTTATACCTTAAACTAAAAATAAGAAAAGGGTAGAGGATGGGGGGGGTTGAGGGGGAAGAGGGTGGAAGGGTGGGACTGGAGGGGAGAGTAGGGAGGGGATTGTGATTGAGATGTAACTTGAAATAAAAATAAATTATAAACAAATAAAGTAAAGAATCTGATGTGGTACTGCCTTGTAGGCCCCCTGTGTATGAGGAGGCTCTTGACCCTCATATGACTGCTAAACTGGGGCAGGGGGCCGTTATGAAGGGACACTCCATTCCAGAGGAGTGGGATGGAAGGGTTAGGGGATAGAGGGTGGGAGGGCGAGACTGGGAGGGGTGGAAAGAGGACACTATGATGGAGATATAACCTGAAGCAATAAATAAATAAATTTTTAAAAAAGAACCTGATGGTAATAAACCTAACTAAAATAAACTAACTTAAAGAAACTCACCCAGAAGAAACTAAAACTGATTGTTTTCTCTTTGAGATACCTTCTTCTGAAAATCATTCTTACAAATGAAAGACAGAGAAATCCTGTATGATGTGTTCTTTCTCTTAAGGCTATTTATGTGACAAAGATCCATCAAAGAGGGAGCAACTACCTGAAATTGATACTCTTCAAAGTTTCCCAAAATCTTTATATGCACAACTGATTTTCTTACTACAAAGCCCGTTGTCCTTTCTGCTTCCCACATCCTGTAGAAGATTCATGGCATTATTCTCTCCTGCCTTGTGTTCAGACTCACCTTTCCCCCATTATAGAGTCCATTTGTTGGTGGATTCTAGTAGAAAAATAATCCTCTTCAAGTATTTCTAGAAACATATTGATGTCTGAATTCCTAAGATCTCAGGGGTAACTGGCTACAGTTTATCAATATAATGAGAAGTAACATGAGGCTCAAATAACAAAATCTGAATTATTGGATTATCACTGTAGAAATACATACAGAAAGATAAAACAAAATCTGGAGGTGGAATGTCACAGCTTAGGGTACACAAATAAATGCAAGAAATTTGGAGAATAAATAAATGGGAAAGAAATGAGCATTGGAAGGTTTTAATATTAAATGTTTAGAAGAGATAAAGGCACATCAGCAGATTCATGTCAACTGTCCTCTCTGCACGTAATTATGTAAAGTTAACATTGTGATTATTATTAATTTTATTATTTCTTTATTATTATTATTATTACTACTACTATTATTATAAATGCTTCACCTTCATATGACTATGCACCACATGTGTGCCTGGTGCCTATGGAGATCAGAAAAGAGTGCTACAGAAAAAAAGTTACAGATACATATGTTTACGTGTATTTCCTGTGTAGATAAAACCTCCTCCAGTCTATAAAATGTTGCTTGAAGGGAAAATTCTCATATCTAAGCCAGAGACAAAGAACTAGATGTAACTGATGAATGTGAATGCTAAGAGTGAAATAGTCTTCTCCATAGACAGGCTTCCCTATTGGTTACCTTATATCGAATGGTCAGCCCTAAGCATTTATTGTCCTTTTGGGGTTTTTTCTTTTTTAAAAAAAAAATCATTCTCTCTTCAGGAATTTATTTCTCATTTATACACAGATATTTCATACATCCAAGTAGGATTTCTAATTTTATATACATTATGGATAAAATGTTATCAATGCTATTTCTCAGTGTATTAAAGTATCTATCTTAACTATATTCCTGTGTTTATCAAAGTATTTTTATAGAGAAGTGCAATTTGCAAACCTTTAGATATGCAGTTGCCCTGCAAAATTACATATTCATATTTTGAAAAAATGATGGTCAATATGAATATTTGAACCCCCAAATCAATTTGCATATGTTGCTTCTTAGCAATTCCCTTTCAAAATATATTGTTTAATACTTCTATATTAATGTTTTTTATTTGTTTGAGTTATTGAACCTCTTACTTTGTGTCACCTAGAACAATTGCCTACTGTAGGATATTTCAGCTCCCTTCTAGTGCCATGTGTTTGGCTTCATTTATACTATTCCATGGGGTGTGAAAGCAATCTGAAGACCAGCAAGCAGTGAAGTCTACTGTGTACTGTTATGAGTTCCTCGTTTTCAATGCTGCCAAGCTTGTTTCATTGTTTTTACTTTCTGTTATTGTTCTCCTGGTATTTCCAGCTTTGTTTTAGCTCATCTCCCTTGGATATTTATAAAAGAGTTAGACATTAAATTAAATGCTTTATGTTTCCTTCCACATACAGTTCACCATGGGATTATAGCTATACTTCACATTTTAAGTTTGATTTTAGCAGTTAATAGTCTTAAAACAAGTGTAGAAAATTTTAATGTTTACTACTATTTATATTTTCCTTATTTTTAAGGAGTCAAATTTAGTATTAAACACTAAGATTGAACTTGTTTAGTCTTTTGAAAAATTTAACCTGCATATTCCATATCTCACTTAAAAGGACATAAAATTTAAGTCATGGTAAAAAGTAGCAAAGCATGCTTATTTCCATTCCTGTCTACATACTCTAAAAGCAGCAACCCTGTTACAATTTTCCTCATACATTCTAGACTTCTCAGGTGGATTGCTGAGGTCCTCTGGACAAGCATATATCTCTCGGCCTTTCTTTTTTCTCTTGCCACTTCTCTTTCTTTAACTAATGTTTGGCTATTCAAAAATAAAGACAAATGATATTCACAAATTATCCAGAATCTGACTAGGACACCCTGGTGTTCCAGAAGTAATCTAATACTAATTCATTATCAGCTTATGATTCTATATTGAGAGCACTTGTAAATAAAAATTGAAATAATTTGTGGTTTTCAAAAGGAGGTAGGATGGTCCAGATCCTTTTGCGGCATGACAGAAATTGATGCATGTATCAGGTTGTGAAATAAATATCTTCACAATGAATGCATTCATTTTTCTTGGTCTGCCGCTATCTGAGAGATTTTTTTTTTTTTTGTGCAATCACTTCCACTGTTTTGACTGTGGGTTTCTATTAGTGCAAATATCAAGCTGGGTCATGAATAATAGTTGGTTTCATTATTTAATAGAGCTAAATATATATTCTATCCCTTTTCACCACTGAACCAAATCATGGGCCAGTCTAAATCACCAGGTCAGAAAAAATAAAAGAGTACAATCAGATTATTCCTCAACTGTTCTATAAATTATAAAATATAAGGAATATTAGCTGCTCATAGGAGCCTCCTTTGGAAGAGAGGAAACAACAAGGAAAAAACAGATATGCTAGTAGTTATTTTGATTTGTTTTCAGAATCTTGATTTTAAGCTCAATTTACTTCTTCACATTATGTAGTACTTGATTTCCTAAAGTAACAGACAGTCATCACTGTGTCAAATAATATTCCTTAATAAGTACCTAGCAGTGTGTTTTTGAATATATATAAACAAATTTCCAAACTTTAAAGGAAATCATATAATATTTTTAAATTTTTTCTAATACTTATCATGTATAGAATGCTTTGTTTACTGTGGATGGGAAAATGGAACAATTCTGTCTCTTGTAGATATCTTCACATCCTCAGCACATTCTCATAGTATACTGAAATGCTATAGTGTAAGTCTTCTCTCTTCCTGTAGATTCCTAAGTAAAAACCATTTCAAGTTCTTCTTCTAGAGTAATAGGTGAAAATAAGGGTATGTAAATATGACAATTCTTATTAAATTTAAGCTACTATATAGAAACAATGTTTAACAGCCATCAAGTGATAGTCTCTGAAAGAAAGGGTTTAATCTTGGTGTACTGTCTTAAAAATTTGTGACATTTTGAAATCAGTTCTCTGTCAAAATCATGCCCTCTTTTCACATTGTTTTATATATATATATATATATATATATATATATATATTATAAATAGCCTGATCAGTCTGTATAATGTTAGTTTAGTGTCTGTTTCCAGGGCTGATCATTTGGTACAGGATAACCGGTTAGTGTGCTCTTCCACGAGAAAGACAATTTGTCCCACACTCAGAATCCCTTACTTGCTTGTACTACTTTGTGTAAGAATGAGGCCATGGGGGCTTTCCCAGTCAACTTGGTCATGGCTTTATTATTTGCCTTGTTAGGTTCAAGTTTAGCTGGTCATGTTCCTGAAACTTTATAGGTATAGTTTCTGACATTCTTTTTTTATGTTTATTTATTACTTCAGGTTGCATCTCCATCACAGTACCCTCTTTCCATCCCCTCTCAGTCCTGCCCTCCTACCCTTACCCCTTATCCCTTCCATCCCACTCCTCCTGAGTGGAGTGTTCCTACATATCAGTCCCCCACCCCAGTTCAGCAGTTGTATGAGGGCCAAGTGCCTCCTCAAACACTGGAGGCCTACAAGGCAGCACCACTAGGGCAAAGTGTCTCATTGACAGGAAATAAAGTCTATGTTCATGTTTCCTTTGGTGTATTGGTTGTAGTATAGTTAGCCTGTGCTATATGGGTAAAATCTGACTATAAGTGAATAGAGGCCTTCTGTGTATGGGTTAGCTCACTCAAGATGAGCTTCTCTATTTCCATCCATTTGGCTGCAAATTGAATGATTTCTTTGTTTCTGATAGCTCACTTGTATTCAATCCTGTAGATGTACCACAGTTTTTAATCCATTCTTCAGTTAAGGGACATCTGGGTTGTTTCCAGTTCCTAGCTATTACAAATAAGGCTGCTATGAACATAGATGAGGAAATGACCTTGTGGTTTGGTGAGGAATCATTTGGATGTATACCCAGAAGTGGTATGGCTGGGACTTGAGGTAGAACTATTCCAAGTTTTCTAAGATATCGCCAGACTGATTTCCATAGTGGTTGTACAAGCTTGCACTCCCATTAGCAGTGGAGCGGTGTTCCTCTTTCTCTACAACCTCACCACCATGTGCTATCATTTGAGCTTTTGATCTTAGTCATTCTGACAGTTGTGAGATTGAATCTCAGAGTCATCTTGAGTTGCATTTCTCTGATGATTAAGGATGTTAAGCATTTCTTCAAGTGTCTGTCAGCCATTAGGGATTCCTCCTTTGTGAATTCTCAGTTTAGCTCTGTTTAAGTTTGATTTTAGCAGTCAATAGTCTTAAAACGAGTGTAGGTCATTACATTTTTGATTGGATTGTTTGGTTTCTTGGCATTTAATTTCTTGAGTTCTTTGTAAATTACGGATATTAGCCCTCTGTCAGATGTGGGATTGCTGAAGATCTTTTCCCCATCTGTAGGTTGCCATTTTGTTAGAATGACAATGTCTTTTGCCTTACAGAAGCTTTTCAGTTTCATGAGGTCCCATTTATTGATTGATGGTCTTAGAACCTGAACTGTTGGTGTTCTGTTCAGGAAGTTGTCACCTGTTCCGATGAGTTTGAGGGTTTTCCCCATTTTCTCTTTTAATAGATTTAGTGTGTCAGATCTTATGTTAAGGTCTTTGATCCACATGGACTTAAGGTTTTTGCAAGGTGATAAATATTGATCTAATTTCATTCTTTTTCATGTCGACATCCCGTTAGACCAGCACCATTTGTTGAAGATGCTGTACTTTTTCCATTATACGGTTTTGTCTTCTTTGTCAAAAATTAAGTGAACAATTTGATTCCATTGATCCACTGGTCTGTTTGTATACTAGTACCATGATGTTTTTATTACTATTGCTCTGTAGTACACCTTGAAATCAGGGATGGTGATAACTCCAGATTTTTTTTTTTTTTATTGTACAGGATTGATTTAGCTATACTGGGTTTTTTGTTATTCCATATGAAGTTGAGAATTGTTTTTTCCATGTCCTTAAAGTATTTCCTCTAAACTCAGGAACAAGGCAAGGATGCCCACTTTCACCATATCTCAACATAGTACTTGAAGTTCTTTCTAGAGCAATAAGACAACTAAATGAGATCAAGGGGATACAAATTGGAAATGAAGAAGTCAAACTATCCCTATTTGCAGACAGTATGATAGTATACATAAGCAACCCAAAAAATTCCACCAAAGAACACTTACAGGTGATAAACACCTTCAATAAGGTGGCTGGATACAAAATTAATTCAAAAACTCAGAAGTACTTCTTTATAAAAAAAATAAATGTGCTGAGAGAGAAATTAGGGAAACAACACCCTTCACAATAGCCACAAACAAGACAAAATACCTGGAGGTAACTCTAAGCAAGCAAGTGAAATATCTGTATTCGAAAAACTTCAAGTCCTGGAAGAAAGAAATTGAAGAGGCGATCAGAAGATGGAAAGATCTACCATGTTCATGTATAGATAGGATCAACCTAATAAAAATGGCTATACTGCCAAAATCAACGTACAGATTCAATGCAATTCCTATGAAAATACCACCACAGCTTCTGACATTCTTAAGGGACAGAATCTCCCAACAAACACCCTGATTTTCTGGTTCTCAAAGTCTTTCCAACTCTACGTTTTCCTCAATATTCCCTGAGTCTTTTGTTCAGATGCTCTCTTAAAGATGCATCCATTAGGACTGAGCTCCATAATTTGACATATGATAGGTTGTGATTTTCTGGAATGGTCTCTGTCTGTTGCACTTATAAGTTTCCTGGATGAGTGGTTAAGGACTACACTTATCTGTGTGTATACGGACAGATACTTACAATGTAGTTAGGGATTATGCTGTTTTAGTACAGTAGTTAGCTTTGGATCTTCTCCAAGATCCATAAGTACACAGTTTCTCTAGTTAATTATTAGGTTCCCATTAGCATGCCTGATTTCCCTTTTGTTGAGTGGACCTTAAGTCAAACTAAAGAATTGTTGGTTACTTCCAAGGTGTCTGTGCTACTAGCTATCTTCAAGGCAAGAAGAAAACTACATTAGTGTGAATCTTTTTATGTGTCTGACACTGAAACTTTTTTCTTTTTTTTTCCTTTATTTTTTATTTCTTCAAGTTACATCTCAATCGCAGTCCCCTCCTTATTCCCCCTCCAGTACAACCCTCCCACCCTCAACCCCAATATTCTTCCCTTTTTTTTTTTTCTTTTAAGTTTAAGGTATATCTTATTTCCCCCTACAGTTTCCCCTTTCAGTCCAACAAATGGCTCTTTCTCTTAAAATAATAAATACAATACAAAACAACAGAGGTAATTAGGCCACAGTTATGAGGGTTATAATGCTTAGCATACATTCTGAATGTCCAGTCCATATGTATTTGGCACCTGGCTTTAACATTCTACTATCAAACCATCTCCATGAGTTTAAAGAGCTATATCTGACTCAACATTCATACTAACTTGCAACACATTTTTAAAGTATCTTCTTAGATCTATAACACTCTCTTGACTCCTAAACACCTCAAAATTTAGTTATGAGACTCTAGCTATCTGTTCTTCAACCACCTCAGAGTCTGAGAGGGACAAATATATCTGAATTTATAGGAAGTACAGGGCCTGCAGCTTCCAAAACTAAGAAATGACATACCAGTGGCTGCCTGGACAGTTCCCATTTTCTCTCCATACATTACAGCATCGATCTTTAGTCGTTTGGCCCCGTTTCTCTGACAGACATTGATTGTAGAGCAGGGGTTATGAAGGACGTACCTACCCTGACTTGGCAGAGCTAGGCTGTCGACTAACCAGCTTCCAGGTTTTGTCCTTTTTGGACAGCATTCTGTCTACAGTTGGAGCAAGGGGCTTTTCCTACCAAGAGACAGGCTTGCAACTAATCAAATCATCTCCCACTGGAGATTCTTCGATGCTCTTCTTCTATGTGGAAGAGAATAGCGGTGCTGTCAGGAGTTGATATGTCTTGATATAAAAACTAAAGTTACAAAAACATCTTTGAATGGCATATTCTGCAGATCTCTTGAGGTTTTTGAAGAGGCCCTATCTATCTCTTATATTAGGGTAAGAAGATGTTGCTTGTCTCTTAGCAGGTTTATTTCTGATTAGCTTAGAAAATAACTATAATAGGCTGTCATACTACCTAACAAGATGACTGGCTTGCATAACCATTAATTTGCATTTCTTAATTATCCTAAACAGTTTATGACAATTAGTAGTAAAAGGCCGAAACATCACATTTCACTTTTTTTTTTCTCTTTACCTCCTAACCCTTCCATCCCATTTCTCTGGGGTGGGGTGTCCTTATATAACAGTCCCTCATCTCAGTTGAGAGGTCGTATGAGGGCCAAGAGACTCCTCATTCATTGGGGGTCTACGAAGCAGTACCATCAGTGAAAAGTGTCTCGTTGCCTGGGAGAGAGAACTACTAAACAAACAAACCGATAAGCAGACAATTAGATAAAAAAAGAATAAAAAATAGAAAAAATTATAAAAAATATATTAAAAATAAATAAAAAATAAAAATTAAAAATAAAAAGTCTATGTCCAAGTTCCCTTTGGTGTGTTAGTTGTAGTATTGATACCTTCTACTATATTGCTAAAATCCTACTATAAGTGAATAGATGACATATGTGTCCTTCTGAGTGTGGGTTAGCTCACTCAGGATGAGCTATTCTAGTTCCATCCATTTGGCTGCAAATTGCATAATTTCATTGTTTCTGATAGCTGAATAGTATTGATTGTGTAGATGTACCACAGTTTTTTAACCCATTCTTCAGTTGAGAGATCTCTGGGTTGTTTCCAGTTTCTAGCTATTACAAATAAGGCTGCTATAAACATAGATGAGGAAACTTCCTTATGATTCCGTGAAGAGGCATTTGGGTGTACACCGAGAAGTGGTATGGCTGGGTCCTGAGGCAAAGCTATTCCAAGTTTTCTAAGATATAGCCAGACTGACCTCCATAGTGGTTGCACAAGCCTGCATTCCCACCAGCAATGGAGTAGGGTACCCCTTTCTCCACACCATCGCCAGCATGTGCTGTCATTTGAGCTTTTGATCTTAGCCATTCTAACAGTTGTGAGATGGAATCTCAGAGTCGTCTTGAGTTGCATTTCTCTGATGATTAAGGATGTTGAGCATTTCTTCAAGTGTCTCTCAGCCATTAGGGATTCCTCCCTTGTGAATACTCTATTTAACTCTGTCCCTCATTTTTTGATTGGATTATTTGGTTCCTTGGCATTTAATTTCTTGAGTTCTTTTTAGATTTTGGATATTAGCCCTCTGTTAGATGTGGGGTTGTTGAAGATTTTCTCCCAGTCTGTAGGCTGCCGTTTTGTTCGAATGACAGTGTCTTTTGCCTTACAGAAGCTTTTCAGTTTCATGAGGTCCCATTTATTGATTGTTGATCTCAAGTCCTGAGCTGTTGGTGTTCTGTTCAGGAAATTGTCACCTGTGCCAATGAGTTGGAGGGTTTCTCCCACTTTTTCTTCTAGTAGATTTACTGTGACCGGCCTTATGTTAAGGTCTTTGATCCACTTGGACTTAAGTTTTGTACAAGGTGATAAGTATGGGTCTAATTTCATTTTTTTACAGGTGGACATCCAGTTGGACCAGCACTATTTGTTGAAGATGCTGTCCTTCTTCCATTGTGCCGTTTTGGCTTCTTTGTCAAAAATTAGGCGGCCATAAGTGTGTTGGTCTATTTCTGGATCTTCAATTCGATTCCATTGATCTACTGGTCTGTTTCTATACCAATACCATGCTGTTTTTCAACTATTGCTCTGTAGTACAGCTTGAAATCTGGGATGGTGATACCTCCAGATGTTTTTTTTTATTGTACAGGATTGATTTAGCTATTCTGGGCTTTTTGCTGTTCCATATGAAATCGAGAAGAGCTCTTTCCAAGTCTATAAAAAATTGTGTTGATATTTTGATAGGAATTGCATTGAATCTATATATTGCTTTTGGTTTGATGGCCATTTTTATTATGTTGATCCTACCTATCCATGAGCATGGGAGATCTTTCCATCTTCTAAAGGCCTCTTCCATTTCTTTCTTCAAGGGCTTGAAGTTAACATACCCAAACCTATGGGACACAATGAAAGCTGTGCCACGAGGAAAGCTCATAGCACTATGTGCCTTCAAAAAGAAAATTGTGACAGCTCATATTAGCGAATTAACAGCTAAACTGGGTGAATTGAAAAAAAAGAAGCAAACACTCCCAAGAGGAGCAGAAGACAGAAGATCATCAAACTTAGGGCTGATTAGAAACAAAAAGAACTATACAAAGAATCAATGAAACCAAGAGTTGGTTCTTCGAGAAAATCAACAAAATAGAGAGACCCCCTAGCCAAATTAACTAAAAGACAGATGGAGAAAACACAAATCAACAAAATCAGAAATGAAAAGTGAGAAATAACAACAGACATTGAGGAAATCCAGAGAATATTTGGATCCTACTTTAAAAATCTATACTCCAGCAAATTTGAAAACTTAAGTGAAGTGGACAATTTTCTTGATAGATTCCACCTACCGAAGCTAAATCAAGATCAGATAAACAGATTAAACAGCCCGATAACCCCTAAGGAAAAAAAAAAAAAAAACAGGCATTAAAAATCTCCCAACCAATAAAAGCCCAAGGCCTGATGGCTTTAGCACACAATTCTACCGGACCTTCAAAGAGGAGCTAACACCAATACTTTTCAAACTTTTTCACAAAATAGAATCTGAAAGAACATTGCCAAACTCATTCTATGAGGCCACAGTCACCCTGATTCCTAAACCACACAAAAACCCAATAAAGAAAGAGAACTTCAGACCAATCTCCCTCATGAACATAGATGCAAAAATACTTAATAAAATACTAGCAAACCAAATTCAAGAACACATCAAAAGTATCATACATCATGATCAAGTAGGCTGCATCCCAGGAATGCAGGGATGGTTCAACATACCAAAGTCTATCAACCTAATTCACCATATAAACAAGATGAAGGAAAAAAAAACACATGATAATCTCACTAGATGCAGAAAAAGCATTTGACAAAATCCAATACCCCTTCATGCTAAAAGTTCTGGAGAGAACGGGCATACAAGGACCGTACCTAGAAATAATAAAGGCAATATACAGCAGGCCAGTGGCCAACATCAAAACAAATGGAGAGAAACTTGAAGCATATCCTCTAAACTCAGGGACAAGACAAGGATGTCCACTTTCACCGTATCTCTTCAATATAGTACTTGAAGTTCTTGCTAGAGCAATAAGACAACTAAAGGAGATCAAAGGGATAAACATTGGAAATGAAGAAGTCAAATTATCCCTATTTGCAGATGATATAATAGTATCCATAAGCGACCCCAAAAATTCCACCAGAGAACTCTTACAGCTGATAAACACCTTCAGCAAAGTGGCTGGATACAACATTAATTCAAAAAAATCAGAAGCCCTTCTTTATACAACAAAGAAATGGGCTGAGAAAGATATAAGGGAAACAACCCCCTTCACTATAGCCACAAACAACATAAAATACCTGGGGGTAACTCTAACCAAGCAAGTAAAGACCTGTACAACAGGAACTGACACTGAAACTTTAAAAAATATTTTTTAATGTTTAAATTGATCATTTAAGCAACCTAGCTGAAAAACCCCAGAGACCTATCACCAACACTACTGATGGTCCCTAACACCTTCAAAGGGACAAGTTAATTTTCTCAAGTTCACTGACACACTTTGATATTTCCTCTTACTCTATAAAGGCTAATTACTTACTCTTTCTGATTCTCAATTTCTACCCTTCATGTTCTTATTTCTTCCTGCATTTATAAGGTTCGTTTTATATGTAAAATCTTTTCGTTCATTATAACCCTAATGGCTATGGAGCAACCTTTACTTACATGGTCTTTGAAGTGATTCCATGGGAATCACATTCTGTGAATGGGAATTAGAATGTATTTATCTAGTTGGATTTATAACCATTACTTTGTTGACTATAGTAAATGGGTATTTAGTTCTCTATAACATGAAATAGAAAAACAATTGTTTGAATGTTACTACTAGTCAGTTTTTATCTTATACTCATAAAAGTTAATACTTTTTTCTTACAACCATCAAGGACTTGACTGTTATAAAAATATAGTAAATTTGTTCTTGCTAGCTACATAAGAGAAACCAAAGAAAGAAAATGATATTCATCAATATTAGTACTTAGCTTTGAGTCTAAGTGGTAAGATAATAAATTCTATAATCTAAAGAGGAATTAAGGGAAACTATTATCAATAGGAAGAGAAAACAAATAGTTTTGCAATGTCACAAAGTGTGGAAAAGACAGAAATCCCATCCTAAAAGTAAGCCAGGTAGCCTTAGTGAATAATGATAGTACCATCCAGACAAAACCTAAAACTCTCTCAAGCTCAAAGATAGTAGGGAGTCTTGTGAAATAGTCTCTTGGTGGGATGGGTGATCACTGGAGAAGAAATTTATTTTATTACTCTCCTTAGATCAGAGTACTTTGTTTGGTCAGAGCCTTAATAGCGACCTATTGTTTAAAACTGAGTAAACCCAAAAGTCTGAAAGTAGAGAACAATTATGTATGAGGGAGAATAAATTCAGTCTTCAACATGCCGAAGTGTAGAGATAGTCATGGCATGCAGTCATGGAGAATACTAGAGATGGATAGTAACAAGCTAAGAAGTGTAAAATAAGAAGTAGTAGGTATTGCTCAGGCAGTGAAGGCTACATGGAGATAGCTCCATTCTTGGTAATGACATCAACTGAAAATAACTCTTGGCTCTGATAAGATCAGCAAGTGAATCAACCTCCAGGTTCAGCTGTAATGAATATCTGCTGCTGAAGAGTTCAAGGGCATTGCTACTCTACTAAATGTCACAGCAACTGCAGTTACATCTATGCGTCAGGAAACTCATGCTTACCAGGCAAGAGTATTGCTTTGGCTTCCCCACTCCAATGCACATTACAGGCATTGAAGAGAGAAACATTATACCACACAGGAAAACAAACTGGGGAGTCTCAGAGAATGAGAGAAGGAGCCAGACCTATAGACGAAGTGTGTCCTTAACTCCATCCATTCTTGTTTATTCTTTTGTTGGTCTGTGGGTTTGTTTGTTTGCTTTTACCTTGTTTATAATTATTTTTTTTCTAATTTTGTTTTACAGTTTTATTATATTTTTCTATCAATATTTTACACGTTTTTTAAATTTTTGTTTACTTTCTACTCTATTTTAGTAGTATTTTAGCTTTATATTTTATACTTTTATTTTGAAAAAAAATTGTTCTTTATGTTTTTCTCAGTACATGTTATATTTATCTATTTTATGGCTATTTTAGTTTCCAAATTTTCCTTTTTTCTTCTCACTAGCTTATTAATAACATTAATAACATTCTCTTCTATTTTCCTTTTCTTATTTATCCTTATTTTACCACTTTCCCTATTCTATCTTTATTCTGCTGTAAAGAAAAAAAAAACACACACACAAAAGAAGATTTTGCAACTTGGGCAGAATAAAGTTCATTTCATTTTACATCTAACAGTTCTAGTCCATCACTGAGGAAAGTCCAGGCAGGAACTCAAGTCAGGAACATGGTGGAAAGAACTGACTGGCCACTGCTTGCTGGATAGCTCTATGGCTCGCTCCTGAGCACACTCATGAATATCTGGCATTCATATGCATCCCAGAAACACTTTCATTGTCTTGTACCTAATTCATCAATTAATAATTAAAGCAATGCACCCAGATATGGCCACAAGCCAATCTGATGTAGGCGAATCCTCAACCATGTCTTTTTCTCCCATATGATTCTAGGCTGTGTCAAGTTGACAATTAAAAGTGACTAGGACAACAACATTTCTCTGAACCAATCTTTTAACTCATTAATTTATTTTTATATTTACCTTGATGAATGTTCAACTTTATAAAATGCTCAATGGTAGTTTCTTTAATTATTCTTTGGTGTGTGGCTTAAATACTTAACTAATCAATACATGGGTCATGTATATTGAAAATGAGCAAATATTTTCAGAATGAAGCCACACTTTAGATCAAAAGGACATAACAGACATTTATAGAAAACTCCACCCAATGGAATAGTATTCTCAGCATGCTACAGAAGCATTTTCTAAAATAGATGGCATTTTAGAATATAATGACAATCCTAACAAATACAAAAAGTGAATTAGTTTCTTTTATCTTATCAGATCATAGTTGTACAAAATTAGAAATAAGTAACAAAAGAAATGTTATATAAATACTTGGAAACTGTTGGAAACTGAACAATGTGTTCTTTAATGACTAACAGAGTAATCTCTAATGGCCAAGAGACACTTGAAGAAATGCTCAACATCCTTAATCATCACAGAAATGCAACTCAAGATGACCCGGAGATTCCATTTCACACCTGTAAGAATGCCTAAGATCAAAAACTCAAATGACAGCACATGCTGGCAAAGCTGTGGAGAAAGAGGAACACTCCCCCATTGCTGGTAGAAATGAAAACTTGTACAACCACTATGTAAATCAGTGTAGTGATGTCTTAGAAAACTTGGAATAGCTCTACCTCAGCACCCAGCCATACCACTTCTGGGTATACATCCAAATGGTTCCTCACTAAACCACAAGGACATCTCCTCATCTATGTTCATAGCAGCTTTATTTGTAATAGGTAGAAACTGGAAACAAACCAGATGTCCATCAACTGAAGAATAGAAAAAGAAAACATTTACACAATGGAATACTACTCAGCTATCAGAAACAAGGAGAACATGCAATTTGCAATCAATGGATGAAACTAGAAAAGCTCATTCTGAGTGAGCTAACTCAGACTCAGAAAGATGCACATGGCATCTATTCACTTATAATTGGATTTTAGCCATGTAGTACATGATAAATATACTACAACCAACACACCAAAAGGAACAGGAACATAGACCTTGTTACCTGTTAGTGGGACACTCTGCCCTAACAGAGTTGCCATATAGACCCCCAGTACAAGAAGAAGCTTTAACACTCATATGACTGTTGATCTGTAGGGGCAACTCACTCTGGAGGACTAGGATAGGTAGGAGGGGGGGAAAGGGTAGAAAGGTGAGACTGGGAGGAGTGGAGAGAAAGGATTGTGCTGGAAATGTAACTTGAAGCAATAAATAAAGAAATAAAAGAAAAAAATCAGAAAAAATGTAAAAATTACTAGAAACAAATGAAAATGAAACCATAACTTACTCACACCTCTGAGACTGAACAAAGTATATAACAATGAGTACTATAAAAAGCTAATCAAAGAGATCTCAGATAACAAAAATTCTATTTAATAAAATTATATGTGAAACAAGAGACATTAAAAAGATTGCAGTACAATGAAAAAATCATCAGGGAATAAACAGGAAGCTTATATATCCAAGCATAAATGAAGAGGGAAGGAGGAAAGTGAAGGAGTGTGGTAAGCCTTAACCAAAATTAAGAGTGTAATAACAAGTTATATAGAAATTATAATCATCCAACACCCCCACCAAAAAAAAAAAAAGCAAATAGCTGAACACAGCCAACATGGAAGGGGGACTTCAGGATTAAAAGTATAAGTGGGAATGGTGAATGGTGGATTATGGAGATAATAGGAAATGAAAATTGGTTATCTGAAGTTAAAAATAAGTGGAAAAGCCTTATGGAACTGTAATAGATTAAAAACTAAGAAGCAAATGTAATATAAGAAGTTTGAACAGGAGTACATATATGCTTATAATGATCTTCCCTGATGATATGAATTATTTAATAAAATTCTCAGAGGTTGGCATGGGATATTTCTCTATGGTTCATTGGTATGGAAGAAGACAGAGGCACCAAAGCAGCAAAATTAATGGTCATTGCTCTTTATTTCCCATCCTAAGTAACTGGCAAGCTACTACTTCTAAAGTTATCACTTGCTTTAGAGGCAATACATGGGGAAATCAACTTCATCTTATCAAGAAACTTTCCTGTTGGATAAATTACATGGTACCACAAGAGCTGTGTGCTTTTATGAAATCACATCAATGGTTACCTCCAACACTGATTCTGCATGCTGAAGTATGTATTCAAACATGTGCTCATTGGTATAATAGTAACATGATGTTTACAGAATAAACTACAAATTTCTAATTTTATATGAAAGGTCTGCCCAACAGAAGATATTCTATGCCTAAGACTATAAGCTTGATAATACCCATGACTGGGGAGATTATAAGGCCTCAGTGAGAATCTACTATTCTTGCTTAGTAAAATGACCATGAAGTCAAAGACAAAGGGCCTTTTAAATGTGTATGGTTGTAAAAATATATGGATTTGTGTAGCTCCTAAATTTGTCAAGAAGTATCTTCTTGCAGTGGATAGTAGCTAATACAGAAGTTTGTAATTTGTCAAGATACTGTCTTAGTATTACCACTGCTGTGATAAAACACCATGATCCAAAAGAAATTGGGAAGGAAAAGAGTTTATTTGGCTTATATTTACAGTTCATAGTCTATCATTGGAGAAAGTATGGACAGGAACTCTAGCAGGGCTGGAAACTGGAGCAGAACCTGATGCAGAGGCCATGCAGGGTTGCTGCTCCCTGGCTTATACCCCATGGCTAGCTCAATCTGCTTTCTTTTTTTTTGGGGGGGGGGTTAATTAAATTTTATTTATTCCAACTACTAAGAAATCAACGCCTCATACAACTGTGTGTGTGTGTGTGTGTGTGTGTGTGTGTGTGTGTGATCTTTTTAAAGTGCATGTGTATGCATGTGCACATATGTTCTAGAGACCAGAGGATAACCTCTGAAAACTCCCTCAGAAACACCATCTACCTTCTTTGAGACAAGATCTCACTGACTTGGAGTTCACCAATTAGGCTAAGCCAGTGAGCCAGGGGTTTCCTCCTACCTCTGCTACCTCCCCAACACTGGAGTTATAAGCATATAACACTAGACCTGGCATTTTTATATGAATGTTAGGGATCAAACTCAGGTTCCCATATTTGTAAGCCACGCCAACTGAGCTATTGCTCCAACCCATTAACCTGCTAAAAAACAAAAAAAACAAAAAACAAAAAAACCCTCAAAAACCAAAAAACAAACAAACAAACAAACAAATGTAACTATAGACCTCCTGTGTAGTTCAAAGAACATCTCAAAAGAGGGAACAGAAAAAAAATCTAAGAGCTGGATGACAGGGAGATGGGCTACCTCATCTATGTTCATAGCAGCCTTATTCATAATAGCTAGAAATTGGAAACAACCCAGATGTCCCTCAACTGAAGAATGGATTAAAAAACTGTGGTACATCTATACAATGGAATATTACTCAGCTATCAGAAACAATGAAATCATGCAATTTGCAACCAAATGGATGGATCTAGAGGAGCTCATCCTGAGTGAGCTAACCCAGTCTCAGAACGATGCACATGGCATCTATTCACTTATAGTAGGATTTTAGCTATATCGTACAGGATATCTGTACTACAACCAACACACCAAAAGGAACATGGACATAATTTTTTTTATCTTTTTCTTTTTCCTTCTCCTTTTTTTCTTTTTTCTTTTTCCTTTTCCCTTCTCTTTTTCCTCTCTTTTTTGTTGATATTCTTTGTTTTTGTGGGTTTGTGTGTTTGTTGGTCTTTTTTTTATTATTCCCCCAGTAGCAAGGAGACACCTTTCACTGGCAGTACTGCCTCGTAGGCCCCCGGAGAATGAAGAGGTTCAATCTGCTTTCTTATAGAATTTAAGACTAACATTTCAGGGATGCTACCACCAAAATGGGCTGGGCCCTCCTCAATCAATCTCTAACTAAGAAAATGTCTTAAATCAAGATCAGATTAACAGATTAAACAGCCCTATAACACCTACGGAAATAGAAATAGTCATTAAAAATCTCCCAACTAAAAAAAGCCCAGGGCCAGATGGTTTCAGCACAGAATTCTACCAGCCCTTCAAAGAAGAGCTAATACCAACACTCTTCAAACTCTTCCACAATATAGAATCAGAAAGAACACTGCCAAACACATTCTATGAGGCCACAGTCACCCTGATTCCTAAACCACACAAAGACCCAACAGAGAAAGCGAACTTCAGAATATCTCCCTCATGAACATAGATGCAAAAATACTTAATAAAATATTGGCAAACCGAATCGAAGAACATATCAAAAGTATCATACACCTTGATCAAGTAGGCTTCATCCCAGGAATGCAGGTATGATTCAACATATGAAAATCCATCAACGTAATTAAACATATAAGCAAGTTGAAAGAAAAAAAAAACACATAGTCTTCTCACTAGATACTGAAAAAGCATTTGACAAAATCCAACACCCCGTCATGCTAAAAGTCCTGGAGATAACAGGTATACAAGGACCATATCTAGAAATAATAAAGGCAATATACAGTACAGCAAGTCAGTAGCTAACATCAAATTAAATGGGAGAGAAACTTGGAACATTTCTTCTAAACTCAGGGACAAGACAAGGATGTTCACTTTCACTATATCTCTTCAACATAGTACTTGAAGTTCTTATAGAACAATGAGACAGCTAAAGGAGATCAAGGGAATAAAAATTGGAAATGAAGAAGTCAAATTATCCCTATTTGCAGACGATATGATAGTATACATAAGCGAACCTAAAAATTCCACCATGAACTCTTACAGCTGATAAACACCTTCAGTAAGGTGGCTGGATACAAAATAAATTTAAAAAAATCTGAACCCCTTATTTATACAAAAATAAATGGGTTGAGAAAGAAACTAGGAAAACAACCCCCTTCACAATAGCCACAAACAATATAAAATACTTGGAGGTAACTCTAACCAAGCAAGTGGAAGACCTGTATGACAAGAAATTCAAGTCCTTCAAGAAAGAAATTGAAGATGCCATCAGAAGATGGAAAGATCTCCCATGCTCATGGATAGGTAGGATCAACATAAAAAAATGGCCATCCTACCAAAAGCAATATACAGATTCAATGCAATAACTATCAAAACACCAACATAATCCTTCAGAGAATTGGAAACAGCAATTCTCAACTTCATATGGAATAAAAAAAGACCCAGAATAGCTAAATCAATCCTGTACAATAAAAAAACATCTGGAGGTATCACCATCCCAGATTTCAAGCTGTACTACAGAGCAATAGTAATAAAAACAGCAAGGTACTGGTATAGAAACAGACCTGTGGATCAGTGGAATCGAATTGAAGACCCTGAAATGAACCCACACACCTATGGTCACTTAATTTTGACACAGAAGCCAAAATAGTACAATGGGAAAAAGACAGCATTTTCATCAAATGGTGCTGGTCCAACTGGATGTCAACATGTAAAAGAATGAAATTAGACCCATACTTATCTCCTTGTACAAAACTTAAGTCCAAATGGATCAAAGACCTTAACATAAGACAGGACACACTAAATCTACTAGAAGAGAAAGTTGGGGAAACCCTCAAACTCATCAGCACATGTGACAACTTCCTGAACAGAACATCAACAGCTCAGGATCTAAGACCAAAAATCAATAAATGGGACCTCATGAAACTGAAAACCTTCTGTAAGGCAAAAGACACTGTCATTCAAACAAAATGACTGCCTACAGATTGGAAAAAAAAAAAAAAAAAAACTTCACAAGCCCCACATCTGGCAGAGGGCTAATATCCAACATCCACAAAGACCTCAAGAAATTAAATGCCAAGAAACCAAATAATCCAATCAAAATTGTAGAACAGAGCTAAAGAGAGAATTCACAAAGGAAGAATCCCTAATGGCTGAGAGACCCTTGAAGAAATGCTCAGCATTCTTATCACCAGATAAACTCAAGATGACTCTGAGATTCCATCTCACACCTGTCAGAATGGCTAAGATCAAAAGCTCAAGTGACAGCACATGCTGGTGAGTGTGTGGAGAAACGGGAAACCTCCTCCATTGCTGGGGGGAGTGCAGGCTTGTGCAATCACTATGGAGGTCAGTCTGGCTATATCTTAGAAAACTTGGAATAGCTCTGCCTAGGGACCCAGCCATACCACTTCTGGGTATACATGCAAATCATTCCTCACGCAATCACAAGGAAGTTTCCTCATCTATGTTCATAGCAGCCTTATTTGTAATAGCTAGAAACTGGAAACAACACAGATGTCCCTCAACCAAAGAATATATTAAAAAACTGTGGTACATCTACACAATGGATTACTACTCAGCTATCAGAAACAACAAAATCATGCAATTTGCATCCAAAAGAATGAAATTAGAGAAACTCATCCTGAGTAAGCTATCCCAGACCCAGAAGGATTCACATGGCATCTATTCACTTATAGTTGGATTTTAGCCATATAGAACAGGATAACTATACTACAATGAATGCACCAAAGGGAACATGAACATAGACTTTTTTCCTGTCAACGAGACACTTTGCCCTTGTGGTGCTGCCTTGTAGGCCCCCTGTGTATGAGGAGGCTCTTGGTCCTCATATGACTGCTGAAATGGGGAAGGGGTCTGTTATATAGGGACACTCCACTCCAGAGGAGTGTGATGTAAGGGATAGGGGGTAGTGGGTGGGAGGGCGGGACTACTGTAATGGGTGGAAATAGAACACTGTGATGGAGATGTAACCTGAATAAATAAATATTTTTTAAAAAGAAAAATATCTTAAATATGAATGTTATGGTGTCAGTTTCTCAAATTTATCCCCTCCTTCCAGATGACTATCTTGTGTTAAGTTGACACAAAATTAGCCAGCACAGACTTGCTTATACCAAGCATTATAAGTAACTGTGGTTTTTCATTGTAAATGAATTATAGTATAAACTTCTCCTGACTCATAGCATAGGGAATGTGCTGGAGGTAGAGGCAGAACAAATATAAATAAGTTGGAAGATGGGGTCGGAGAGATACAAAATACTGACTTTCAGATATATTATGGCTGTTGATAACACCAGCCTACAGAAGCTGTGATTATGTGGATGAGACCTGAACAACATCAAGCTAGTCAAAATTCCAGTACGGATAAAGGATTGTATGACAAAGATCCACCTTTAGTAAAGGAGCTGCCATTCCCAAACTGCTGAGTCATTCTTCATTGGAGAGATGGCCTCTTTAATGTTAGCTCTGCCCCATATTCATTTGCATATTGACAATGCCAGTAGGACCTAAGTTTTTAACAATGAAAATATAAGTAAATAGAGTTTCAAAGGGGGATAGTGTAGGAGACATTACAGGGAGTTACAGGGAGGATAGGAGAATGAATAGAATCAAAACATATTATATATGTATGAAAATTTCAAATAATATATAAAATATATAAAAATATGGATAAAACTGGAATATCTCAATGAGATGGATAAGCTTCTAGATACCTATAATCTAGCAAAATTTACTCAACAGGATTCAAAAACTTAGACTTATTATTAGCAAAAATATTGAAGGAGTACTAGAATATTCCAACAACAACAAGAAAAAAAATGCACAGACCATATGTATTCATTACTGAATTGTACCACACCATTAATGCAACCTAGCACTAATGGTCTTCCAATAGAAAGAGAAATAATTATGTCAAGTCTTTGTATAGCTGGTATTGTTGTATATACCAAAACTGGACAAAGCTCCAACAACCACAAAGTTCCTATAAAGATACATGCAAAGATTCTAAATGAAATCCTTTGAAACTAAATTCAAGAACAGCTAGGTTGATAGCACACCTAGAATTGCCTGCTGTGCTAACAAAGTAATTACACCATTGCTGGGACATATACAGCCAGATATCTTGTCTGTTATAATCACCCAGACTAGACAAATCACTGAGGACCACATCCAGCAAGAGAGATAAAAATGCCTCAAGGCAACAGAGGAAAAAACAAACAAACATACAACTTCTATTTTCCATACACAAGCACAGATATACATTGTGCATTTTTACCCACCAAGTACAAAAACACACTTAAAAGAACCCATAAACCAAAAAATAAAAAATAAAAAAACTCTGCAAGTACTAACAGCAACCTATATGCCCAAAAGTTTTTTATTTTAGAAATTGAATTGAGATTCAACATATGCAAATTGATGAATATGATATAAGGATAGACCTAAAAACAATGATTAGAAGATCATATGAATATATGTTGAACAGGACAAAGTTCAACTTATTAAGTGATAAAACACTCGAAGAGTGTAGTGATGTAAAGAATATAAACAAATATTACAAAGGTTACATATTACAGACATTATACTCAATGTGGAGAACTTAAAGCATTTCCCCTCAATCAATAATGAAACAAAGTTTTCTTTTCTCTCCAATATTAATCAATATAATGCTTGAAGTCTTAGCTAGATCAGTAAGCAAAAGAAAGAAATGAGATGCTAATATAAATAAAGGAATCAAAAATCTCTGTCTTCAGATTTAAAAGTGCCATAATTAAAGTCCCTAAAGACAACACATAAAAATTCTTAAACTTAATAACAACTCTCAAGAAAAAATAGCTGCAAACAGAATAAACATATAAAATAAATACTTTCCTATGTAACAATCATAAAAATTAGAGGAAAAATCCCATTCAGAATTTATTCAGAAAAACAAAACAAAACTCTAAATCTAGTATAAACACAGCCAAATTGATTAAATACCTTCCAGGGCAGGGAATATGGGTCCCTGTGTAAAGCATTCATTGCCAAGTAGAAAGATGTGAGTTGAAATTTCTGAAACACATATAAAGCTAGAAATAATAGCATCTGTCTTCAATTCCACTGCCGCTATAGGGTGGAAGGTAGACATAAGAAAATATGGAGAAGTTTATGAAGTATCTAGGCTAGCATATACAACATTAAAAAAATCAACAAAACAAACAAAAGCAAACAAATAAACAAAATAGAAACCACATCTCAAATAAGGTAGAAAACACGTGCTAACACTGAAGGTTTTCATTTTACTTCCCAAACATGCCATGCCACTTGGGCATCAACAGTTCTATCTTTCTATCTATCTATATCCATCTATCCATATCTGTCTGTCTGTCTGTCTGTCACCTATCTATCTATCTGTCTGTCTATCTATCATCTATCTATTAATCTATCTATCTATGCATCTCAAATTATTGTTTGCTATTTTCTAGTCTGTTTTTAGGTTTATTGTGAGCACTGGCCTAGGCTAGAACCTTCATTTCAACTCATTTTCCTGACTAAACTTCATACTGCACATGTCTTAGTTAGAGTTTCCTTTGCTGTAAAGAGATATTAACAATGACCACAGCAACACATATAGAAAAATACATTTAATTGGAGTTTTCTTGCAGGTTCAGAGGTTTAATCTATTGTTATCATGGCATGAAGCATGGTAGGTAGCATCCAGGCAGACACGGTAATGGAGAAGTAGCTGGAAGTTCTACATCTGGATTGACAGGCAGTAAGAGAGAGAGAGAGAGACACTGCCTGGATCCTACATCTGAAACCTCAAAGTCCATCCTTAGTGAAATACTCCTTCCATCCAGGCCACATCTAGTCCAATAAGGCCAAGACCCATTCTCTGACTGAGCACCCAAACTGGAGTTTGAGATCAGCCCATCTCAGAAAGGCTAATTTCACGTCAGCAGGCCAATATTTCTTTCTGACCTAAAAGGATTGTTTTTAACACCTAAAGATATTTACTGCCTTTTTCCCTGTACAACAAGATTAAGTATATATAAATTACTGCGTATTAAATACTGCCTGCATGATATTATATAATTTTCAAAACACATTAGAGATATGAGAATTATTAGTTATTTTTCCTTAAAAGGAATAGTATCTCATAGATTTCTAGTAAGTTATATTACCCCTAAAGGTCAAATGTTAGAGCCTGGATTCAGATATAGAGTAAATATGGGACTATATTATCAGGGATTTAAGTTGTCCAGATAGTTTCTCTATTTCATTAGGAACAAAGAAAACATCTTATATCCTGTGTCAAAATAAGCACTCTACAGAGGAATATATAGTAAAAACATTTAACTTTGTTGACTAGAAGGTCCTTGACACAGTTACTGAAACTTCTGCTAGAGAATAAAAGCAGCCAGCCAGAAACGAATGGAAGAAGGTTTTCCACTAAAACTTCCCTTTAATAGCAAGCATCTGGCTAGATGATCTGCAGGGGTAGGGTTGGTTAAACATTACCTCAGACCATTCCACGAAATATTCAGTTTGGTAAACAGTCAGCTGAAAAATTATTTTATAAAGTCAAACAAAAATATTTTATTCATATTGAATGTATTCTACAGACTATTCTAAAGTCATTTGGGAAAAGGTAGATTAGAAACAGTCTCAGCAGGGGATCCAAGATGGCGGCGGCCTGCGCGGACGTATTTTGATTTCCGGGTTAACAGTCACAGGGCGGCGAGTGTTGCAGGACACTGTAAAAACAGCTCAACCCCTTCTAAATCTCACCCAACCACCCAGGGTCCCTGGGAAGGACGCTCCTTTCCACTCTCAGACACGCAAGGAAGCCGCTGGACCTGGAAATCGGGATCCCCCATCCCCCACCAGGAGAGACTCCTGGTAAGTTCCAATTTAATAAACAGCGGGCAGATTCAGATCCCACGGGCAGAGTTAATCCTCACCCTGCTGGGCACCCCCAGGTCTCACACAGATGATCCAGCTATCTGGCAAAAGGTTGTGACCTTTGGAAGGGAGCTCAGCTCGGCTGCAAACTGCCTTCAGACTGCAAATCGCAACCCACTACTGTGACATCACTGGCCATTATCCAAGCCGCGGGAGCAGCAAGGCAATTGGGGGTGAAGGGCAGATATACCCACCACAGGAACCAACCCCAGGGAAACTGCAAGATATTTGAAACTGTCCTATACTGGACTTTTGTACTAGAACTGGCCTTCCGGCGGGAAACCTGAGCTTACTTGTACAAAGCTCCACCACCTGGATTAGTTAGGTCTCCACCTAGGAGGCAGGGCTGAATGACTCACCTTATAGGGGTGGAGTAAGGCAACTCAAATCCTACACCAAAGCACCCCCTTTGGACCCAAGTCCAGAAGACAGCTAAAAAATTCCACAGGGTCAGAGGCCCCAGACAAAAAAAAGCAGAGCGTAAATGACTCCAACAAAAGAAAGCAATGCTATTCCACACAGCCCAAACCACCTCACCAGAGCTGAAACACATGAAAACGATGACAATTCTACATAATGGAAAGTGATAGAGTCCCTTCAAGACGAACTTAAATTTATGAAGGAATTCAAAGAAGCCACAATTTTACAAGTCAAAACAATGAATAGCTCCATTAAAGAGCTCCAAGCCAAGGTGACTTAGCTTGAACAAGAAAAGGACAGAGCAATGAAAGATTTCCAGGAAAAAACAAGCAAACTGGAGAAGGAAATATACAAAAAGAACAATACCATTCAAGACATGAAAATAGAAATGGAAACAATAAACAAAACACAGTCAGAGTTAAAAGAGGAAATGGAGGGGAAGAGAACAGAAACTATGGATGTGAGTATCAAAAATAGGATGCAAAAGATAGAAGACAGGATCTCAACCATGGAAGATTCGATGGAAGAAATCAGTACAATAGCCAAAGAAAATGAGAAAGCTAAAAAATCTCTCACCCACAACATCCAAGAAATCAAGGATTCAATGAAAAGACGGAACCTAAGAATTATAGGCATAGAGGAAAGAGAAGAATCCCGACTTCATGGTCCAGGAAATATCTTCAAAAAAATCACAGAAGGAAATTTCCAAACCTAAAGAAAGAGATGCCAGTAAAAATCCAAGAGGCTTACAGAACACCAAACAGATTAGATCAGAAAAGAATCTTCTCCCACCAAATAATAATAGAAACTCAAAATGTAGAGAACAAAGAAAGGATATTAAAAGCTGTAAGAGAAAAAGGCCAAGTCACATACAATGGCAGACCCATCAGAATCACACCTGATTTCTCCTCAGAAACATTAAAAGTTAGAAGGGCCTGGACAGATGTCCTACAAGCCCTGAGAGAACATAGGTGCCCAGCCAGACTACTATAAACAGCAAAACTCTCTATCAACAAAGATGGAGAAAACAAGATATTCCATGACAAAATCAAATTCAAACAATATCTCCTCACAAACCCAGCCCTACAGAAGATCCTAGAAGGAAAATTCCAACACAGAGCAGTTAACTACACCCAAGAAAACAGAGGAAATAGAAACTTCCACAGCAACTAAACAAAAAGAAACACAAGACGATCAGCTATACCAATATAATGGGAAATAACAACCCCTGGTCACTAATATCCATCAACATCAATGGATTCAACTCGCCAATAAAAAAACACAAACATAGAGACTGGATCCAGAAACAAGACCTATCTCTTTGCTGGATACAAGAAACACATCTCACTATTGAAGATAAACACTATCTCAGAGTAAAGGGCTGGGAAAAGGTTTTCCAAGCAAACGGACCCAGGAAACAAGCTGGAGTAGCCACCCTACTATCAAACAAAATAGACTTCCAATTGAAGTTAATAAAAAAGACAGAGAAGGGCATTACATACTCGTTAAAGGAAATATCCACCAGGAGGACATCTCAATATTGAACATCTATGCCCCAAATACAAAGGCACCTACATTTATAAAAGAAACGCTTCTAAAACTTAAATCGTAAATTGATCCAAACACTTTAATAGTGGGAGACTTCAACACCCCACTCACAACTGTGGAAAGATCATCAAGACAGAAACCAAACAGTGAAATAATGAGTCTAACAGAGATCATGAACCAAATGGACCTAACAGATATCTACAGAACGTTTCACCCAAGCACAAAAGAATACACCTTTCTTCTCAGCACCCCACGGAACTTTCTCTAAAATTGACCATATAGTTGGACACAAAGATAGCCTCAACAGATACAAGAAAATTGAAATAACCCCTTGTATCTTATCAGACCACCATGGAATAAAGCTGGACTTCAATAGCAAAAGAATCAACAGAAAGTCTACACTCACATGGAAATTGAACAACTCTTTACTAGAGGACCACTGGGTCAGGGAAGAAATAAAGAAGGTAATCAAAGACTCCCTAAAATCCAACGAAAATGAAGACACAACATACCCAAATCTATATGGGACACAATGAAAGCTGTGCTACAAGGAAAGTTCACAGCACTAAGTGCCATCAAGAAGAAAATTGTGACAGCTCATATTAGCGAATTAACAGCTAAACTGGGTGAATTGGAAAAAAAAAGGAAGCAAACAATCCCAAGAGGAGCAGAAGACAGGAGATCATCAAACTTAGGGCTGAAATCAACAACTTAGAAACAAAAAGAACTATACAAAGAATCAATGAAACCAAGAGTTGGTTCTTCGAGAAAATCAAGAATATAGACAGACCCTTAGCCAAATTAACTAAAAGACAGAGGGAGAAAACACAAATCAACAAAATCAGAAATGAAAAGGGAGAAATAACAACAGACATTGAGGAAATCCAGAGAATATTTGGATCCTACTTTAAAAATTTATACTCCACCAAATTTGAAAACTTAACTGAAATGGAAAATTATCTTGATAGATTCCACCTACCGAAGCTAAATCAAGATCAGATAAACAGATTAAACAGCCCGCTAACCCCTAAGGAAATAGAAACAGTCATTAAAAATCTCCCAACCAAAAAAAGCACAGGGCCAGATGGCTTTAGCACAGAATTCTACAGGACCTTCAAAGAGGACCTAACATCAATAATTTTCAAAGACTTTAACAAAATAGAATCTGAAAGAACATTGCCAAACTCATTCTATGAGGCCATGGTCACCCTGATTCCTAATCCACACAAAGACCCAACAAAGAAAGAGAACTTCAGACCAATCTCCCCCATGAACATAGTTGCAAAAATACTTAATGAAATACTAGCAAACCGAATTCAAGAACACATTAAAAAGTATCATACACCATGATTCAGTAGGCTTCATCCCAAGAATGCAGGGATGGTTCAAAAAACGAAAGTCTATCAACGTCATTCACCATATAAACAAGATGAAGGAAAAAAACCACATGATAATCTCACTAGATGCAGAAAAAGCATTTGACAAAATCCAACACCCTTCATGCTAAAAGTTCTGGAGAGAACGGGCATACAAGGACCGTACCTAGAAATATTAAAGGCAATATACAGTGGGCCAGTGGCCAACATCAAATTAAATGGAGAGAAACTTGAAGCATTTCGTCTAAACTCAGGGACAAGACAAGAATGTCCACTTTCACCATATCTCTTCAATATAGTACTTGAAGTTCTTGCTAGAGCAATAAGACAACTAAAGGAGAT
>CAJQZJ010032273.1:1999415-2015828 GCA_907164525.1 Lophiomys imhausi | reverse complement strand
GTTTGTTATAAGTGAATTTAGTAATAAATAAATAAGAGTTAAATAAAGATTTAAAAGTTCAGTTGCAGGTGGCGCTCAACGTGGTGGGGCATTATGGGTAATTTTATTTTCAAAATATAGAGAAATGGGATGGAAAGGATAGGAGGTAAAGATTAAAAAAAATGAAATGTGATGTTTCGGCCTTTTACTACTAATTGTCATAAACTGTTTAGGATAACTAAGAAATGCAAACTAATAGGTATACAAGCCGGTCATTTTGTTAGGTGCTATGACTGCCTATTATAGTTATTTTCTAAGCTAATCAAAAATAAAGCTGCTAAGAGACAAGCAACATCTGCTTACCCTAATATTAGAGATAGATAGGGCCTCTTCAAAAACCTCAAGAGAACTGCAGAATGTGGCATTCAAAGATGTTTTCATAACTTAAGATTTTTTTATATTGAGACATATCAACTCCTGACAGCAACCACTATTCTACCCCAAGTAGAAGATGAGCATCGAAGATTTCCTGTGGGAGATGATTGAATTAGTCGCAAGCCTATCTCTTGGAAGGAAAACCCCTTGCTCCAACTGTAGACAGAATGCTGTCCAAAAAAGACAAAACCTGGAAGCAGGTAAGTCGACAGCCTAGCTCTGCTAAGACAGGGTAGGCAAGTCCTTCATAACCCCTGCTCTACAATAAGTGTCTGTCAGAGAAACGGGGCCAAATGTCTGAAGATCGATGCTGTAATGTATGGAGAGAAAATGGGAACTGTCCAGGCAGCCACTGGTATGTCATTTCTTAGTTTTGGAAGCTGCAGGCCCTGTACTTCCTATAAAATCAGTTATACTTATCCCTCTCAGGTCTCTGAGGTGGTTGAAGAACAGATAGCTAGAGCCTCATAATTAAATTTTGAGTGGTTTACGAGTCAAGAGAGTGTTATAGATCTAAGAAGATCCTTTTAAATATGTGTTGCAAGTTAGTTTGAATGTTGAGTTAGATATAGAACTTTAAACTCATGGAGATGGTTAGATAGTAGAATGTTAAACTCAGGTGCCAAATACATATGGACTGGACATTGGGAATGTATGCTAAGCCATATAACCCTCATTACTGTGGCCTAATTACCTCTGTTGTTTTGTATTGTATTTATTATTATAAGAGAAAGAGCCATTTGTTGGACTGAAAGGGGAAACTGTAGGGGGAAATAAGATATATCTTAAGCTTAAAAAAAAAGGGAAGAGGGTGGGGGATTGACGGTGGGAGGGTGGGACTCTAGGGGAGAATACGGAGGGGACTGCGATTGAGATGTAACTTTAAGAAATAAAAAATAAAGTAAAAAAAAAAAGGAAACAGTCTCAGCATTGGCAATATTAAAGGCAGAGGCTGTTCTCAATAGACCTAAAAGTGTAGCGGGCGTCAACTCTCTTCAGGTCTTCTCTTTATTAATATAACTGTGCTTACATATACATAAAATAAAACTATATAAATCACATGTCTAGCTTTTATAATTTCAAATCAAAACAGTAGGTCACATATTGGCATTGGGTTTGGACTGAGAAATAGATACACAATTTGTGTACAGTGTCTAGAAGGCATGTGTCATAAAACATGTAAACTAACCATTAACTAGTTAAAAATTTAAATAGATAATTGTTACCAAAGGCATTTTTTTCAAACCCACTAGACATCTTAAATATATAAGGATATTGATGCAGCTTTGAACCCAAAACTGAACTATTATGGAAAAGAATTAAATGGATAAATCAACAGTCAATTGAAAGGAACTAAGTTAGGAAGACCAGTGACTCCTGTCCTGATGATATAAATTTATTTACATCTTTGCCATACATAAACTGATTTATAAATGTGTATGTTTTTAGAGATATGTGAACTAGATACATATATTCATCAGTCATGGGTTTCCTCTGAAAATTCTGATTATATTAACAAATGTAACAGGTGATTTATTTCATCATAATTATAAATATTTTCAGTATAGATTTTATAAAATTAGTAAATGTTCAAACTGTCCTACTAATTTTTCATGCTCACTTTCTCTGAATTTGGAGATAAAATTGCAATGTTAAAATAGAATTTATGTGTTAGTGAATTGAAAACATTAAAATCCACAACGCCTATATTTGCGAAGTGAATACACATTCTCAAATATAGGGTGTGTGTATATTCCTCAGAAGCATGTTTTCCACTGTTTCTTTCTCTTGTATCATTTCATCATTTTGTATTGATTTGTGACACACATAGTAACTTAATGATGTAGAACATGCTTAATTAAATGTTTAATGCTATTCTTTTTTGATAGATTAGAAAACCTATAAAGGTAGGAACATTATTTTGTTCCTTTGTGTATACTCAAGCACTAGTGCAACATATGAGATATAGAAACAACTTAATAAATAAATGTCTAGGCTAAGTGATCACCTCCCCCATAAATTGAAGAATAGATGGGAAAAAAGGTGTTCTAACAAATTACTTACACAAATAATCTACAGGTTAATACTTGGTTTAATTTTTAGGATGTTTACATTTATCTCCTAAAGATGTATGATTTATCATTCTTTGAGGAAGTGCATTAAAGAGAACATGTGGGTATGAATCCTGCTATCTGTCAAAGAGAACAATCAGTCTTCTACTGCAGCTAGCTGACATTGTGATGCTGAAAATGCTCAATTAAGCTTCTGATAGATTAGTAAGTAGATTGCCACTGTGGGCTACTCGATCCATAATAATATTTTTTATATCTGTACAGCAAGCAGTTACCCTTCCAAATAGTGTTATCATACTTATTGCCTAATTTTCGCCTTACAAGTCAAGAAGCTGGTAAATTGTACAAGCAACATTTCCCACTGCTCAGGCATAAACATTTAGATGAGAAGAGTTAAGGTATGCACTCCTATATTCCATGCCACTGAGCTCCTTCTTCTGGTCATCAGCTAACCTTGTTCCACAATATAACCAATCTGGTGATATATACAAGTACTTAAGATACGTGACTCAGCATCCTAAATTTGCTTAACCAGTCACCTATTCCAGCTAAGGACAGAATGATGAAAAATACAGCCAGCATATACTATTGAATTTTTATTTATCAGAAGAGTAACATCATCATTGTTAGGGAAACATACAGAGTACAAACTCACAGGCATTACAGTCAGATAAGTGTTGGCTATTTTTCCAGTAATGCCACATACTAATCTCCATGACTACATATGAAAATGGCACTATAATATAAAAGGTTTGTTTTGAGAAAACCCATATTCGTGATAGAAGGTAATTCAGAATCAGTCCCATTTTCCTTTCCATCATATAATATCCATTAAATTTATAGAAGATAGATATCTTCTATGTTATTATTTCAACTACTATGTTGATTTGTTGGAGCAGTATAGACTTAAATTTTTTTCTTATACACATGAAAAACAGGGGGTAGCTTACAGGATTTTTTTTTTAACCAGTGATACATAAGAAAAAGTTGTTTTATAGGATTTCTTTCTTTTTTTTAACTCTTCTTGTCTGGGACCAGAACAGAATGGTAGAACAGACATTTTGCAGCTATGGAGAATGCAGGATTATGATAAGAGTGGCTGAGAGATAGTACAATCTCCACACACTTCCCCTCTGCTATTTCCATTCACTCTCTCCACAAAATAATGAGATAAGTTGTTTAACTCATTGAAGTGTTCTTTGTATTCAAGAAAATTTTCATCTGAAAGAGTTAATTCAATTGGTTATATTTTAATTTTGTTCAATTATCTTAAAATATTTCTCCATCCATTCAAATATTTGTGTAAGAGCAATGAATAAACAATATATTAGGAACTATCAGAACGTAGCACTGAATTGGCCTCTGGTTGTAGTAAGTTTAACAATTGGGTAGAGAGTAAATTAGTCCTTGTAATTGAGAGTTCAATGACTCTTGAGTTTGAGTTTTGTAACTTCATGAGTAGATGACTTACCAAACATGAATCTAAGGGCTTAATTTCACATTATGAAATTAAATATTTACAAAATATATGCTGTAAGGACTTCTATTATTGTATTTTATAGATGAAGAAAGAAAGGTTTAGAGTCAGATACTTCCTAGGATGACAATTCTACAAACCAGAGCAACAGAGAATTAAATTCTATTCTATTTGGGTCCACATTCATATTTGCAATTACTCTACCATGGTGCCTTGACTTCATACACAGAATCTATGTTCACAGTTGTCTTTTTTTTTCTCTCAAAGCAGTTTTAGAAGCCAGATGTAGTGGCTCACATCTTTAATCCCAGAACTCAGAGGGCAGAGGCAGACAGATCTCTGTTAGTTCAAGGCCACCCTGATCTACAAATTGAGTCCAGGACAAGCCAAGGAAAAATGGAGAAACCTTTTCTCAAAACAAACAAACAAACAAACAAACAAACAAACAAACAAACAAACAGTTGTGAAGACAATTGGGATGTTTATCTCAGTATTATTTGTTTAAGTGCTCAAGGAAGACTCTCCTCTGAAAGACAAATCATTATGTTACTCAGATTCATACTCTTTGACTTTGTGTCAGAGATTAAAAGAAAATTATTACATATATATCATATTTTTCTTTGAGGTCACTAATAATGGAACATATTCTAAATGTATTCCTTGACAATTTTTCAGAAATATTCTTGATGACAGAAACTATATGCTAAAAAAAATTAAAAGCCTTAGTTTATCCCTGCTTTAACTTTTTAACCTTAGGAATGAAGGTACTCTAATCTTTATAAATTACATTATTAACTTTCTCAATTCATTATATTAAAAACTCTTTCATAGGTAGCTCTGGTGCTACATACCTTTAATTCCAATGTAGGGAAGACAGAGAAAATAGGATCTGTGTAAGTTCAATGCTAGACTGAACTACATACTGATTCCAGGACTCACAGAGCTATATAATAAGACCCTGTTTCAGAAAAAAATTAATATAAAAAACAAAAATGTTTCATGTTAATCCACAGAGCAGCATTTCTGTTTTCTTCTTTTAGTATCTGCAGTACCCAATGTCTAAGATGTATTTCTGTGGATTTAGAGTGTAAAATGTCAGCACATGCTGAGACTAATAATAACACATAATCATAACTGCTGAGAAGGTTGTTACCCTGTCAGGACTATTTTTATTACATTTAAAAAAATAATAATTTCAGTGCCCATTGCTGTGCCTCTGAGTACATTTACAAATCAAAACTATATTTTAAATTTTTAAAGAAAACTGTCAGCACCCAGATCATTTAGAGCTCAAGAGTCAGTCCATGTGACTGCCTAGGCTGTTTGCAAAGAAAGACAGTGATTTGTAAGTGGTTGAGAACTAGCATTGGGTGTCAGTGAAGAGCCAATGTAGAAGCGTGAGGATGTGGGTAGCTTTAGAATTTATCTGGTTCAAGTTTCATAATGTTGAATTAGTATTTCTTACTTCACAGCAATATAAAAGCACGTCAAATATTAATATGAAATAACTGTCTACCTAGTATTTATATTTATTGATGGGAGAGTTGTTGTGAGACATTTTAAGTTTTTAAAAGTTTTAAGTCAATGCAAAGTGCACGTAATTTCTTCCTTAGTGTTTTTAAGTCATAATTAAATAGTATTTCCAAAATGTCAGGTTCTGTTTCTGAACTCTTTGATCTATATGTTAGTTGGCAGAACTCTGACTCCTTCTCTCCTCTGTCCCTCCTCTATGTATGTATATATGTATAATGTTTTAGGCCACCCCATTAAAGAGAGACTTAATCTGATTCTAAAAAATTCTCAATGTTCAAAAATATCTATAATTCTACTCAACCAAGGGGGTGAGTTTAGTTTCAACAATATTTTCTATGATATACTTGAAGTCAAGGAGATAAGAGTGTTTGTTATGTCTTCAATGTCAGGGTCTTTAATACTAGTCCCCACATAGATGCATCCTTGTATCTGAGAGTAAGGTAGATACTCTCCATTCAGTCCCTTCCCTCCTTCTCATGTATCATATTCTGTATGTAATTATAATAAGTAGATCATTGTTACAGAACCTTAGCATCACATCATTTCCTCTTTAGAATAACCTTTACTGTAAATATTTTTTTCCAACAGACATGTATTCATTTCCCAACTTCTCAAGTCAAATGCTACATTCCATAATCTCAAAATAACATTGATTATTTCATCTAAAACCTTCAATCCACACTTATGTCTTATATTTATTCCATGCAAATTTGTCTGTCTATGTAGATTATAAACTCATGGGGAAATACATGTGTTGTCTTGTTGTGTATGTATTCACATAACTGATTTCAAATTTGGTTCACTGGGAATGGTAAGTAAATATTATTGAATAAACAATTGAATCTGTTACTAAAAGAGAAATTTGATAAACAAAATTTTCAGGGAGGGGGGATACAAGATGGCTTGCCCAGAGGGGTGTTGGACATACAGGCCCCTCTATTAGATTTGCAGTCTCTGGGAAGAACACTGAAGCTAGACAGAGCAGCAGGATCCACTTCTGGCAGCAGGCTATGCTGCTGACACCAGTGCAGTGTGCCGGGACTTGGAGGACAGCAGCCCCAATTGCCAGTATCCACAGGACAGCTCCAGCACCCAAATTGGATCCAGCCGAGGTGCAGGAGTGATGAGATCAGAGTGGGCTGAACGGTTGGTGGCTGGGTTGGAAGGCTGCTTGGAACTCTACTGGGTCCAAGCCCTGAACGGGTTGTGAGGTTAATATCTGACCCTTTTGCTAGTGGTGGATCCTCTTGCAGGAAACCAGATCTTCAGCATATATAGTTCCACCCCTGGAGCAGCAAGTTCTTGGCCTGTGTGCACTACCTGAGTAACTCAGACTAAAAGGGCTTAGTGCTTTGGGCCAAGAGGCACAGAGGTGCCCTGGGGACCATCTACAAAGATTGGACAACAGTAGAGATATACGCATGCTGAAAGGCAGTGAGTGAGATGCAAGTCCTTCTGGGCCTGCCCAGCAGGGACAACAAAGAACTCGGTATTGGAAATGTAGACACTGAAGGATGGGGTCATCAGACACAAACACTGAGCAACTCCCACAAGGAAACTGTACTCCCTCCCTGTGGTTTGGATCCTTTCAGGTCTCCAGCTCGCAGATTCAACCCCCAAACGTAGGACCTCCAGAGTCCACAGCATCTGTGCTTGGACACCTAGGAGCACACCAGCAGAGTCACTACACGCTGAATACCAAGGATACAACAGAGAGAGGTCTGACTCAGGAGCAGTGAAACAATCCCAGGTCATTGCTCATTTCCTGGGAGAAGTGGGCTGTATCAGATCACAGTGCTTCTGGCTATTAGATGCACATTGATCCTAAGAACCCCTTGAGAGCAGCTTGGGAGGACCATGAACACAGTCTGAGATGTAAGCTGCAAGGGAGCTACAGCCTCAGCAAACTGTCTGTGGCCTACCAACCTGTAGTGTCATCAATACGAAGACTAGTTGGATCCCAGGAACCTACAGGAACACATCCCACCACAACTCCTGACCTGAGTCGCCAACTGAAACAAAACAGGAAGGAGTTGTCAGAGACACACTAAGAACAAACCTCCACAGAAGGCCTCATCCAGCCTGTAGAGAGCTACAGATCACCAAGGTATATGACTTCTACACCAAAGCGCCCTTTTTGGCACAAAGTCCAGAAGTCACCAGGAACAAAGAGCTAAGAACAACCAAATGGCTAAAGGTCAGCGAAAGAAAAGATCCAACAAAAGTCAAGGAAATATGACTTCAACAAAATGCAGCTATGCTAGTACAGCAAGCGCTGACCAGTCCACCACAGCTGAAACACATGAAAATGATGACAAATCTATAACTTGGAAAGTGATGGAGTCCTTTCAAGAAGAAATTAAATCTCTAAAGGAATTCAAAGATTCCACAATTTTACAAGCTCAAGCAATGGAGAATACCGTTAGAGATCTAAAAGCCAAAGTGGCTCAACTTAAACAGGAAAGAGACAAGTTAACAAGCAAATTGGAGCAGGAAACTTTGAAAACAAATAAAATTGTTCAAGACTTGAAAATGGAAGTGGAAGCAATAAAGAAAACACATGCAGAAATAATACTGGAGGTGGAAAATCAAGGGAAGAGAACAGTAACTACAGTCATGAGTATCAAAGATAGGATAGAAGAGATGGAAGACAGAATCACAAGTGTGGAAGAGTCGATGGAAGAAATCATTACAACAACCAAACAAAATGAGAAATCTAAAATGTTCTCACCCATAACATTCAAGAAATCAAGGACTCCATGAAAAGCCAGAACCTAAGAATTATAGGCACAGAGGAAAGAGAAGACTCCTGACTCCAAGGTCCAGGAAACATCTTCAACAAAATCATAGAAGAAAAATTCCCAAGCCTAAAGAAAGAGATGCCAATAAAATTCCAAGAGACATACAGAACACCAAACAGATTAGATCAGAAAAGAAACTCCTGAAGGAAGATGGCGGGGACCTACACTGACGCATTCTGAACGCGGGGAAAAAAGAGCCATAAAAAACACAGAGTTACTGGGCACTGTGCAAAAACCGGAGGGGCTAGACCCCCCCCCCCGGGAACGCTCACAGCTCCCAAGGGACTGTTAAAAGTCCCAGGGCAAGGCTCTCCCCAACTCTCACAGACACGGAGGCCACTAAACCTGGGATTCGGGAACTCCCATTCGGTGAGGCGCCTGGTAAGATCGATCCCAACTTACAGCAGGCAGAATCAGGGTCCACTTGGCCATAGATCGCTGTCCTATTGGGCTCCCCACACATCAGGTTGAACTTATACCCACTTAGAAAAGGTTGCGAGATAGTGGAAGCCTTAGCAAGGAACAAACAGGGGGCTCAGCGGGTGGTCCGCAGCCGCTCGTGAAGCGGAGGGCGGGAGGTTCCGAGAGAGTGCAGGAAGCTGGGAACACAAAAGCAGGCGGGAGGGGCCAAATCTCGCACACTCACTAGAGCGCAGCTGGGGAGAGAGCACGGCTGGCAGGGACAAATCCCCGCCAGTCCACGGCAGGTCATCTGGGGAGAGAGACAGGTGTGGGTGGGGCCAGGGGTCCCTGCACCCACGGCGGAGCTGCTGGGACGAGAGGTGCACTCAGGCAGCCGGAGGACCCAGGGCTTGGGATACCCACGGGACCCGTGGCGGCGCAGACAAGAAGGGAATCAGGCACAGGGTCCAGCCCTGTGGCAAGAAGACTAGAGAGAAACCAGAAATCGGGACAATAGCTGTATCCTGGAAAATCCAGACATATCAGGTGTGGAGCCAGACCCTGTCAACTTCCGGGACCACAAACAGAGCCCACAGAATCTGTGCCTGGGCAAACAGGCCCATACCATCAGAACCATTACAGGCTGATAACTCAGAGTGCAATATAGAGAAGTCTGAATTGGGAGCAGTGAAACAATCCTGGTCCATTACTCACAACATGGGAATAGGCTGCACCAGATCACAGTGCCTCGGGCCATTAAAATCACAGTGATCTTGAAATCCCCCTGTAAGCAACGACAGATAGCCAAGTAACTCGTCCCCTACACCAAATCATCCACTGTGGTTCCAAGCACAGAAAACAGACAGCTAAATGCATCCAATGGCGAAAGGTCAAAAAAAAAAATAGAAATCAAGGAATTATGACTCCAACAAAGCAGAACCACCCTAGCTCATCCAATTCGGATGACCACACACCAACAGAAACACATGAAAACATTGACAATTCTGCAGTATGGAAAGTGATAGAGTCCCTGCAAGAAGAACTTAAATCTATGAAGGAATTCAAAGAAACCACAATTCTACAAATCAAAACAAGGAACAACACCATTAAAGAGCTCCAAGCCAAGGTGACAGAGCTTGAACAGGAAAAGGAAAAAGCCATGAAAGATTTTCATACAAAAACAAGCAAGTTGGAGAAGGAAATGTACAAAACGAACAAAACCATGCAAGACAAGAAAATAGAAATAGAAACTATAAAGAAAACACAGTCAGAGTTAAAAGAGGAAGTGGAGAACCAAGGGAAGAAACACGAACTACGGATGTGAGTATCAACAATAGGATGCAAGAGATGGAAGACAGGATCTCAGGCATGGAAGATTCAGTGGAAGAAATCAGTACATCATCCAAAGAAAATGAGAAGGCTAAAAAATCTCTCACCCACAACATCCAAGAAATCAAGGACTCATTGAAAAGACGGAACCTAAGAATTATAGGTATAGAGGAAAGAGAAGACTCCCGACTCCAAGGTCCAGGAAATATCTTCAACAAAATCATAGAGGAAAACTTCCCAAACCTGAAAAAAGAGATGCCAATAAAAATCCAAGAGGCATACAGAACACCAAACAGATTAGAGCAGAAAAGAAACTCCTCTCCCCACATAATAATTGAAACCCCAAATGTACAGAACAAAGAAAGAATATTAAAAGCTGTAAGAGAAAAAGGTCAAGTCACATACAATGGCAGACTCATCAGAATTACACCTGACTTCTCCCCAGAAACGATAAAAGCTAGAAGGGCCTGGTCAGATATACTACAAGTCCTAAGAGATCATAGATGCCCAGCCAGACTACTTTACCCAGCAAAACTCTGTATTAACATAGATGGAGAAAACAAGATATTCCATGACAAAATTAAATTTAAACAATATCTACCCACAAACCCAGCCCTACAGAAAATCCTAGAAGGAAAATCCCAACCCAGAGAAGAAAACTCCACCCAAGAAAACAAAGGGAATAGAAAACCCATCAGCAACTAAACCAAAAGAGGAACAGAACCACCGCCTATACCAAACTAATCGGAAATAACAACCCCGGGTCACTAATATCCATCAACATCGATGGACTCAACTCCCCAATAAAAAGACATAGGTTTACAGAGTGGATCCGCAAGCAAGACCTTTCCTTATGCTGTATACAAGAGACACATCTAACTAAAAAAGATAGACACTGCCTCAGAGTAAAGGGCTGGGAAAAGGTTTTCCAAGCAAATGGACCCAGGAAGCAAGCTGGAGTAGCCATCCTAATATCAAACAAAACAGACTTCCAACTGAAGTTAATGAAGAAAGACAAAGAAGGGCACTATATACTCATTAAAGGGAATATTCATCAAGAGGAAATTTCAATACTAAACATCTATACCCCAAATACAAAGGCACCTACTTTCATAAAAGAAACACTTCTAAAACTTAAAGCGCACGTCGATCACAACACATTAGTAGTGGGAGACTTCAACACCCCACTCACAACAAAGGACAGATCATCAAGACAGAAGACAAACAGAGAAATATTGAGTCTAACAGAGATCATGAAACAAATGGACCTAACAGATATCTACAGAACGTTTCACCCAAACACAAAGGAATACACCTTTTTCTCAGCATCCCACGGAAACTTCTCCAAAATCGACCACATAATTGGTCACAAAGATAGTCTGAGTAGATACAAGAAAATTGAAATAACACCTTGTATCTTATCAGACCATCACGGAATAAAGCTGGTCTTCAACAGTAAAAGAATCAACAGAAAGCCTACACACACATGGAAATTGAACAGCTCCTTACTGGATGACCACTGGGTCAGGGAAGAAATAAGGAAGGAAATCAAAGACTTCTTAAAATCCAACGACAATGAAGACACAACATACCCAAACCTATGGGATACATTGAAAGCTGTGCTACGAGGAAAGTTCATAGCACTAAGTGCTTTCAAAAAGAAAATTGTGACAGCTCACATTAGTGAACTAACAGCTAAGCTGGGTAAATTGGAAAAAAAAAGAAACAAACACTCCCAAGAAGAGCAGAAGACAGGAAATCATCAAACTTAGAGCTGAAATCAACAACTTAGAATCAAAAAGAACTATACAAAGAATCAATGAAACCAAGAGTTGGTTCTTTGAGAAAATCAACAAAATAGACAGACCCCTAGCCAAATTAACTAAAAGGCAAAGGGAAAGAACACAAATCAACAAAATCAGAAATGAAAAGGGAGAAATAACAACAGACATTGAGGAGATCCAGAAAATATTCGGACATTACTTTAAAAATCTATATTCCACTAAATTTGAAAACCTAAGAGAAATGGACAATTTCCTCGATAAATTCCACCTACCAAAACTAAATCAAAATCAGATTAACAGCTTAAACAGCCCAATAACACCTAAGGAAATAGAAACAGTCATTAATAATCTCCCAACCAAAAAAAGCCCAAGGCCAGATGGGTTTAGCACGGAATTCTACCGGACCTTCAAAGAGGAACTAACACCATTACTTTTCAAACTCTTCCACCACATAGAAACAGAAAGATCACTGCCAAACTCATTCTATGAGGCCACTGTCATTCTGATTCCTAAACCACACAAAGACCCAACAAAGAAAGAGAACTTCAGACCAATCTCCCTCATGAACATAGATGCAAAATTACTTAATAAAATACTAGCAAACCGAATTCAAGAACACATCATAAGTATCATACACCATGGTCAAGTAGGCTTCATCCCTGGAATGCAGGGATGGTTCAATATACGAAAGTCTATTAATGTAATTCACCACATAAACAAGTTGAAAGAAAAAAACCACATGATAATCTCGCTAGATGCAGAAAAAGCATTTGACAAAATCCAACACCCCTTCATGCTAAAAGTTCTGGAGAGAACGGGCATACAAGGACCATACCTAGAAATAATAAAGGCAATATACAGCAAGCCAGTAGCCAACATCAAATTAAATGGAGAGAAGCTTGAAGCATTTCCTCTAAACTCACGGACAAGACAAGGATGTCCACTTTCACCATATCTCTTCAATATAGTACTTGAAGTCCTTGCTAGATCAATAAGACAACTAAAGGAGATCAAAGGGATAAAAATTGGAAATGAAGAAGTCAAATTATCCCTATTCGCAGATGATATGTTAGTATACATAAGCGACCCCAAAAACTCCACCAAAGAACTCTTACAGCTGATAAACAACTTCAGCAAGGTGGCTGGATACAAAATTAACTCAAAAAAATCAGAAGCCCTTCTTTATACAACAAACAAATATACCGAGAAAGAAATAAGGGAAACAACCCCCTTCACAATAGCCACAATCAACATAAAATACCTGGGGGTAACTCTAACCAAGCATGTAAAGGACCTATATAACAAGAACTTCAAGCCCTTGAAGAAAGAAATGGAAGAGGCCTTTAGAAGATGGAAAGATCTCCCATGCTCATTGATAGGTAAGATCAACATAATAAAAATGGCTATCCTACCAAAAGCAATATATAGATTTAATGCAATTCCTATCAAAATACCAACACAATTCTTTATAGACCTGGAAAAAGCTAGTCTCAACTTCATATGGAACAACAAAAAACCCAGAATAGCTAAATCAATCTTGTCCAATGAAAAAACATCTGGAGGTATCACCATCCCAGATTTCAAGCTGTACTACAGAGCAACAGTAATAAAAACAGCATGGTACTGGTATAGAAACAGACCAGTGGATCAATGGAATCGAATTGAAGACCCAAACATGGATCCACACACCTATGGCCAACTAATCTTTGACAAAGAAGCCAAAAACGCACAATGGAAGAAGGACAGCATCTTCAACAAATGGTGCTGGTCCAACTGGATGTCCACTTGCAAAAGAATGAAATTAGACCCATACCTATCACCTTGTACAAAAATTAATTCCAAGTGGATCAAAGACCTTAACATAAGGCCGGCCACACTAAAGATACTAGAAGAAAAAGTAGGAGAAACCCTCGAACTCATTGGCACAGGTGACAACTTCCTGAACAGAACACCAACAGCTCAGGACCTGAGATCAACAATCAATAAATGGGACCTCATGAAACTGAAAAGCTTCTGTAAAGCAAAGGACACTGTCATTCGAACAAAACGGCAACCAACAGACTGGGAGAAAATCTTCACCAACCCCACATCTGATAGAGGGTTATTATCTAAAATCTACAAAGAACTCAAGAAACTAAATGCCAAGAAACAAAATAATCCAATCAAAAAATGGGAGATGGAGCTAAATAGAGAATTCACAAAGGAGGAATCCCTAAGCGGCTGAGAGACAACTGAAGAAATGTTCAACATCCTTAATCATCTGAGAAATGCAACTCAAGACGACCCTGAGATTCCACCTAACACCTGTTAGAATGGCTAAGATAAAGAGCCCAAATGATAGTGCATGCTGGCGAGGGTGTGGAGAAAGGGGAACCCTACTCCATTGCTGGTGGGAGTGCAGGCTTTTGCAACCACTATGGAGATCTGTCTGGCGATATCTTAGAAATCTAGGAATAACCTTGCTTCAGGACCCAGCCATACCACTCCTGGGTATACACCCAAAGGACCTCTCACGGAGACATAGGGAAGTCTCCTCATCTATGTTCATAGCAGCCTTATTTGTAATAGCTAGAAATTGGAAACAACCCAGATGACCCTCAACTGAAGAATGGATTAAAAAATTGTGGTACATCTATACAATGGAATATTACTCAGCTATCAGAAACAATGAAATCATGCAATTTGCAACCAAATGGATGGATCTAGAGGAGCTCATCCTGAGTGAGCTAACCCAGTCTCAGAAGGATGCACATGGCATCTATTCACTTATAGTAGGATTTTAACTATATCCTACAGGATATCTGTACTACAACCAACACATCAAAAGGAACAAGGACATAATTTTTTTTTTATCTTTTTCTTTTTACTTCTTTTTTTCTTTTTTTCTCTTTCCTTTTCCCTTCTCTTTTTCCTCTCTTTTTTTTTTGTTGATATTCTTTGTTTTTGTGGGTTTGTGTGTTTGTTCGTCCTTTTTTTTTAGTATTCCCCCAGTAGCAATGAGACACCATTCACTGGCAGTACTGCCTCGTAGGCCCCCGGTGAATGAAGAGGCTATTGGCCCTCATATGACTCCTGATCTGTGGTGAGAGACTGTTAGGCAGGGACACTCCTCCCCAGAGGAACAAGACGGAAGGGTCATGGGGTAGAGCATGGGAGGTTGGGGCTGGGAAGTGCGAAAAGAGGACAATATGATAAGGCTGTAACCTGAAGCAACAAACAAATAAATTTATTAAATAAATAGAAAAAAATCAGGGTTCAGGGCTGAAACACTGTGAATGGAACAGAGGATACAGCCATTCGGCCTGGTTTTGCAGACCTCCAGGTGTAGAGAAGACGTGGAGCTAAGGTAAAATACAAGAGAATTGTGGTATTGGCCCATGCCTTTGACTTCAGCGGAGACGGGGGGGGGGTGTTGTGTGCGGCACCGTAGAGTTGGTGGTCTTATGTATTCTGGAGTCATACGGAGCGGGGTGGTGAGGGTGCATACTCTTGGTCCCACCATTCAAGAAGAGTACACCCTTGGTCTCAGCTCCCAGCACACTGGAGACAGAAACGGGCAGATCCCGGAGCTCAGGGTCAGCCTGATGCAGGGCAAACTCTTAATAGAGAAAGACTTCGATCCAGGAGTGGTGGAACACATCTTTGATCCCTTCAGAAGGGAAACACAGGTCCCTGACACCAATAATTAGAGTTCAGAGACACACACATGGGATTTGGAGGGACCTAGGTTTGGAGGCTACTTACAAAAGGCCTTCTTGATGCAGGCAGATTGTCCTTTGGGATCTCAAAATATATACACTAGAGCTGATTTAGCTCCAAGGTGACAGAATGATTTCTTCTTTAAACCGGATTGAAAGATAATGCTTTGTATGTTGTCAGAAGGCCAAATTTGCTTCAGGAGAAGTACTACCTAGCCCCCCCATCCTCCCCCCAAAAAAAAAAATAAAGAGGGCAATTGTCCTAGGGTTGGGATTGGGGCAGGGCTCTGTTCTTATCGTTCCAGGAGAATCAAAGTGTCCATTAAGGGAGTCCGGGGATGGCTGGACAGTGGAATCCTCAGCAGAGAGCAGAATCAGGCACCAAGGAGGACGAGTGACCCAGTTGATTCTGCCTGGCAGACTTCCTCAATAGCTGCCTCCATCGGGGGCCTGCAACCACCACAGCAATCCAATGTCACTGGGACTGCTCAGCTCTACACAATGCCCCGGCAGGAACCTCAGTGAAGCCTGCAAGATCAGCTTCTGCCTACAAAACCCTTAGGTCATCTAAACAGCTGAGATCAGAAGGACTGAACATAAAAGGAGTGTACTAACATTTTTAATCATTTTCCCCTTTTGAGTTTGGGCCCCAAACAGGTCTACTATGACCCAAATCAGCAGGAAGTCACTTTAAGAGAGCGAAGTCCATTGCCCAGAGGGTGGGGAAGGTGTTTCTCCTCCCTTCTTTTTGGTTATTTGAAGGATAACTGAAAACTCTGTTATGTAGGGGAAGAGACTACAAGCTGATAAATGGTCCTGTCTTAATGGGTTTTGGAGGTAAGCCCCAGGGAATTCCTACTTTTCCTTTTCTGTATCCTTCTTCCTCTCCTATGTAGGAGTGCA
>CAJQZJ010032273.1:1984508-1999015 GCA_907164525.1 Lophiomys imhausi | reverse complement strand
ATTGTGCAAAAATAAGATTGTATTGGATTACATCGGTATTGATCTTTATATATTGATACAAAATTAAGATTATAGTTGTCCACAATGGTATTGACCCTTGCATATGGACGTAATAGTAAAATTACATTGGGCTACATAGGCATTGATCTTGGTATATTGACACATAATTAAGAGTATATTTAACCACAATTGAATAGATCTTTGTATATTGATACAAATTTAAAGTAACGCTTCCTAATGTTATCATACCTAGAGATACTTAAAAATAAAATGTGAAGCTCTGACCTCTTGATACCAACCGTCTAAAACGGTCTAGGATAGTTAAAACAAACTCCTAGCCATGTAAACATGTCACTTTGTTAGCTACTATGACAGTCTATCACAGATATTCTCTAAACTACCCAGTAATCAAATTGCTAAGAGACAAGCAACATTTGCTTATCTAAATACAAGAGATGGATAGGGCATCTTCAAAAACCCCTAGAGATCTGCAGAATATGGCATTCAAAGATGTTATCTTAAATCAAGATTTTTTTTTGATATCGAGACATATCAGTGCCTGACAGCACCCCCTATTCTACTCCAAGTAGAAGATAAGCATCGAAGAACCTCCACTGTAAGATGGTTGAAATAGTGGCAAGCCTTTCTCTTGGCATGAAAAAACCCCTTGCACCAACTGCAGACAGACTGCTGTCCAAAAAGGACAAAACTTGGTAGCAAGGAAGTCGACAGCCTAACTCTGCCAAGACAGGGTAGGTAAGTCCTTCATAATCCCTGCTCTACAACAAATGTCTGTCAGAGAAACAGGACCCAATGCCTGAAGGTTGATACTGGAATGTATGGAGAGAAAATAGGAACTGTCCAGGCAGACATTGGTATGTTTTTTCTTAGTTTTGGAAGCTGCAGGCCCTGCACTTCCTATATAAGCAAATATATTTATCCCTCTCAGGTCTCTGAGGTGGTTGAAGAATAGACAGCTAGAGTCTCATAGTTAAATTTTGAGTTGTTTAGGGATCAAGAGGGTGTTATAGATCTAAGAAGATACTCTTAAAAGTGTGTTGCAAGATAGTATGAATGTTGAGTCACATATAGACCTTTAAACTCATGGAGTTGTGTAGATAGTAGAATGTTAAAGTCAGGGGCCAAATATGTATAAACTGGACATTGGGAAGGTATACTGGGCCATTTAACTCTCATAAATGTGGCATATTTATATCTATTGTTTTTTATAATATTTACTGTTATAAGAGAAGGAACCATCTGTTGGATTTAAAGGGGAAACTTCTGGGGGGAAGAGGGTGGAAGGGCGGGATAGGGAGGGGGAATAGGGAGGGGTTTGTTACTGAGATGTAACTTGAAGAAAAAAAAATAAAGTATTAAAAAAAAAAAAGAATACACCTTCTTCTCAGCACCTCACGGAACCTTCTCCAAAATCGACCATATAGTCATACACAAAACAAGCATCAAGAGGTATAAGAAAATTGAAATAACCCCTTGTATCTTATCAGAGCACCATGGAAATAACTGGATTTCAACAACAGAAATAACAGAAAGCCTACACACTCATGGAAACTGAATAACTCTTTACTGGATGACTACTGGGTCAGGAAAGAAATAAAGAAGGAAATCAAAGACTTCTTAAAATCCAACGAAAATGAATGCACAACATACCCAAACTTATGGGACACAATGAAACCTGTGCTACGAGGAAAGTTCAGAGTACTAAGTGCCTTCAAAAAGAAAATTATGACAGCTCATATTAGTGAATTAACAGCTAAACTGGGTGAATTGGAAAAAAAAAAAAGAAGCAAACACTCCCAAGAGGAGCAGAAGGCAGAAAAATCATCAAACTTAGGGCTGAAATCAACAAATTAGAAACAAAAAGTACAATACAAAGAATCAATGAAACCAAGTGTTGGTTCTCTTAGAAAAATCAACAAAATAGTCAAACCCTTAGCCAAATTAACTAAAAGGCAGAGGGAAAAACACAAATCAACAAAATCAGAAATAAAAAGGGAGAAATAACAACAGACATTGAGGAAATCCAGAGAATCTTTAGGTCCTGCTTTATAAATCTATATTCCACCAAACTTGAAAACCAAAGTGAAATGGACAATTTCTTGATAGATTCCACCTTCCAAAGTGAAATCAAGATCAGGCTAATAGATTAAAAAGCCGTATAACCCCTAAGGAAATAGAAACAAGTCATTAAAAATCTCCCAACCAAAAAAAAGTCCCAAGACTAGATGGTTTCAGCACAGAACTCTATCAGACCTTCAAAGAACAGCTAATACCAATACTCTTCAAACTCTTCCACTAAGTAGAATCAGAAGGAACACTGCCAAACTCATTCTATGAGGCCACACTCACCTGATTCTTAAACACACAAAGACCCATCAAAGAAAGAGAGCTTCAGACCAATCTCCCTCATGAACATAGATGCAAAAATACTTAACAAAATACTGGCAAACCAAATCCAAGAACACATCAAAAGTATCATACACCATGATCAAGTAGGCTTCATCCCAGGAATGCAGGGATGGTTTGATATATGAAATCCATCAACGTAATTTAGCATATAAACAAATTGAAAGAAAAAAACACCACATGATCATCTTGCTAGATACTGAAAAATCATTTGACAAAATCAAACACCCCTTAATGCTAAAAGTCCTTGAGAGAATGGGCATAGAAGAACCATACCTAGAAATAATAAAGGCGATATACAGCAAGCCAGTCCCAACAGCAAATTAAATGGAGAGAAACTTGAAGCATTTCCTCTAAACTCAGGGACAAGACAACAAGGATGCCCACTTTTGCCATATCTCTTCAACATAGTATTTGAAGTTAATGCTAGAACAATAAGAGAGCTAAAGGAGATCAAGGGTATAGAAATTGGAAATGAAGGAGTCAAATTATTCCTATTTGCAGACGATATGAGAGTATATATACACAAGCCCAAAAATTCCACCAGAGAATTCTTACAGCTGATAAACACCTTCAGCAAGCTAGCTGGATACAAAATTAATTCAAAATAATGAGAAACCCTTCCTTATACAACAAATAAATGGGCTGAGAAAGAAATTAGGGAAACAATATCCTTCACAATAGCCACAAACAGTATAAAATACCTGGGGGTAACTCTAACCAGGGAAGTGAAAGGCCTGTATGACAAGAACTTCAAGTCCTTGAAGAAAGAAATTGAAGATTCCATCAGAAGGTGGAAAGATCTCCCATGCTCATATATAGGTAGGATCAACATAATAAAAATGGCCATCCTACCAAAAGCAATATACAGATTCAATGCAATTCCTATCAAAATATGATCACAAAACTTTATAGACCTGGAAACAGCAACTCTAAACTTCATATGGAATAACAAAAGACCCAGAAAAACTAAATCAATCCTGTACAATAAAAGAATATCTGGAGGTATTACCATCCCAGATTTCAAGCTGTACTACAGAGCTATAGTAATAAAAACAGCATGGTACTTATATGGAAACAGACCAGTGGATCAATGGAATCAAATTGTAGACCCAAAAATGAACCCACGCACCTATGGTTACTTAATTTGTGATAAAGAATCCAAAACCATACAATGGAAAAAGACAGAATCTTCAACAAATGGTGCTGGTCCAACTGGATGTCCACATGTAAAAGAATGAAATTAGACCCATACTTATCATCTTGTACAAAACTTAGGTCCAAGTGGATCAAAGACCTTAACATAAGGCTTGACACACTAAAACTATTAGAAGAGAAAGTGAGTAAAACCCTCAAACTCATCGGCACAGGTGACAACTTCCTGAACAGAACACCAACAACTCAGGATGAAAGACCAAAAATCAATAAATGGGACCTCATGAAAATGAAAACCTTCTGTAAGGCAGAAGTCACTGTCATTGGAAAAAAGTGGCATCCTACAGATTGGGAAACAATCTTCACCCACCCAATATCTGACAAAGTGCTAATATCCAAAATTTACAAAGATCACAAGAAATTAAATGCCAAGAAAACAAATAATCCAATTAAAAAATGGGGAACAGAGTTAAACAGAGAAATCACAAAGGAGGAGTCCCTAATGGTTAAGAGACACTTTAAGAAATGCTCAGCATCCTTAATAATCAGAGAAATGCAACTCAAGAGGACTCTGAGATTCCATCTCACACCTGTCAAAATGGCTAAGATCAAAATCTCAAATGACAGCACATGCTGGTGAGGGTGTGGAGAAAGGGGAACTCTGCTTCATTGCTGGTGGGAGTACAGGCTTGTACAACCACTATGGAGGTCAGTCTGGAGATATCTTAGAAAACTTCAAATAGCTCCGCCTCGGGACACAACCATACCACTTCTGGGGGTATACATGCAAATCATTCCTCGTGGAATCACAAGGAAGTTTCCTCATCTATGTTCATAGCAGCCTTATTTGTAATAGCTAGGAACTGGAAACAACCCAGATGTCCCTCAACTGAAGAATGGATTAAAAACTGTGGTACATCTATAGGATTGAATACAAGTTATCTATCAGAAACAAGGAAATCATGCAATTTGCAGCCAAATGGATGGAACTAGATAAGCTCATCCTGAGTGAGCTATCCCAGACACAGAAGGCCTCTATTCACTTGTAGTCGGATTTTACCCATATAGTACAGGATAACTATACTACAACCAATACACCAAAGGAAACATGAACAGAGACTTTGTTTCCTGTCAATGAGACACTTTCCTCTAGTGGTGCTGCCTTGTAGGTCCCCAGCATATGAGGAGGCTCTTGGCCCTCATATGACTGCTGAACTGGGGCTGGGGACTGTTATGTAGGGATACTTTACTCCAGAGGTGTGTGATGGAAGGGATAGGGGCTAGAGGGTGGGAGGATGGGACTGGGAGCTGTGAAAAGAGGACACTGTGATGAAGATGCAACCTGAAGTAATAAATAAATATTTAAAAAATATTCAAAAATCACAACTATGTATTCAGCACATCCAAAAAGTTTACAAACTGAAATTAGCAAGACAGAATTTTCAGTGATTTCGTATTTCCAGTATCATTATTGAGCCTTATTTGCATTTTAATCTCTTTGTCTAGAGTAAAATATGCATCATTAAAAAAATTCAGGGAGAAAATTTTGGTGAATTCCTGAAAATATATTCAGTTACCTGAAAGAGTACAATCCTAACTGTCTCAATGTTTACATATGTACATGTGTATATATATACACTTGTAGATACATTTATATATGTTTGTGTGTTAAGAGGATATGGATAAATGGGGACAAAGATGAGATATCCAATGCAAATGGAATCTAAGTACACAAGCTAGTGTTTCAGGTGAGACAATTAATATCATATGAAATTAGGGAATCTTGGTTTTCTCTTTTCCAACTGGATCATAGAATGAGAACTTTTCAGGCTTGTGAATAAATGGAGATTTAACTATATGAAACACTGAACACAAATGGTTTGAATTCATCAACGCATTGCTAAGAGTGTTGGTGGGGTATGTAAGAGATGAAATGAGGGAACAAGAACAAAATAAATACATATGAAATTGTCAATGCCTTTCAGAAAGATCAAATGTTGAGAGATATGCTATTCAAGTTTGAAAACTGCATAAACACTTCATTCATTATCTCAGAGAAGTTTCTGTCAAGACATGATTACATATGCACAAAGATTCTGTGGGTGAAATGCAATGAGGAATAGAAAGAACAATAGTCTGCAAGTGGAGAGCTGTGATCATGTGTAGGGTTAAAATGTGACAAAAAGAATTGGAGAAGATTCCCTGAATTTAGGAAGGATTTAGAACAGATTTCGCCTGACTATTGGGACTTCAAAAACTATAATTACACATTCATTAAATAAGTAGTCATGTACATGAATCAGCTCCTCAGTAAAAGAATTATTTCCCCAACTCAATCATTGATGCAGAAGCCTTAGGGAGTATGGTCTTGGATCACACAGTTCCAGAAGATGAACAGTTATTTGTTTCATCACATCATGTGTCATATAACAGGTCTGACTTGTGAAAATCTTGGGCATCATGATGTTCCTTTGAAGAAAGCAAAGAGCTTAAAAAGCACATTTACAATCAAAGACCTCAAATGAAATGACAACCAGTATTGTATGGGATCCTAAGTACATAAATAAACCTCAAATGACATAATTTATACTTATGTTTGCAACTTATACTTAATTTGTAGTATTTCACATTTGCAACTGGAAGATACTTTTTACTATGTTTGAATGTTTGTTTATTACTAATGTTGGCTATGTAGGAGTGATATGATGTCATTTATGATGTAATTCAAGTGCTTTGAAACTTTATTTTATAGAAAGGAAGATATACAAGAATATAAAAATAATAATGACTTACCTAAACATTGTACAGAAAATATACCAAAAACAGTGTTTCCTGTGTAAAGAAATAGAAGCTGTTAAAAAAAAAAAACAGGGATACATTTGTTTATTGTTAAAAAGTAAAAGCCAAAAACATACAGACCAGTACAGTTTATATGTTCAAATGAGCTTTGGGAGGCTTCCATTATTTTCAAAATCTGAGAAAAATTATTGTTTTACATTTATGCTACTTTCCCTTGTAATCTTTTTTGGGATCTCATCATGTAATTTTTTTACCTTATCAACCTGATTCCTCAGTTATGAAGCAGAGAAAAACTATTTATGAGGGCCGGCTTGCTTTTTATTTCATATTTAATTGTAGATCCTAGCCAATGAAATGATGTGGCCACATTTAAGATAAGGCTTTCCACCCACACTTAGTATAGTCTAGGGCCTCCTTCACAGACATAATGAGAGGTTTTTATCCTAGGTGTATCTAAGTCTTATTAATGTGATAATGAATTTCAACCATCAGATAAGATAGTATGTGATAGAATTAGTAAAAGGACATTTTTTGTGAGACGGCCAGAATGGAGATTTATTCAACACTTTATTTTATTTTTATTGACTTTTAATTTGTGTAGTATAGGTACGTTCTACTGACTACAAATTATATATATATATATATATATATATGTAGTAACTTCTTTTATTTTTTAGATTACAATATAAGTACATCAGTTCTTGTATTTGATTTCCCCCTCAAGCTTTCTCATGCAGTTCTCCTAGCTCTCATTCAAATTCATGACTTCTTATTTCATTAATTGCTACTACAGGCATATATGTATATTTAGATATATTCCCAAATATATATGCTTTTATGTATATAAATTTTTTCAGGGTTATAATTTTGTGTTGGTGGAAATGTTTTTTGTAATGTATTCCACTTGCTATAAAGAGAAGCTTTTTTGATAAGGGATAGAAGCTTTACTTATCCATCAATAAAGGATAAGTACTTTAGAATGAAGTTAGGGATGGTACTAGTATAGTAAATTAGAAGTGTTAGGTTTTCCTCCAATATCTAAGACTGAACTAACACAAGTTGGTAACTAGGTTTTCTTATAGCAATAATGATTATCCTTTTGTTAAGAAAGCCTAAGTGCAATTAGATAGTTGTTGGTTACTACCAAGGTATTCATGCCAGTATTATACCCTTTGGTTTAGTGTGCCATTCATCAGAGAAGGTATACTCATGAATATTTTTTATGGTCTTTTAAAAATTTTATGTGTAAAGGAAAAAAATTTCAATACACTGGTGTTTGTGAGTCTGCTTATTTAAATTGACATGATCTTAAGTTCCACCCATTTTTCAGTCAATGTCATAATTTGATCTGAATGCATGAATATTAGCCAATTGTTTATACTTTATTCTTTATCCTGTAGTCTGAAGATGAGCATCTGTCTTATTATGTCTTATTATGTGAGTAATACACCAATTTATGCAATTGTACCTGTACACTTGGTGTTTTAGAAGGTATACTGTGAACAATAAAATGAATGGAAAATGAAACAAACATGCAAAGATCGGTGGTATTTTCATATTAAACTAGGGAACAGTTAGATATTTACAAATTAAATATGTTTCATTTCTATTTTTAAGTCAGATTCTGACTCCTCTTTATTTTATTTATCCATTACTAAGTAATATGTACATTCATTTTTCTAAAGCTTTGCCACACAGGTAATTCAATAAAAGACTGTTGTTAATTTGATTTGTTTTGTTTTAGAAAAGAAAAAGTTGATCTGAGAAAGATAGATGCTTTAGAATATGGCTGAGAAAGCCACACTACAAATGTGTAAATGCCCACACAACACAAAATGTGAATGATCTATGTTAGTCTGTATTTATGCAAGAGAGAGAAGCCTAAAGCTACACAGAGGATATATATATTTAATCTAAATTTATTCCTCAATCATTCTCCCAAAGTAATACTAGCGATTAAATTTCTAGTTACACTGTGCAATTGAGAAAGTCCTGAGGTGAATGAGTGCAAAAATGGAAAATTATAATTTCTTTCCTTCTGAGAATGTAATTGCCCCCTGTGTGATATATTCTGCACATTTGAACTATGTGTAGAGAAATGGCTAGATGAATATCAAACATTTGGCTAATATTATTGTATTAGTTTTCAGTATAATGTATATTTCTTTTTTTAGCCATTTTCTGAAGTTTAAATTACAGCTATAATAAAACTTTCACACCAACACAGTATAAAATGCTTTTTTAAATGTCATAATTATACTCACACTATGTGGTGGGAGTGATGGAAACACCAGGAAAGGCATGTGTAAGAAGATAGCATGTCTTTGTTTACCATTCAGAAGCTTCTTTCACAGCTAGATTATATGTACCCAAATATCTAAAAGTTTGACAAGCTCTGGAACAACAACAACAAGAAAAAAAAAACAAATCAATGCCACATGTGTAAAAAACACATAGTTTTAGGAAATAGTAACACATCAATTAAAAACATATATATATGTGTGGTGTATGTATGTATATATATTCTCTTCTTAATATAAAGGTTAATCTGTAATATATATAGATATACATATACTATATGACAGATTGCATATAATATACATTAATTTTTCATGGGGACTTTTATTTTTATTAATATGAAAATTAATATCAGGCAAGGATACTGTCATATTAAATAACACTGACAATAATACTGCCATGATAAAATCTATGATAACAACACTGCTTTTTCCAAGCCCTGTCCCTTGCTTGTCCTCTGTACCTCAGCTCACAGCTGGGTTGGATTTTTATCCCTTAGTCATTTTTTTCCAGCTGCCAGGTTCGACTTTACTGTCAATCACTCTTTTTTAAGACAACTTGAAATGTTAGCATCATGTTCAATATGCTTTCTTTTTGGTAAAATTATCCAACATCCTCTGTTAAAGTAAGAGGTCAAGCGATTTGATAGAGAAAAAAGGGAGAGTTGTTGGAAAATTGTATTAACATATAAGTGCATACTACTCATACTACTGAACAGAAAGTAGGTAGGATAGGTTGAAATTTATAACATCCAAGTTTCTCAATTTCCCTCACTGTCTCAAATGATGGTTTGAAAGAAAGACACACATGTATAGTATAGTATAATAGTTTCTGTGGGAAAAGAGAAAGCAAACAATACAAATTTTATTTTATTATAAAAAAATATTAAAAGCAGTGAAGAGATAATCTTTATTATTATTTTGTAACACTGCTATTACAGATAGTAAACATCAATAAAGACACAAAAAGTTTTAGCTTTTTGTATTTCACATATGATACGTTTTTTTTTAAGTTCCTAATATTTATTAAGCAATTTCATACTATTTAAACTTGTTTGTTTTTCGAGCTGTTAATAGCTTTGAATTGTTGGCAAAATTAAATAGGACCTAAGGGTATTATTATATTCTAATATGGAGTATCCAATGAGAAAAGGAACACAAATGAAGCAGCAAAACAAATGTGATGCTAAACATTGACATGACATTTTAATATATACCCTCTGAAACCAAGAGAGTTCAGACAATTTTCATTAAAATTAAGGAATTATTTTCTCTCGCAATTATTATCTTTTATTAGCATGTAGTCCATTCAACAAATACATTTGAAATCAAAATATACTTTAGCAAGGAACAATAAATAATTTTCAAAATAACATGTAAATAAATTCTGTGTATCCTATTGAACCCAATTTAAATGAATTGTACCTTGAATCATTATTCATTCCTATATTTGAGAAAAATTTATTGCATTTAATAGATTATTTAATTAATTAATGGATGTAGGATAATGTGTTTGCTACAGGATGCTTATAGCGGTCCAAGAAAAACTTGAGAGAGTTGATTCTCTGAGTCTACCATGTGGGTCCTGCAGACAGAACTCAGTTCATAAGGTTTTTTTTTTTAATATATGTAGGTAGGGGAGAATTTATTTAGTTTGAATAAAAATTATTTTCCGTTATCATAAAGAGTTAATATAAATGAATATACACACTAGTAACAATTTATCTAGCTATATATATATATATGAACATTTCACTCACTCTTTCAGAATTTTCATCACACAGAGAATGTTAGAAGTATGGAATATCATTTGCTCAGTCTGAGTGGATTAAAAAAGTAGTATTTCACCATCACCACCCTGTTCCGTGTAACTCTAGAATTTATAAGACAACTAACTCTATAGTGCTCCTCTCGTTTCTACTGAAGTTAAAGACATGGGCTAACACTACGCATTTCATGTATTTTACCTTAGCTCTAAGTTTTTTCGACTCTTGGAGGTTTATAAAACCAGGTTGAATGGCTGTAACCTTTAATTTATTTACAGTGTTTTAAACTTATTACCTGCTTTTTTTTAATTAACAAATTTATTTATTTGATTTTTCAGGTTACAACTCCATCATATTGTCCTCTTTCCCCACTTCCCAGCCCTGCCCTCCCATCCTCTGCCCCCTAATGGGGTGGAGTGTCCCTACATAACAGTCTCTCGCCACACTTCAGGAGTCATATGAGGGCCAAGAGCCTCTTCATACACTGGGGGCCTACGAGGCACTATCACCAGGGAAAGGTGTCTCCTTACTAGGAAGGGAAAACTAAATAACAGACCAACAAACACACAAAACCACAACAACAAAAAAAAAAAGAAAGGAAAAAGAAAAAAAGTCTTAATCCCATCATTCAAGAAGAGTACACCCTTAATCCCAACACACTAGAGACAGAAACAGGCAGATCTCAGAGCTCAAGGTCAGCCTGATACAAAACAAGCTCTAAATAGAGAAAAACTTCGATCCAGGAGTGGTGGAGCACATCTTTAATCCCTTCAGATGGGAACCACAGGTCTTTGATCCCAATACATAGAATGCAGAGACAGACACATAGGATTTGGAAGGACTTAAGTTTAAAAGCTACTTACAAAAGGCCTACTCAATACAAACAAACTGTCCTTTGAGATCTCAAAATATATACACTAAAGACTTGTTTAGCTCCAAAATAACAAAATAATTTCTTCTTTAATACAGATTGAAAGATAATACTTTACATATTGTCAAAAAAAACAAATTTGCTTCAGGAGAAATATTACTAGACCCCTCCCCCCAAAAAAAAGGTAATTGTCCCAGAGTTAGGATTAGGGCAGGGCTCTGTTCTTATCTTTCCAGGAGATTTAAAGCATCCATTCAAGGAATCCAGGGACAAATGGACAATGGAAACCTCAACAGAAACAGATCAGACACCAAAGAAGACGAGTGGCCCAGATGATCCAGCCTTGCAGATTTCCTCAATAGCTGTTTCCATCAAAAGTCTACAACCACAACAACTCAAATCTCTAAGACCGTTTAGCTCCACAGACTGCCCCAGGCAGAACTTCAGTAAAGCCCTGAAGATCAGCATCTGTCTACAAACTTCTTAGGACATCTAAACAGCTGAGCACAAAAAGACTGAACATAAAAGGATTGTACTAACATTTTTAACCATTTTTCCATTCTGGTTTGGGCCCCAAACAGGTTTACTATGACCTAAATCAGCAGGAAGTCACTTTAAGTGAGCGATGCCCCATGCCCAGAGGGTGAGGAGGGTGTTTCTCCTCCCCCTTTTTTTGGTTATTTGATGGATAACAGAAAATTTTGTTATTTAGGGGAAGAGACTACAAGCTGTTAAATGGTCTTGTTAAATGGGTTTTGGAGGTTAGACCCAGGGACTTCCTTCTTTTTCTTTTCTGTATCCTTCTTTCTCTCCTATGTAGGAGTGCACAGACTTGAGAAAAATGGGATATAGACATAGTATGGGAAGGACCAAGAAGAAGGGACAGATTATTGAATATGTCCTTATACCTTTGAATATTGATATAAAATTAGTATTATATTTGGCTAAAGGGGGAATGATCATTGTATATTGTGCAAAATTAAGATTGTATTGGACTACATAGGTATTGATCTTTGTATGTTGATACAAAATTAAGATTATACTTGACCACAATTGTATTGATCTTTGTATATTGACACAAAATTAAAGGTAATGCTTCTTAAAGGTATTGTACCTAGTAATGCTTAAAAATGAAATGTGAAGCTCTGGTCTCTTGATACCAACCATCTTAAACCATTTAGGATAGTTAAGAAATACAAACTCCTAGTCTTGCAAGCGTGTCATTTTGTTAGCTACTATGACAGTCTATCACAGATATTCTCTAAGCTACTCAGAGATCAAGTTGTTAAGAGACAAGCAACATTTGCTTATCTAAATACTAGAGATAGATAGGGCATCTTCAAAAACCCCAAGAGATCTGCAGAATATGGCATTCAAAGATGTTTTCTTAAATTAAGATTTTTTTGATATCGAGACATGTCAGCTCCTGACAGCACCCCCTATTCTCCTCCAAGTAGAAGATGAGCATCGAAGAATCTCCAGTGGGAGATGGTTGAATTAGTGGCAAGCCTATCTCTTGGCATGAAAAACCTCTTGCTTCAACTGTAGACAGACTGCTGTCCAAAAAGGACAAAACTTGGTAGCAGGTAAGTCGACAGCCTAGCTCTGCCAACACAGGGTAGGCAAGTCCTTCATAATTCCTGCTTTACAACCAATGTCTGTCAGAGAAATGGGACCAAAAGGCTGAAGATTGATGCTGTAACGTATGGAGAGAAAACGGGATCGGTCCAGGCTGCCACTGATATGTCATTTCTTAGTTTTGGAAGATGCAGGCCCTGCACTTCCTATATAATCAGAAATATTTATCCCTCTCAGGTCTCTGAGGTGGTTGAAGAATATATAGCTAGAGTCTCATAGATAAATTTTGAGTTGTTTAGGAATCATGGGGTTTTCTGTATCTAAGATGTTTTTAAAATTGTGATGCTAGTTAGTATGAAAGCAGAATCATATATAGAACTTTAAACTTATGGAGATGGTTAGATAGTAGAATGTTACAGTCAGGGGCCAAATACATATGGACTGGACATTGGGAATGTATGCTAAGCCATTTAACTTTCATAATTGTGGCATATTTATTTCTGTTGTTTTGTATAGTATTTACTGTTATAAGAGAAGTAACCATTTGTTGGACTGAAAGGGGGAGCTGTTGGGGGGGAAGAGAGTGGAAGGGTGGGACAGGAGTGGGGAGTAGGGAAGGGATTGTGACTGAGATGTAACTTGAAGAAATAAAAAAATAAAGTATAAAAAATTAAAAAAAAATTAAAAATAGTATTTCAACCTAAAACAGAATCAATCTCTCTCTCTCTCTCTCTCTCTCTCTCTCTCTCTCTCTCTCTCTCTGTGTGTGTGTGTGTGTGTGTGTGTGTGTGTGTGTGTGTATCTGAAGCTCTTTGAAGAAGGTCTAAGCTGCAAAGAGAAATGCTGACGAGGGGAAAGAAGACCAGTCTAAAGGCATAGAGAAAATAAATCTGCAAATTAGGAATAGGACAGATAGAGAACTCTTTTGAGAAACTAGACAGTGGAAGACAATTTTGGCCATATAAAATATTGATGACAGAAATATATATATATACATATATATGAACATATATATATATGTTCATAAGTTTTATCAGCCCATACTTTTGCCCAATAGACTGTGCCATCAGCCTTCAGAACACATTCTAGTAAAGGATATTAATTACTGTTAAGTTTTATATTATTGTTCTTTGTTCTAATGGTTTTTCTTAGTGTCTTGGGACTGGAAAGGCAACTCAAATGGTATAGTGCTTGCCTAGCATGACAAAGCCTATCATTTGACTTCCAACACTACACAACCCCAGCATGGTCATGTAGGCTTGTAATCCTACCGTTTAAGGAATTGAGGCAGGATATCCGAGTTCAAGATCATCCTCAGCCACATAATGAGTTTAAAACAAACTGACCCATCTTGCTACCCCTGATTTTCATTTTTTTTAACTTTTGTAAAGTATAACTTTAAATTTAGTCTAGGTATTTCTTGATTATTTACTTATGACCTTTGTTCAGGGAAAAATGTACCCAGTCTCCTTGAATACTCAAGAAATATTCTTATTAAATAACTTTTAATATAAATTTTACAAATGAATGCTGCATTCACATAGACCACTGTTATTAAGAAAGACTCATATATATATATATATATATATATATATATATATATATATATATATA
>CAJQZJ010032273.1:1970499-1984498 GCA_907164525.1 Lophiomys imhausi | reverse complement strand
ATATATATATATATATATATATATATATATATATATATATATATATACACTCCTAAACAAGAGACAAAAGAAAGGAATGTTCACTAGTTTTATTCATGATATCTATACTTCTATACAATTAGGGATACACTTCAGCTATATTCCATTCTAGCAAGCAAAATGTCTAAAACAGGAATAAGAAAAGAAATATAATTGTGGGTACTTTTCCAAACAGTCTTGAGACTAATATACTTATTCATTGCACTACCTAATTTTTTTGGGATAACTCTGAGATTGACAGGAGGCTTTCTATCTATATAAGCATAAAACTTCTTTAACTTAAAGAGTAATTTTATGAAACTGTAGTTGATGCATATAATTTTTATCAAGGAATCCTTTTTGAATGGCATGCTAAATGATACTTATACAAGAAAATGCAAATGAATCTTTACTGGAAGCAGTGCTAGCCAAAGATATACAATTGTCTTCAGTAGCCATCACCATTCAGCAAATTTATTCTTATTCTTTCAATTGACTAAAACAAATAAGAATCTAAGGTTTTAAAATTCTTTTTGATCTCAGATTTATTTTTTAGAGTTAAATAAAAACACATATATTCATTTTATGTAGTTATGCAAATCATGTTTTGAATGTTTTGAGTATCATATTTTAGTGCCTTAGCAAGTAAGTCTTAACTGAAAAAAAAAAAAAAAAGCCTGATCAAAGGCATACAGAAAATGCTAACAGGCAAATAGTAAATACAGAAATTAGAAATCAAGAAAATAGTTGAAGAAGTGTTTGCAAACAGTATGAAGTAATATTCTGCTGTAATTATAAATGGTAAGAATATAGCATCTTAATTACACCAATGCTGTCAACAAGAAGATTTGGTTATAAGTGGTCATCATAGTTAGGTTGAATCAGTGAAATGCCAGGAAAAAAAGAACATTCTTCAGTTCAGTTTGCTTCAATGAATATTAATTTCTTGATATTCAAAACTTTCTTGACATTGTGTTGGTTTTGGGAAAGTCCACATGCTGTGTCACTTCAGTGGACTAAAATTGGAATGAATATGTACCAGTATGATTTCCTCATGATTGACCCTCCTAGTAGTTCCCACAAACCTTGAGTGGATTTTAATCTTAGTATGTAATTATAATCAATCTGTATTCTCATTTGTTTACAAATTAAGGAAAAATATTGGAAGGAATTCTAATTCACTAGAATCAGAAGATAAAACTATAACAATGTAGAGTGTGTTGTCACTTTTGTGAGTTGGACAAGAGCAGGAAATCAAGTTCTGCAAAAGTATGAGTGTTATTTTTAGATACATAGGCTTCACAAAGAAAAAATTTCAAGTGGTAAGAAGAGGAAATATAATATTTAAATAACAGAATGAATAAATGTCAAAGTTTAATTTCACTAGTTAATATGGGGATTCAATAGATTTAAAAAATAAGCTGTTTCATGGGCTGATATTAGGGTCAGTACTTAAGAGCACTGATTGCCTTTCCAGACGACCCAGGTTTAACTGACACCATCTACATGGGAGCTCACAAGGCTCTGTAACTCCAGTTCCAGGAAGGCAACACTCTCAACATCTTCCTTCTCTGAAAGGAAGGCAATTTCCCTTCAGATACAAGAAGGGAAAATGCCGATACACATAAAACTTTTAAAAAGCTGTTTCACAAACTTACCATAAGTAAATATCTATCATCTGTCTTTTTATATGTAAATGAAAGTAGATAAAATAATTTAAAAATGAATGAGATGATGCTTATAGACATATTTTGTCATATATTTAGTTATGGATATTCATATTATAAATACTGATGAGATTTGTGTCTTTTATTTTGTCCATTTTGCACATATTCAGTTTCAAAATCATTATTTCTCTACTCTGCCAACAGTATGCTTTGTGTTCTCCGATGACTACATCTCCACATTCATATCAAACAAAGTTATATAATTATTACATGTGAGTGTAAAAATACATATATATAGCCATATATTAATTATATGTCACATATATTATATAATTTATATATTTATATTGGATATATTATATATTAACATATACCCATATCATGTAATATATAATAAATATATATTTATATGTTGAATTATATATTTTTAAAATGTACTTGTATCCATTCATTTAATCTTAGTTTAAACTTGATATCAAGAACAACAGGAGCAGAAAAAAAGTCTATCATTTCCAGCTGACTGAAAGTCATACAAGACTTAAGATATTTAAGTTGCCTTGTCCAACTATTTGGGCAAGTTATGTTAAGCCAAACACAGCAATTAATGTTTGTCCAACAGGTCTTTTACTATCTGAGTCATCTTCCTATAGCCTATCTTGAGTACTTGTACATTAAAATGAGAATGAAAATAATACTTGAGGAGGATGAAAAGATAGTTAAGGTTAAAAAATGTTTTCTATTAGCATTAGAAACCATCAAAAGAATTAAGTTTTTAATCTAAACTGGGCATAACATTTTCAATAGTAATAATTCTAATATCAGTAAACTTTCAAGAAATATGATCTTTTAAAAATAAAATGATTAGTAACAAAACATGATTATACTGCTATGAAAAATCACATTGATGGGTATATTCAAGTATTTTGACATTTTATTTTAATATGACATCTCCTTATTGTAAACAAAACTCATACACAAGAAATGAAAATAGCTCAATTAATATATGCATACAAACATTCATGTTACAGACATAAATGAAGAAAATGTTACTATAACCTGAAAAGCTAAATTACATAATTTAAAAGAACAAAATATTCTTATGTTAGCTAGAGAGATGATTCAGTGATTAAGAGGACTAACTGTTCTTTAGAGAACCAGTGTTTAATTGTAGGAGAACCTAGCACCTACAATGCTGTTCACAAGTGCTTGCAATTCTAGTTCCAGTGGCCCTAATATACTTTTTGGGGCTCTGCAGGAAGCAATCATAATCACGGCATGCAAATATATTTGCAGGCAAAACACCGATACATATTTTTACAAAAAGAGTTCTTGTAAAAAAACAGTTGCCACCAAAGTGTTTTGAGAATATTTTTTAATAGATTAGGCCATCAACCACAATTATCATGGAAGTTCACTGTGCTTTCTGGCAGCTTTGCATTGTGTCTTTAACTATCAGAACTGAAAGTCACAGAGAAGTGTATAAGTATCCTGTTTCTTTCTTTTTTTTTAATAATTTATTTTTTATTTCTTCAAGTTACATCTCAATCACAATCCCCTCCCTACTCCCTCCTCCAGTCCCACCCTTCCACCCTCCTCCTCCTCAACCCCCCATCCTCTTCCCTTCTTTTTTTTTTTTTTTTTTAGTTTAAGGTATTTCTTTTTCCCCCCCAACAGCTCTCCCTTTAAACACATGGAGATGGTTAGATAGTAGAATGTTAAAGTCAGGTGCCAAATACATATGGACTGGACATTGGGAATGTATGCTAAGCCATATAACTCTTATAATTGTGGCCTATTTATTTCTGTTGTTTTGTATTGTATTTATAGTTATAAGAAAAAGAACCATTTTTAAGTATCCTGTTTCATATGCAGCCACCTCTGACCCGAATCCAATTGTAGCGTCTTCTGCTTTTAGTTGGAAGATGAGTTTGCTTTTGTTCTCTTAATGTTTCTATTGAGTTTCCTTAACAGAATAACAAGAAATAAAGTCAAAGATACGAGAGGTGAGAAAAGAAGAAAAATAAAATCTAACATCCAAACAGCAACTGCAGAACATAATGGATGACTAACTTTTTTTTTTCATTTTTAATCACATGAACTAGATAAATAATTTAAAACTTTAAATATATAATGCTTTCAAAGAAAGGAAATGGGCCAGGTTTCCAAGGATATTGACTTCCCAAGTGCTATATGGAGAGGTAAAGTATTAAATTTTTAAATATTCTGATCGTAATCTTTACATTACAGACTATCTGTGTATTGATTGGTGCAGTGTGTTTTCTTACTTCTACCAAAAGCCATTTACAGACATCACTGGCTGTCATTCTGGGAAATGCATTGCTATAAGATGATTATCTCTCCACATAATCAGGACCTTCCTGAGTTTGTCTTCTACAGTGTGTGAGCATAAAATGTAAACAACACTCTTAAAATTCAGAACAAAACTTATGCCTTCTTCTTACACTGAAGCATTATGGTGGTTAAGTTTTGACTTTGGATATTCAAATTGTAAATTCATGCTTGCTAAAACTTTACACACAGTCAAATGTCAGGTGGAGCTCTGGAAGACATGTATAAGAGGAGGAGGAATAGAAAGATTCCTAGAGGACAAAAACATCACATGAATATCAACAGAACCAAACAATCCTAGAACCCTAATGGCTACAGAAACTGAAACACTAACAAAAAAAAAAAAAGAAAGAAAGAAAGAAAGAAAGAAAGAAAGAAAGAAAGAAAAAGCATATATAGACTAGAGCTAGGTCCCTAGACCTAGGTTCCCCTATATATATATAGATGATAGACAACTTGATCTTCATACAGATCTCTTGAACAAGTGGAGGTGTAGAGGGTGGGGTGGTCTCTGTCCTGAAATCTGTTGCCTGTTAGTAAGTAAGAACACCTTACTTACCCTAGCTGTCTAGCTGGCTCCTATGCCCGACCCCTGAGCAAGAGGAAGCTCTTAGCCCTCAGGTGACTGCTAATTGAGGGGTGTTGATATGTGTGGGGTCCTCTTCACCTGAAGAGAAGAGGAGGGAGAGGGGGAACATGGTGGGAGGCTGGAAATGGGAGGGGAAGTAAGAAAGTGCTGTGATAGAGATGTGACTTGAAAAAATAAATAAATAAATAAACCAACAAATAAATAATGGGGGAGGAAGAAAGACAAAAAAAAGAAAGAAAAGAAAAAAGAAAACCACAGTGCAAAATCTGTTTAACTTCAAGAACACAGAGCAGTGCAACAATGGACATGTGGAGTGGGCCTCTATGCTTGTGACACAGTATTTGTGGATCAAGCCACTAGGCACAGGACATTGGAGTAACATATAATTTATGCACAGTCTCTGTATATAAATCAGCTGAGTAGTGTGAGCTCTACATAGCTCCTGCTATTTGTACACTATCAGATATGTGCAATGGTCACACTCCTAAAGCCTGACTTCTAGCAACTTGGGCCAAGGTGGCAAAAGGACAATCTGAACAGGAGGCTCCTCACACAGATCCAGAGCTGACACATGGGGTTCTCAAACAGATTGGCCTGGCCAGTGAAAAAGATGTGACAAAAGGTGGGCAAACTCACAATAACCTCTCTATAGCACTATTAGAAAGCAGAAGAGTCTTAATTCATAGAGTGACAACAGTGTACACATGTTCCTTAAGTTACTCAGAGACATCATTCTTATGAAGGGTTTCAGTGAATAAATCTTATTACCACTGATAGCATTGTTGATCACATCAGATATAAACCAGGGTCTCAAGCTGGGACTAGTGGTGCATGCATGTAGTCCCAGCACTTTGGAGGCGGAAGCTGGTAGATCTCTGTGAGTTCAAGGCCAGTCAGCCTGGTCTACAAAGCAAGTCCAGAACAGCCAGGGCTCTGTTACTCAGAGAAATCTTGTATCAAAAAACAAAACAAATAAACCAGCCTCTCTGCCTATAGCAGCAAATCTCTGAATCAGCATCTCGTTTTTTCACATGCACAAAGTACAGTCAACAGAGAACACATCATTATAGATCTGACTTAATGGCACTCTCACCAACTTAAAATAGTAGGACTGCTTTGGAGACAGCTAGTGTTAAAGAATGGGGTGGGTTGGTGACCATTACACTCTCAATGTGATAAAAAAGGAGAAAGCACATGAAGAAGAGGGAAGAGTATATGGAAATTTACATAATCCAGAAACTTGGTTTCAGGCTCAGGAGACTTCAAATTCCTAAAATTTCAATGATAAATATTTTTTTCATTTTTTTCTTTAAATCAAATTGTTTTAAAAAATATTTGTGCTTTTCTCTTTTCAGTTCTGACTCAGCCTCCTCACATAACTAAATGCTTCTTTTTTAACACTATATCACACATTTTATTAAAAATATTTTTATACTTCAGTATAATTGGTTCCCTTTGAGATCCTGTGTATGTGTTTAAAACCATTCTTCTCTAAGGGACAACCAGACTCCACAGCATAAGAAGGTTCACGTTGTCTGTGTCTCATGGCCTCCTAGGACTGCATAAGGCCTGTGTGAGAATCCTGGGTTCAATGTGACCAGGGTTACCTCACTTCTCTAATGTTCTGTTTATGGCTACAAAGACCAGAGGCTAAGCTCATATGGTTGATGAGGAGATCAAATAAAATAACAAACTGCATCAAGCCTTATAGTTTACAAGGTACCATGCCTTCTAACTATAAGGCTCGATGCAATGACAGCACTTCCAGGCATTTCTTCTGTTTGATGTTTCTAGGGTCTTTAAATGATGACAGTGATGAGGGGGAGCTGAAAGAAAACTATCTAGAGGCCAGATGCTCTGTGTGGCCTGAATTATGGGACATTTCTGTACTTGCTTGAGAATATGAAGGAAACAAGTAGCTTGGGTTAAAAAAATAATCCATGTTTTCTTCACTATGAGCTGAATGCCAAGCAGATCTGTAATATTCTGTAAATTTCAATTTGCTTCTCTGGATAGTGGAGATAATAGCTAGTACTATATATCTAACTAACAAGTACAGAGACTGGTTGACTAAGATTAGAGTTTTAGCATGTAGAGTTCAAGAACTGTATTTGAAGACTTAGGACATCTAAACATCTGAGCTCAAAAGGACTGAACATGAAAGATTGTATAACATTTTAAACCATTTTTCCATTCTGGTTTGGGCCCCAAACAGGTTTACTACGACCCAAATCAGCAGGAAGTCATTTTAAGAGAGCGACGTCCCATGCCCAGAGGGTGGGGAGGGTGTTTCTCCCCCCCCCCCCAATTTTTGGTTATTTGATGGATAACAGAAAATTTTGTTATTTAGGGGAAGAGACTACAAGCTGTTAAATGGTCTTGTTAAATGGGTTTTGGAGGTTAGACCCAGGGACTTCCTTCTTTTTCTTTTCTGTATCTTTCTTTCTCTCCTATGTAGGAGTGCACAGACTTGAGAAAAATGGGACATAGACATAGTATGGGAAGGACCAAGAAGAAGGGACAGATTATTGAATATACCCTTATACCTTTGAATATTGATACAAAATTAGTATTATATTTGGCTAAAGTGGTATTGATCATTATATATTGTGTAAAATTAAGATTGTATTGGACTAAATGCTTCTTTTGTCATATCTCAGTTCTATCAAAAGAAATTTGACCAGATAAGAAAGATTTCTATCTGAATGTCATCCCTTCAGTACCATAATAAAGATAGCTGTGAACCACATGTTTCTCTTATTTTAATATCATTGTACTATTAGACTCTAACAAAAAAATTATATATATATTTATATATATGTGTGTATCAGAAAATCCATCATATTTCATCTCTTACTCCATTCTTTTCCATTGATTCTCAAGTTGTGAGGATTTTGACCATAATCTAGTGAAATTTGTTACATAAGATGAAGATGAAAAATTAATAAAGCCATATAATTAGAAATTTTCAAAACAGTTTATGAACAATTAATTCCTTGTACAGGCCTTCTAAAGTGTTTATAAAATACTTAAGATGAAAATGGTTGCACTTTTCCCAACTTATATTCATAGAGATTGGGAAGCTGAGACCAGGAAAGCTCAAAAACTATCTCAATCCAAAGTTTCTTTGTATGATGTTTCACATGTTTATTCCAATTTTTAATTTAAAATTTATACAATTTAATACATGAATTTATTAATTATTGACAAAATCACTGCACACAGGTATGCTTGCAATTATTGCAAAGGACTATTTCTGAAGGAGCATTCAAGTAAACTTCTCTCAAAAATTTTTTAATAGTGTTGATAACATCAGAGGTATGTACATTCTGCAGCACATGCAAGAATTATGATACTTTTACTATTGCCCACAATGTTTCTATTATTTGTATGTAAGGCAAATGAAAATATTTAATCCTTAAAATCATATATGTCTGCATATTCTATTATCTTTGAAATTGTCTTTCCTATACACTACATTGAAATTTAAAGAAGAGCCAAGGAAGGAAGAGGGCAGCGACCAACACTGACACATTTTGAACGCAGGGAAAAAAGAGCCATAAAAAACACAGAGTTATTGGGCACTGTGCAAAAACCAGAGGGGCTAGACCCTTCCGGGAACACTCACAGCTCCCAAGGGACTGTTAAAAGTCCCAGGGTAAGGCTCTCTCCCCATCTCTCGCAGACATGGAAGCCACTAAACCTAGGATTCGGGAACTCCCATTTGGAGAGGCGCCTGGTAAGATCGATCCCAACACACAGCAGGCAGGATCAGAGGCCACTAGGCGATAGTTCACTATCCTATTGGACTCCCCACGCCTCAGGTAGAACTTATACCCACTTAAAAAAATTTGCGAGATAGTGGAAGTTTTAGCAAGGAACAAACAGGGGGCTCAGCTGGTGGTCCGCAGCCGCTCGTGAAGCGGAGGGCGGGAGGTTCCGACAGAGCGCGGGAAACCGGGAACACAAAGGCGGGCGGGAGGGGCCGAATCCCGCGCACTTACGGCAGTGCAGCTGGGGAGGCACCCGGCTGGCAGTGCCAAATCCCCGTGAACCCACCGCAGAACAACTGGGGAGAGAGTCAGGCGTGGGCTGGGCCAGGGATCCGCGCACCCACAGCTGAGCTGCTGGGGCGAGAGGTCCACTCACACAGCCGGGGGGTCCGGGGCACTTTGCACCCACGGCAGAGCAGCCAGGGAGGGAGAGCCACGGCTACGCAGACAGGGAGGGAATCAGGCTCAGAGGCCAGGACTGTGGCGAGAAGCCTAGAGAGAAACCAGAAATCGGGACCAAAGCTGTATTCTGGAAAATCCAGACATATTAGGTGTGGAGCCAGACCCTGTCAGCCTCCGTGACAACAAACAAAGCCCACAGAATCTGTGCCTGGGCAAACAGGTCCATACCATCAGAACCATTACAGGCTGATAACTCAGAGTGCAACATAGAGAAGTCTGAATTGGGAGAAGTGAAACAATTCCGGTCCATTACTCACAACCTGGGATTATGCTGCACCAGCTCACAGTGCCTCAGACGATTAAAACCACAGTGACCCTGAAATCACCCTGTAAGCAACGACAGATAGCCAAGTAATTCGTCCACTGCACCAAAGCATCCACTGTGGATCCAAGCACAGAAAACAAGAACAGACAGCTAAACGCACCCAATGGACAAAGGTCAAAAAAATAAATAAAAATCAAGGAAATATGACTCCAACAAAGCAGAATTATCCTAGCTCATCCAATTCGGATGATCTCACACCAACAGAATCACATGAAAACGTTGACAATTCTGCATTATGGAAAGTGATAGAGTCCCTGCAAGAAGAACTTAAATCTATGAAGGAATTCAAAGAAGCCACAATTCTACAACTCAAAACAAGGAACAACACCATTAAAGAGCTCCAAGCCAAGGTGACAGAGCTTGAACAGGAAAAGGACAAGGCAATGAAAGATTTTCATACAAAAACAAGCAAGCTGGAGAAGGAAATGTACAAGGCGAACAAAACCATACAAGACATGAAAATAGAAATAGAAACAATAAAGAAAAAACAGTCAGAGTTAAAAGAGGAAGTGGAGAACCAAGGCAAGAGAACAGGAACTACAGATGTGAGTATCAACAACAGGATGCAAGAGATGGAAGAAAGGATCTCAGGCATGGAAGATTCAGTGGAAGAAATCAGTACAACATCCAAAGAAAATGGGAAGGTTAAAAAATCTCTCACCCACAACATCCAAGAAATCAAGGACTCAATGAAAAAACGGAACCTAAGAATTATAGGTATAGAGGAAAGAGAGGACTTCTGACTCCAAGGTCCAGGAAATAACTTCAACAAAATCATAGAGGAAAACTTCCCAAACCTGAAAAAAGAGATGCCAATAAAAATCCAAGAGGCTTACAGAACACCAAACAGATTAGACCAGAAAAGAAACTCCTCTCGCCACATAATAATTGAAACTCCAAATGTACAGAACAAAGAAAGAATATTGAAAGCTGTAAGAGAAAAAGGTCAAGTCACATACAATGGCAGACCCATCAGAATTACACCTGACTTCTCCCCAGAAACGTTAAAAGCTAGAAGAGCCTGGTCAGATATACTACAAGTCCTGAGAGATCATAGGTGCCCAGCCAGACTACTTTACCCAGCAAAACTCTCTATCAACATAGATGGAGAAAACAAGATATTCCATGACAAAATCAAATTTAAACAATATCTACCCAGAAACCCAGCCCTACAGAAAATCCAAGAAGGAAAATCCCAACCCAGAGAAGAAAACTCCACCCAAGAAAACAAAGGGAATAGAAAACCCCTCAGCAACAAAACCAAAACAGGCACAATACCACCACCTATACCAAACTAATGGGAAGTAACAACCCCAGATCACTATATCCATCAATATCAATGGACTCAACTCCCCAATAAAAAGACATAGGTTTACAGAGTGGATCCGCAAGCAAGACCCTTCCTTATGCTGTATACAAGAGACACATCTAACTACGAAAGATAGACACTGCCTCAGAGTAAAGGGCTGGGAAAAGGTTTTCCAAGCAAATGGACCCAGGAAGCAAGCTGGAGTAGCCATACTAATATCAAACAAAACAGACTTCCAACTGAAGTTAATGAAGAAAGACAAAGAAGGGCACTATATACTCATTAAAGGGAATATTCAAAAGAGGAAATTTCAGTAATGAACATCTATGCCCCAAATACAAAGGCACTACTTTCGTAAAAGAAACACTTCTAAAACTTAAAGCGTACGTCGATCACAACACATGAGTTGGGAGACTTCAACACCCCACTCACAGCAAAGGACAGATCTTAAAGACAGAAGACAAACAGAGAAATATTGAGTCTAACAGAGATCATGAAACAAATGCAACTAACAGATATCTACAGAACGTTTCACCCAAACACAAAGGAATACACCTTTTTCTCAGACCCCACGGAACCTTCTCGAAAATCGACCACATAGTTGGACACAAAGAGAGTCTCAATAGATACAAGAAAATTGAAATAACACCTTGTATCTTATCAGACCACCATGGAATAAAGCTGGTCTTCAACAGCAAAAGAATCAACAGAAAGCCTACACACACATGGAAATTGAACAGCTCCTTACTGGATGACCACTGGGTCCGGGAAGAAATAAAGAAGGAAATCAAAGACTTCTTAAAATCCAACGACAATGAAGACACAAAATACCCAAACCTATGGGATACATTGAAAGCTGTGCTACGAGGAAAGTTCATAGCACTAAGTGCCATCAAAAAGAAAATTGTGACAGCTCATATTAGTGAACTAACAGCTAAGCTAGGTTAATTGGAAAAAAAAGAAACAAACACTCCCAAGAAGAGCAGAAGACAGGAAATCATCAAGCTTAGAGCTGAAATCAACAACTTAGAATCAAACAGAACTATACAAAGAATCAATGAAACCAAGAGTTGGTTCTTTGAGAAAATCAACAAAATAGACAGACCCCTAGCCAAATTAACTAAAAGGCAAAGGGAAAGAACCCAAATCAACAAAATCAGAAATGAAAAGGGAGAAATAACAACACACATTGAGGAGATCCAGAAAATATTCGGGCATTACTTTAAAAATCTATATTCCACTAAATTTGAAAACCTAAGAGAAATGGACAATTTCCTCAATAAATTCCACATACCAAAATTAAATCAAAATCAGTTTAAGAGCTTAAACAGCCCAATAACACCTAAGGAAATAGAAACAGTCATTAATAATCTCCCAACCAAAAAAACCCCAGGGCCAGATGGCTTTAGCACGGAATTCTACCGGACATTCAAAGAGGAACTAACACCATTACTTTTCAAACTCTTCCACAACATAGAAACAGAAAGATCACTGCCAAACTCATTCTATGAGGCAACTGTTATTCTGAATCCTAAACCACAAAAAAGACCCAACAAAAAAAGAGAACTTCAGACCAATCTCCCTCATGAACATAGATGCAAAAATACTTAATAAAATACTAGCAAACCGAATTCAAGAACACATCAAAATTATCATACACCATGATCAAGTAGGCTTCATCCCTAGAATGCAGGGATGGTTCAATATACGAAAGTCTATCAATGTAATTCACCACATAAACAAGATGAAAGAAAAAAACCACATGATAATCTCACTAGATGCAGAAAAAAGCATTTGACAAAATCCAACACCCCTTCATGCTAAGTGTTCTGGAGAGAACGGGCATACAAGGACCATAACTAGAAATAATAAAGGCAATATACAGCAAGCCAGTAGCCAACATCAAATTAAATGGAGAGAAGCTTGATGCATTTCCTCTGAACTCAGGGACAAGACAAGGATGTCCACTTTCACCATATCTCTTCAATATAGTACTTGAAGTCCTTGCTAGAGCAATAAGACAACTAAAGGAGATCAAAGGGATAAAAATTGGAAATGAAGAAGTCAAATTATCCCTATTCGCAGATGATGTGTTAGTATACATAATGACCCCAAAAACTCCACCGAAGAACTCTTACAGCTGATAAACAACTTCAGCCAGGTGGCTGGATACAAAATTAACTCAAAAAAATCAGAAGCCCTTCTTTATACGACAAACAAATATACCGAGAAAGAAATAAGGGAAACAACCCACTTCACAATAGCCACAAACAACATAAAATGCCTGGGGGTAACTCTAAGCAAACATGTAAAGGACCTATATAACAAGAACTTCAAGCCCCTGAAGAAAGAAATGGAAGAGACCTTTAGAAGATGGAAAGATCTCCCATGCTCATGGATAGGTAAGATCAACATAATAAAAATGGCTATCCTACCAAAAGCAATATATAGATTTAATGCAATTCCTTTCAAAATACCAACACAATTCTTTATAGACTGGAAAAAGCTATTCTCAACTTCATATGGAACAACAAAAAGCCCAGAATAGCTAAATCAATCCTGTCCATAGAAAAAATATCTGGAGGTATCACCATCCCAGATTTCAAGCTGTACTACAGAGCAACAGTAATAAAAACAGCATGGTGCTGGTATAAAAGCAGACCAGTGGATCAATGGAATAGAATTGAAGACCCAAACATGGATTCACACACCTATGGTTGACAAAGAAGCCAAAAACGCACAATGGAAGAAGGACAGCATCTTTAACAAATGGTGCTGGTCCAACTGGATGTCCACTTGCAAAAGAATGAAATTAGACCCATACCTATCACCTCGTACAAAACTTAATTCCAAGTGGACCAAAGACCTTAACACAAGGCCAGCCACACTAAAGATACTAGAAGAAAAAGTAGGAGAAACCCTCGAACTCATTGGCACAGGTGACAACTTCCTGAACAGAACACCAACAGCTCAGGACCTGAGTTCAACAGTCAATAAATGGGACCTCATGAAACTGAAAAGCTTTTGTAAAGCAAAGGACACTGTCATTCAAACAAAACGGCAACCAACAGACTGGGAGAAAATCTTCACCAACCCCACATCTGATAGAGGGCTATTGTCTAAAATCTACAAAGAACTCAAGAAACTAAATGCCAAGAAACCAAATAATCCAATCAAAAAATGGGAGATGGAGCTAAATAGAGAATTCACAAAGGAGGAATCCCTAAGGGCTGAGAGACAACTTAAGAAATGTTCAACATCCTTAATCATCAGAGAAATGCAACTCAAGGCGACCCTGAGATTCCACCTAACACCTGTTAGAATGGCTAAGATAAAGAGCTCAAATGATAGCGCATGCTGGCGAGGGTGTGGAGAAAGGGGAACCCTACTCCATTGCTGGTGGGAGTGCAGGCTTGTGCAACCACTATGGAGGTCTGTCTGGCGATATCTTAGAAATCTAGGAATAACTTTGCCTCAGGACCCAGCCATACCACTTCTGGGTGTACA
>CAJQZJ010032273.1:1935009-1970489 GCA_907164525.1 Lophiomys imhausi | reverse complement strand
GTCCCTCAACTGAAGAATGGATTAAAAATTTGTGGTACATCTATACAATGGAATATTACTCAGCTATCAGAAACAATGAAATCATGCAATTTGCAACCAAATGGATGGATCTAGAGGAGCTCATCCTGAGTGAGCTAACCCAGTCCCAGAAGGATGCACATGGCATCTATTCACTTATAGTAGGATTTTAACTATATCGTACAGGATATCTGTACTACAACAAACACACCAAAAGGAACATAGACATAAATTTTTTTTATCTTTTCCTTTTTCCTTCTTTTTTTCTTTTTCCTTTTCCCTTCTCTTTTTCCTCTCTTTTTTTGTGGATATTCTTTGTTTTTGTGGGTTTGTGTGTTTTTTGTTCTTTTTTTTTTACTATTCCCCCAGTAGCAAGGAGACACCTTTCACTGGCTGTACTGCCTCGTAGGCCCCCGGAGAATGAAGAGACTTTTGGCCCTCATGTGACTCCTGATCTGTGGTGAGAGACTGTTAGGCAGGGACACTCCATCCTAGAGGAACAAAATGGAAGGGTCAGGGGGTAGAGTGGGAGGGTGGGGATGGGAAGATGGAAAAGAGGACAATATGATAAGGATGTAACCTGAAGCAACAAACAAATAAATTTATTAACTAAAAAAAAAAAAAAAAAGAAAAAAGGCAGGTGGCAGGGCTGAAACACTGTGAATGGAATAGAGGATACAGCCATTCGGCCTGGTTGTGCAGACCTCCAGGTGTCGAGAAGACGTGGAGCTAAGGTAAAATACAAGAGAATTGTCATATTGGCCCATGCCTTTGACTTCAGCAGAGACGGGGGAGCACCATAGAGTTGGTGGTCTTATGTATTCTGGAGTCATACAGAGCGGGGTGGTGAGGGTGCATACTCTTGGTCCCACCATTCAAGAAGAGTACACCCTTGGTCCCAACTCCCAGCACACTGGAGACCGAAACGGGCAGATCCCGGAGCTCAGGGTCAGCCTGATGCTGGGCAAACTCTAAATAGAGAAAGACTTCGATCCAGGAGTGGTGGAACACATCTTTGATCCCTTCAGATGGGAAACACAGGTCTCTGATACCAATATTTAGAATTCAGAGACACACACATGGGATTTTGAGGGACCTAGGTTTGGAGATTACTTACAAAAGGCCTTCTCCATGCAGGCAGTTTGTCCTTTGGGATCTCAAAATATATACACCAGAGCTGGTTTAGCTCCAAGGTGACAGAATGATTTCTTCTTTAACCCGGATTGAAAGATAACGCTTTGTATGTTGTCGGAAGGCCAAATTTGCTTCAGGAGAAGTACTACCTAGCCCCCCCCCCCGAAAAAAAAAAAGGGCAATTGTCCCAGGGTTGGGATTGGGGCAGGGCTCTGTTCTTATCTTTCCAGGAGAATCGAAGCGTCCATTAGGGGAGCCCGGGGACGGCTGGACAGCAGAAACCTCAGCAGAGAGCAGAATCAGGCACCAAGGAGGACGAGTGACCCAGTTGATTCTGCCTGGCAGACCTCCTCAATAGCTGTCTCCATCGGGGGCCTGCAACCACCATGGCAATCCAATGTCGCTGGGACTGTTCAGCTCTACACAATGCCCTGGCAGGAACCTCAGTGAAGCCTGCAAGATCAGCTTCTGCCTACAAACCCCTTAGGTCATTTAAACAGCTGAGAACAGAAGGACTGAACATAAAAGGAGTGTACTAACATTTTTAACCATTTTTTCCATTTGAGTTCGGGCCCCAAACAGGTCTACTACGACCCAAATCAGCAGGAAGTCACTTTAAGAGAGCGAAGTCCATTGCCCAGAGGGTGGGGAAGGTGTTTCTCCTCCCTTCTTTTTGGTTATTTGAAGGAAAATTGAAAACTCCGATATGTAGGGGAAGAGATTACAAGCTGATAAATTGCCCTGTTTAATGGGTTTTGGAGGTTAGCCCCAGGGAATTCCTACTTTTCCTTTTCTGTATCCTTCTTCTTCTCCTATGTAGGAGTGCATAGGCTTGAGGAAAATGAGATATAGACATAGCACAGGAAGGTCCAAGAAGAATGGGCAGATTATTGAATATGCCCTTATACCTTTGTATATTGATACAAAATTAGTAGTTTATTTGGCTAAAGTGGTATTGACCATTGTTTATTGTGCAAAAATAAGATTGTATTGGATTACATCGGTATTGATCTTTGTATATTGATACAAAATTAAGATTGTAGTTGGCCTCAATGGTATTGACCCTTGTATATGGACGTAATATTGAGATTGTATTGGGCTACATAGGCATTGATCTTGGTATATTGATACATAATTAAGAGTATATTTAACCACAATTGAATAGATCTTAGTATATTCATGCAAAATTAAAGGTAATGCTTCCTAATGGTATCATACCTAGAGATACTTAAAAATAAAATGTGAAGCTCTGGCCTCTTGATACCAACCATCTACAACGGTCTAGGATAGTTAAGTAAAACAAACTCCTAGTCATGCAAACATGTCACTTTGTTAGCTACTATGACAGTCTATCACAGATATTCTCTAAACTACCCAGTAATCAAGTTGCTAAGAGTCAAGCAACACTTGCTTATCTAAATACAGGAGATGGATAGGGCATCTTCAAAAACCCCAAGAGATCTGCAGAATATGGCATTCAAAGATGTTATCTTAAATCAAGATTTTCTTTTTTTTTTTTGATATCGAGACATATCAGCGCCTGACGGCACCCCCTATTCTACTCCAAGTAGAAGATAAGCATCGAAGAACATCCACTGTAAGATGGTTGAATTAGTGGCAAGCCTATCTCTTGGCATGAAAAAACCCCTTGCACCAACTGCAGACAGACTGTTGTCCAAAAAGGACAAAACTTGGTAGCAGGGAAGTCGACAGCCTAACTCTGCCAAGACAGGGTAGGTAAGTCCTTCATAATCCCTGCTCCACAACAAATGTCTGTCAGAGAAACAGGACCCAAAGGCTGAAGACTGATGCAGGAATGTATGGAGAGAAAATGGGAACTGTCCAGGTAGTCATTGGTATGTCCTTTCTTAGTTTTGGAAGCTTCAGGCCCTGCACTTCCTATATAAGCAATTATATTTATCCCTCTCAGGTCTCTGAGGTGGTTGAAGAATAGACAGCTAGAGTCTCATAGTTAAATTTTGAGTTGTTTAGGAATCAAGAGGGTGTTATAGATCTAAGAAGATACTCTTAAAAGTGTGTTGCAAGTTAGTATGAATGTTGAGTCAGATATAGACCTTTAAACTCATGGAGATGGTTAGATAGTAGAATGTTAAAGTCAGGGGCCAAATATGTATAAACTGAGCATTGGGAAGGTATACTGGGCCATTTAACTCTCATAAATGTGGCATATTTATATCTGTTGTTTTGTATGATACTTACTGTTATAAGAGAAGGAACCATCTGTTGGACTGAAAGGCGAAACTTCTGGGGGGAAGAGGGTGGAAGGTCGGGATAGGAAGGGGGAATAGGGAGGGGTTTGTGACTGAGATGTAACTTGAAGAAAAAAAATAAAGTATTTAAAAAAAATAATAAGAGCCAAGCATTTCCCTGACAAGTCTAAAGTTCCACATAATATAGTACATGCTGATAACTTTGTTACGCCAATTTATGTGTTTTAAGTAAATGTTTCTCCTTCTCTGTGAGTGAGGAGACGCTTTTGCTTTACAGGGCACTATTTTATGAATTCATTAGTAAACACTATAATATAAGTAAGAGAAACTTTTAGGGCTATTTCTTAAAACACTTTGAAATCGTCAAACAGAAGGATATCAGACATGTTACATAAGCAAGTGGTCCATGTTTTGATACCTTAATGAATTCAGGATGGGGCTAATGAGAATTAAGCTCTAAGACATTAAAATTTAATCATCTCCAGCCACTTAGTTCCTTGCCACCTGAGTTTTTATGGATGCTGAGTATGGCAGATTGCTCAAACAATTATTAGAGATATGAAGAACAATATAAAGAAACATCAAAGCTAAGAATCTTGGCCCTTCATCAACCATGGTGTAATTGGGGAAGAGGAGTCTTTTATGCCTTCACTTTCTGAGCTCCAATAAAATTGAAAATATATTCTTTCCAAGTACCAATGATGTACTGAAATAAGCTGCATGCCCAATGAGAACCTCACTTTACATTTTAGGATCACTTAATTCTGGGTGGAATAAGTGATCCACTTCTCTGAACATTTAACATGTATATTGATTTCTCTCATTTGAAATGTTTCTGTCAAAGTGTGACAATACATTTTAGAGTACATATTCCTTTTCCTTTTCTTTATTGCACACAAATCCCATCTTTGCTGTTGCTCTCTTAATGGTGACAGTTCACCTGTCTATATTTTTACATTGTTACTAAAGAAATAGTGTTGGTTTTGAAGAATATTGTCACTGAGTTATATCTTAGATCATGGAAAATTCCCTTGAGTACATTTAAATATAGAAATAGGGATTTTGAATAAATTTCTTATTATGGCACTAAAAATAAGACAAGCTCCAAACAAAACCAAAAAAAAAAAAAAGAAAAAGAAAAATATCTTAGTACCTGAGAAAAGTTGCTTCTGTGATCTGGTGCGTACTGCATATGTGGAAATAAATTCTGATGGAAATGAAATAATAAATATTCCATAAAATATAAAAATACAATCTAAATTGTCAGTTATAGTGAAAATTAAATATTGGCACCCCTATTCAATATTTGGGAATTTTAAGAAAGCTAATAGACAAAATTTGAACAATGTAGATGACTTTCCAGATATACATGTCTGTACACCTAACTGACATGTTGTGGAGACAGATAAGTGGTAATATTTGTACCTTCTATTTTACATGAAGGGGTAAGTATGATTTCCTTAACATGACCTTTGTTTTATGATCCAGTAGAATAATGACCTGAGAGGATTCATTGTTGGTAAATTGGTCTTCATGTTTTTGACATTTAACCTTTCTGAATGATAGACTTTTATCTGAGATAATGTTTAATTCCCAAATTGATTACTGAATGAAAACAAATGATCCACCAATCATCAAAAGTAATACCTTTAAGATTTCTCACAGAGAAGTGGTGCAAAAGCTAGAGAAGTTTGAAGCCTTACACATTTAGAAATGTCTTTTATTGCAGATTAAATATTAAAAGTCTTCAATAGCATGGTTTAAAAAAATCCTTGTCTGCACTTAAATTAAAATTTAGTGAAAACTGAAATGTTGAGTTAACAAATACTTGAGGGCTGAACAGAAAATTTGGTGGCTAAGGGTAATTGATTCTCTTTCAGAGGACCAGAGTAGGAGCTCTAGGACATATTCAATCCAGTGTCAGTGAATCTGATGTCCTCTTCTGACCTTTGTGTCACATGCACCAATGTGACACACATGGACAAAAACACACACATACTGAGGGCAGGGGAGGGAGGGAGGGAGGAAGCACATATAAAAATTTAATTACATAAAAATACTTTCAGTTAATCAGTAGTGTGCAGAAGACGTAGATGGAGTATGGTGAAAGACAGATAGAATTGAGGAGATATTGAGGGTTGTTATAGATACCTTATTGCAGTGGAAACCTCCTAAAATATATAAAGATGATCCTAATAAGCTATCCAAATAATGGAGAAAATGGAATCCCAACTGACCATCTCTTGTCAACAAATGAATCTTCCAGTAGTGGGAGTGCGTTAAATACAGTTGATTTTTTTTTTTTTTTGACCAAAGGGATCCCATGGAAATCCCCAAACAACCCTCGCTGTTGCCCAGACAATAGGTTGTTTTCCTCAAACTGACAAGTCCACAATGCTAAAGACAACACTCAAACAACACATTGAATATGAAAAATTCAAACTGGTGCTGACATCAACCTTACTTTCTAGTGTCTTTGATATGGAAAGTTACTCTACAGACTACAAAAACAGAAATGTAAACACCAACCCAAATGCAAAATTTTTGATCTACAATATTGCCCTGTCTGTAAAATATGCCAGTGCAATGGTAGCACAAATCTTACATTGTTACTAAAGAAATAGTGTTGGTTTTGAAGAGTATTGTCACTGAGTTATATCTTAGATCATGGAAAATTCCCTTGAGTACATTTAAATATAGAAATAGGGATTTTGAATAAATTTCAAACCAATACCTGATTTGACTTAAGGCCCACACCAGGAGATGGAACTTGTATGCAACACTATTTGGGTGACCAAGAAACTGAGGCTAGACAGCCCAGAGACCTAGCATAAAAACAAATACAACTAGTCTAGAAAAAAAAAAATCCTTCCCCTCTGAGCCCACGTTACTCTGTAAAAGAAGGTTATAAGATCCAGATGGGATGGAGAACAACAAAAGGAAAATTTCTCTAAATCAACTAAGCAAAGCTCATATGAACTCACAAATATGGAAACAGGGCCTGCACAGGTTATACCAAGTCCTCTTTTCATATATTATAGCTTTCAGGTTAGTGTTTTTATGAGACTCCCTATTGTGTGAACAAGTGTCTCTCTCTGATTCTTCTGCCTTCATTTTTAATCAAATTTCCTTTTCTTGGTTTACTTTTCCAATTTCAATGTGATGATTATTGTTTTATCTTATTATATTTTAATCTTTTATGTTTTGTGGTTATCCCTTTGAAGTCTGTTGAGGGAAGGTCTAATATTGTTTCTGATACATTGAATTCAATGCTGAGATCTTGTTACCGCCCCTTCTGAGGTATTCTCTTGATTGGTTAATAAAAGTCGCTTATGGCCAATTAGCTGGGCAGAAAGAGTATAGGAAGGCGAGACTTCCTCAGATCAGCAGAGGAACCCTGGGCACACACAGAGACTCTCTCTCTTTCCACCGGGAGACACAGAAGGAGACAGATGACTGGAGAATTGCTGGAAGGTACTCGCAGGCACATGGTGGTTTGGGATTAGGTGATCCGATCCATGTTAACTTAGAGTAGCTAATTGAGAGTCTGCCCAGCTAAGGGCTAAGCGTTAAAATACTAAAAGGTCTTGGTGTGTTTAATTATTGGGGAAAAGACTGCCGCGGCTTATAGGCCCTCAGTCCAAGCAGTCTGGGGCTGTTGGATTCCCAGACTCCCCTTGAGCCCAGGCGAATCTCCCGCCAAGCTGCTGGTAACTCTACCAGACTAATATAACAACTTATATTAATTAACAGAGTTTAGGTTACAGGTGGTGTAGGCCACCCTTGGTCCCGGGGCTCTTTCTCCAGGATAAGTTAGGCAACCGGTTAAGGCACTCGGACCAGGCCACCTGCTCCTCTGCCAAACTGCCAGCTACTCCACCGGCCTAATCTTACAGTTTATACTTACTAATAACTACATTAATTAATTAATTTGCAGTTTTCAGAAGTCCTTTTTTTTTCTTTTTTTAATATTTAATTATTATTTCAAGTTACATCTCCATTACCACCCCTACCCTCCACGCCCTCCCGGGTCCACCCTGCCACCCTCTACCTCCTCTTCGATCCATTCCACCCCTGCAGTGTGGGGTGCCTCCATGTATCAGCCCCCCTCAGTTCATAAGTCACATGAGATATAAGAGCTTCCTAATGCACAGAGGGCATACATAGCAGTTCCACTAGGGTGGAGTGTCCCACTAACAGGTAGCAAAGTACATGTTCCTGTTCTTTTGGGTTTATTGATTGTTGGATGGTCATCCTGTACTATATGGTTAAAATCCAGTTATAAGTAAATATATGTCATATGTATCTTTCTGTGTCTGAGTTTGCTCACTCATGATGAGCTTTTCTAGTTCCATCCATTTGGTTGCAAATTGTATGATTTCTTTGTTTCTGATAGCTGAGTATTATTCCATTGTGTAAATGTACCACAGTTTTTCTATGCATTTGTCAGTTGAAGGATATCTTGGTTGTTTCCAGTTTCTAGCTATTACAAATAAAGCTGCTATGAACATAGTTGAGGAGATGTCTTTGTGGCTTGGTGAGGAATCTTTTGGATATATGCCCAGGAGTGGTATGCTAGGACTTGAGGTAGAGCTATTTCAATTTTTCTAAGATATCTCCAGACTTATTTCCATAGTGGTTGTACAAGTTTGTATTCCCACCAGCCATGGAGGAGTGTTCCCCTTTCTCCACATCCTCATCAGCATGTGTTCTCTTTTGACTTTTTTTTTTTCATAAATGCTCAGACTTTATTATTTTAAAAGAAAACCCAATTGAGACCTTGACTCCATGGAACAAAGCAGTAATTTGACGCTCTTTTGACTTTTTGATCTTAGTCATTCTGACAGGAGTGAGATGGAATCTCAGTGTCATCTTGAGTTGCATTTCTCTGACGATTAAGAATACTGAGCATTTCTTTAAGTGTCTCTTGGCCATCTGAGATTCCTCTTTTGTGAATTCTCAATTTAGCTCTGTTCCCCGTTTGTTGATTGTGTCACTTGTTTTCTTGGTGTTTAATTTCTTGAAAAGTAGTGTTTCTGGATTGGATAAGTAGAGAGGAACTGGGAGAAGTAGAGGGAGGGGAAATAGTATTCAGGAAACATTGCATGAGAAAAGAATCTATTATTCTTGTTTTCATTTTTCTTTTGATTTATTCTTCTCTCGAACAATATACATCCTGCAACCTCCCCTGCATCCATCACTTTCAATCCCCCTTCCTCATACCCACTGCTCTTCTGTTTTCTTTAGATATGAACAGGCCTCCCAGAGATATCAACTGAACATGGCATAATAAGATGCAATAAAGACTAAGCAAAAACTCTTATATCAAGGCTGGACCAAGCAATCCAGTAGGAGGAAAAGAGACCCAAAGTAGAGAAAATAGTAACAAGCACCCTCACTCGCACTGTTAGGAGTCCTAAAAAAACCCCAAAAGAATCTATTATCAATAAAAAGTGGGAAAGTTACATTAGAAGCCATAAGTCAATAAACAATTATAAGTAGCTTTCCTTTTATTTATTTTGGAATGTAGTATATATTTACTTCACTTTTGTTCTTGTTTTTGGATTCTAGGGAATTAACAAATTGCCTTGCTCATCCTAGAAAAGAACTCTACCACAGAACAAAAACTTAATTTTTTACAAATGGGTTTTCTTCTCTCTTAGGAGAATACTCAACTTTATCTTGAATGTAAAGTATTTAGCTAAAAATTTTTTAAACAAACATAATGGTGGTGTAAAGGTCCAGTATGATATAAAATGCATTTTCTGTTTTTCAGTGACCCTCTACATTTAGCCATATGACAGTCTTCATGAGAGAGCAAATGTTCCTTCCACAATTAAAATTGTCTGAGCAACTATTCCTGAAAACAGTACTTTATGTTCAGTCATGGAAGATTCACCATGACACAGCTTATTTTGAGACTGAATAAAAGAGTGTTTTTATTTATTTATTTATTTATTTATTTGTTTGTTTGTTTGTTTATTACTTCAGGTTACTGAAATTTCTTTGAATTCTAGCAACTTAATTTTAAGGACTGTTGACATTCAAACCATTCTACTTATAAATATGGCATTTAATCAACAATATTTCAGAATTAAATAAGAGGTCTATAATGGACAAATGATTTTTAAATAGTCCCTGTTCTTCCCAAGATCATAAAACACACCCAGAAATGAATCAGTATACTAATGCATTTCTAGGAAAAACATCCTTAGGAGGGTAGGAAAGGAAGGATATCTTGCACACCTCCAACATGTTTTAAAGTCATTGAAACTGAATAGCAATAATGTGTAAAATTAAACGGTAGAAAAACAATAGATCTGGATTTCATCCTCAAAGCTGTAAGTGAGTACAAGGGCTATTTCATAAATATTATGTTTCCTAATTTAAAGATGTAAGAATAATTTAAATTATAAATAATAACTATTTTGCCTAAGATATGTTGAAGTTTAATGACACTTGGTGAAGATTGTCTAGAGAGCATTCACGGGCTATTGTGCCTTAATAGATAGCACATGCTGGCGAGGTTGTGGATAAAGGGGAACTCTCCTCCATTGCTGGTGGAAGTGCAGACTTGTGCAACCACTGTGGAGGTCAGTCTGGCGATATCTTAGAAAACTTAGAATAGCTCTGCCTCGGGACCCAACCATACCACTTCTGGGTATGCATCCAAATGATTCTTCACTGAATCACAAGGAAGGTTCCTTATCTATGTTCATAGCAATCTTATTTGTAATAGCTAGAAACTGGAAACAACCCAGATGTCCCTCAATTGATAAATGGATTTTAAAAATCTGAGGGGGGGCCAAGATGGCGGCGAACTGCACGGACACATTTTGAATATGGGAGAGAAAAGACATAGAAAACACAGAGTTGTTGGACACTGCAAAAACCGGAGGGTCTGGCCCCTCCGTGAACACTCACAGCTCCCAAGGGACTGTTAAAAGTCCCAGGGCAAGGCTCTCCCCCTATCTCTCGCAGACACGGAAGCCACTAAATTTGGGAAGTCTCATTTGGAGAGGCACCTGGTAAGATCGATCCCAACACACAGCAGGCACAATCAAAGGCCACATGGCGATCGCCCACTAGCCTACTGGGCTTCCCACACCTCAGGAGGACCTTATAACTACTTAGGAAACGTTGCAGAATAGTTGAAGTCCTAACAAGGAAGAAACAGGGCGCTCAGCAGGTGATCCACAGCCGCTCGAGCCGGAGCGGGAGGCCGACGGGCAGAGTAGTCGGGGTGGGAAGTGGGCACAGGCGGGCAGGTCTGGAACCCAGTGCACCCACGGCAAAGCAGCTAGGGAGTGAGGCCGGCAGAGTCGGCGGAAGGGGCCGAAGTCCGACACACCCATGGCAAAGCAGCTAGGGCGGGAGGCTGGCTCAGACTGCGGGAGGGGCAGAAGCTCTGCCCACCCATGGCAGAGCAGATAGGGAGGGAAGCGGCCAGGCCTGTGGCGGAGAAGCCTAGTGGGTAACCAGAAGCCAGGTCTGGTAAACGCAGACATATTAGGTGTGGAGCCGGGCCCTGTCAGCCTCCGTGACGACAAACAAAGCCCACAAAATCTGTGCCTGGGCAAACAGGTCCATACCTTCAGAACCATTACAGGCTAATCATTCAGTGTGCAACATAGAGAAGTCTGAACTGGGAGCAGTGAAACAATCCCGGACCATTACTCACTACCTGGGAATAGTCTGCACCAGCTCACATTGATTCAGGCTATTAAAACCACAGTGACCCTGAGATTCCCCTGTAAGCAACAACAGATAGCCAAGCAATTCGACTCCTTCACCAAAGCATCCCCTGTGGATCCAAGCACAGAAAATGACAGGAACAGACAGTTAAACACACCCACATGGCCAAAGGTCCAAGAAAAAATAGAAATCAAGGAAATATGACTCCAACAAAGCAGAATTATCCTAGCTCATCCAATTCGGATGACCTCACACCAACAGTAACACATGAAAACGATGACAATTCTGCATTATGGAAAGTGATAGAGTCCCTTCAAGAAGAACTTAAATCTATGAAGGAATTCAAAGAAGCCACAATTTTACAGGCCAAAACAATGAACAACACCATTAAAGAACTCCAAGCCAAGGTGACAGAGCTTGAACAGGAAAAGGACAAAACAATGAAAGATTTTCAGACAAAACAAGCAAGCTGGAGAAGGAAATGAAAAAACGAACAATACCATACAAGACATGAAAATAGAGATAGAAACAATAAAGAAAACACAGTCAGAGTTAAAAGAGGAAGTAGAGAAGCAAGGGAAGAGAACAGGAACTACGGGATGTGAGTATCAAAAATAGGATGCAAGAGATGGAAGACAGGATCTCAGGCATGGAAGATTCGATGGAAGAAATCAGTACAACATCCAAAGAAAATGAGAAGGCTAAAAAATCTCTCACCCACAACATCCAAGAAATCAAGGACTCAATGAAAAGACGGAACCTAAGAATCATAGGCATAGAGGAAAGAGAAGACTCCTGACTCTAAGGTCCAGGAAATATCTTCAACAAAGTCATAGAAGAAAGCTTCCCAAACCTGAAAAAAGAAATGCCAATAAAAATCCTAGAGGCTTACAGAACACCAAACAGATTAGATCAGAAAAGGAACTCCTTTCACCACATAATAATTGAAACACCAAATGTATAGAACAAAGAAAGAATATTAAAAGCTTTAAGAGAAAAAGGTCAAGTCACATACAATGGCAGACCCATCAGAATTACACCTGACTTCTCCTCAGAAATATTAAAAGCTAGAAGGGCCTGGACAGATATCCTACAAGTCCTGAGAGATCATAGGTGCCCAGCCAGACTACTATACCCAGCAAAACTCTCTATCAACATCGATGGAGAAAACAAGATATTCCATGACAAAATCAAATTTAAACACTATCTCCCTACAAACCCAGCCCTACAGAAAATCCTAGAAGGAAAATTCCATCCCAGAGAAGAAAACTTCACCCAAGAAAACAAAGGGAATAGAAAACCCCTCAACAATTAAACCAAAAGAGGCACAGGACCATCAACTATACCAAACTAATGGGAAACAACAACCCCAGGTCACTAATATCCATCAACATCAATGGTCTCAACTCCCCAATAAAAAGACACAGGTTTACAGAGTGGATTCCCAAGCAAGACCCGTCCTTTTGCTGCATAAAAGAAACACATCTCACTACCAAAGATAGACACTACCTCAGAGTAAAGGGCTGGGAAAAGGTTTTCTAAGCAAATGGACCCAGGAAGCAAGCTGGAATAGTCATCCTAATATCAAACAAAACAGACTTCGAACTGAAGTTAATGAAAAAAGACAAAGAAGGGCATTATATACTCATTAAAGGGAATATTCATCAAGAGGAAATCTCAATACTGAACATCTATGCCCCAAATACAAAGGCACCTACTTTTGTAAAAGAAACACTTTTAAATCTCAAATCGCACGTCGATCACAACACATTAGTAGTGGGAGACTTCAACACCCCACTCACAACAATGGACAGATCATCAAGACTGAGGCCAAACAGAGAAATATTGAGTCTAACAGAGATCATGAAACAAATGGACCTAACAGATATCTACAGAACGTTTCACCCAAACACAAAGGAATACACCTTTTTCTCAGCACCCAACAGAACCTTCTCCAAAATCGACCACATAGTTGGACACAAAGATAGTCTCAATAGATACAAGAAAATTGAAATAACATCTTGTATCTTATCAGACCACCACGGAATAAAGCTGGTCTTCAACAGCAAAAGAATCAATAGAAAGCCTACACACACATGGAAATTGAACAGCTCCTTACTGGATGACCACTGGGTCAGGGAAGAAATAAAGAAGGAAATCAAAGACTTCTTAAAATCAAACGACAATGAAGACACAACATACCCAAACCTATGGGATACAATGAAAGCTGTGCTACGAGGAAAGTTCATAGCACTAAGTGCATTCAAAAAGAAAATTGTGACAGCTCATATTAGTGAATTAACAGCTAAGCTGAGTGAATTGGAGAAAAAAGAAGCAAACACGCCCAAGAGGAACAGAAGGCAGGAAATCATCAAACTTAGGGCTGAAATCAACAACTTAGAATCAAAAAGAACTATACAAAGAATCAATGAAACCAAGAGTTGGTTCTTTGAGAAAATCAACAAAATAGACAGACCCCAAGCGAAATTAACTAAAAGGCAAAGAGAAAGAACCCAAATCAACCAAATCAGAAATGAAAAGGGAGAAATAACAACAGACATTGAGGAGATCCAGAAAATATTCGGGTTCTACTTTAAAAATCTATACTCCACCAAATTTGAAAACCAAAGTGAAATGGACAATTTCCTCGATAAATTCCACCTACCAAAACTAAATCAAAATCAGATTAACAGCTTAAACAGCCCAATAACCACTAAGGAAATAGAAACAGTCATTAATAATCTCCTAACCAAAAAAAGCCCAGGGCCAGATGGCTTTAGCACGGAATTCTACCGGACCTTCAAAGAGGAACTAATACCATTACCCTTCAAACTCTTCCACCACATAGAACCAGAAAGAACACTGCCAAACTCATTCTATGAGGCCACTGTCATTCTGATTCCTAAAACACACAAAGACCCAACAAAGAAAGAGAACTTCAGACCAATCTCCCTCATGAACATAGATGCAAAGATATTCAATAAAATACTGGCAAACCGAATTCAAGAACACATAAAAAATATCATACATCATGATCAAGTAGGCTTCATCCCAGGAATGCAGGGATGGTTCAATATATGAAAGTCTATCAATGTAATTCACCATATAAACAAGATGAAAGAAAAAAACCACATGATAATCTCGCTAGATGCAGAAAAAGCATTTGAAAATATCCAACACCCCTTCATCCTAAAAGTTCTGGAGAGAACGGGCATACAAGGACCATACCTAGAAATAATAAAGGCAATATACAGCAAGCCAGTGGCCAATATCAAATTAAATGGAGAGAAACTTGAAGCATTTCCTCTAAACTCAGGGACAAGACAAGGATGTCCACTTTCACCATATCTCTTCAATGTAGTACTTGAAGTTCTTGCTAGAGCAATAAGACAACTAAAGGAAATCAAAGGGATAAACATTGGAAATGAAGAAGTCAAATTATCCCTATTCGCAGATGATATGTTAGTATACATAAGCGACCCCAAAAACTCCACCAAAGAACTTTTACAGCTGATAAACAACTTCAGCAAGGTGAGTGGATACAAAATTAACTCAAAAATCAGAAGCCCTTCTTTATACAACAAACAAGCATACCGAGAAAGAAATAAGGGAAACAACCCCCTTCACAGTAGCCACAAACAATATAAAATCCCTGGGGGTAACTCTAACCAAGCAAGTAAAGGACCTATACAACAAGAACTTCAAGCCCCTGAAGAAAGAAATGGAAGAGGCATTTAGAGGATGGAACGATCTCCCATGCTCATGGATAGGTGGGATCAACATAATAAAAATCGCTATTCAACCAAAAAAAATATATAGATTCAATGCAATTCCTATCAAAATACCAACACAATTCTTTATAGACCTGGAAAAAGCTATACTCAACTTCATATGGAACAACAAAAACCCAGAATAGCTAAATCAATCCTGTACAATAAAAAAGCATCTGGAGGTATCACCATCCCAGATTTCAAGCTGTAATACAGAGCAATAATAATAAAACCAGCATGGTACTGGTATAGAAACAGACCAGTGGATCAATGGAATCGAATTGAAGACCCAAACATGGACCCACACACCTATGGCCAATTAATCTTTGACAAAGAAGCCAAAACCGCACAATGGAAGAAGGACAACATCTTCAACAAATGGTGCTGGTCCAACTGGATGTCCACTTGCAAAAGAATGAAATTAGACCCATACCTATCACCTTGTACAAAACTTAATTCCAAGTGGATCAAAGACCTTAACATAAGGCCATCCACACTAAAGATACTAGAAGAAAAAGTAGGAGAAACCCTTGAACTCATTGGCATTGGCACAGGTGACAACTTCCTGAACAGAACACCAACAGCTCAGGACCTCAGATCAACAATCAATAAATGGGACCTCATGAAACTGAAAAGCTTCTGTAAGGCAAAAGACACAGTCATTAGAACAAAACGACAACCAACAGACTGGGAGAAAATCTTCACCAACCACACATCTGACAGAGGGCTATTATCTAATATCTACAAAGAACTCAAGAAATCAAATGCCAAGAAAACAAATAATCCAATTAAAAAAATGGGAGACAGAGCTAAGTAGAGAATTCACAAAGGAGGAATCCCTAATGGCCGGGAGTCACCTGAAGAAATGCTCAACATCCTTAATCATCAGAGAAATGCAACTCAAGACGACCTTGAGATTCCATCTCACACCTGTCAGAATGGCTAAGATAAAGTGCTCAAATGCCAGCACATGCTGATGACGGTGTGGAGAAAGGGGAACCCTACTCCATTGCTGGTGGGAATGCAGGCTTGTGCAACCACTATGGAGGTCTGTCTGGAGATATCTTAGAAACCTTGGAATAACTTTGCCTCAGGACCTAGCCATACCACTTCTGGGTATACACCCAAAGAACACCTCACAGAGACATAGGGAAGTCTCCTCATCTATGTTCATAGCAGCCTTATTTGTAATAGCTAGAAAATGGAAACAACCCAGATGTCCCTCAACTGAAGAATGGATTAAAAAACTGTGGTACATCTATACAATGGAATATTACTCAGCTATAAGAAACAATGAAATCATGCAATTTGCAACCAAATGGATGGATATAGAGAAGCTCATCCTGAGTGAGCTAACCCAGACTCAGAAGGATGCACACGGCATCTATTCACTTATAGTAGGATTTTAGCTATATCGTACAGGATATCTGTACTACAACCAACTAACCAAAAGGAACATGGACATAAACTTTTTTTTTTCATTTCTTTTTCTTTTTCCTATTCCTTTTTTTTCTTTTTCTTTTTCCTCTCTTTTTTTGTTGTTGTTCTTTGTTTTTGTGGGTTTGTGTGTCTGTTGGTCTTTTTTTTAGTTTCCCCCCCTAGCAAGGAGACAACTTTCACTGGCAGTACTGCCTCGTAGGCCCCCGGAGAATGAAGAGGCTCTTGGCCCTCATATGACTCCTGATCTGTGGTGAGAGACTGTTAAGCATGGACACTCCACCCCAGAGGATCAAGACGGAAGGGTCAGGGGGTAGAGCATGGGAGGGTGGGGCTGGGAGGCTGGAAAAGAGGACAATATGTTAAGGATGTAACCTGTAGCAACAAACAAATAAATTTATTAATTAAAAAAGCAGGTAACAACCTTAAAACACTGTACATAAAATAAAGGATACAGCCATTCAACCTGGTTTTATAAACCTCCAAGTGTCGAAAAAACGTCGAGGTAAGGTAAAATACAGGAGAAATGTGGTGTTAACCCATGCTTTTAACTTCAGCAGAGACTGGAGGAGCACCATAGAGTTAGTGGACTTATAAATTCTAGAGTTACACGGAACAGGGTGGTGAGGGTACACACCCTTAATCCCATCATTCAAGAAGAGTACACCCTTAACCCCAACACACTAGAGACAGAAACAGGCAGATCTCAGAGCTCAAGGTCAGCCTGATACAAAACAAACTCTAAATAGAGAACAACTTCGATCCAGTAGTGGTGGAACACATCTTTAATCCTTTCAGATGGGAACCACAGGTCTCTGATCCCAATAATTAGAATGCAGAGACACACACATAGGATTTGGAAGGACCTAAGTTTAAAAGCTACTTACAAATGGACCACTCAATACAAACAAATTGTCCTTCGAGATCTCAAAATATATACACTAAAGCTGGTTTAGCTCCAAAATAACAAAATAATTTCTTCTTTAAACCAGATTGAAAGATAACACTTTATATATTGTCAAAAAACCAAATTTGCTTCAGGAGAAATATTACCTACCCCCCCCCAAAAAAAAGAGGGTGATTGTCCCTGAGTGAGGTTTAGGTCAGGGCTCTGTTCTTATCTTTCCAGGAGAATCAAAGCATCCATTCAAGGAACCCAGGGACAACTGGACAATGGAAACCTCAGCAGAAAACAGAATCAGACACCGAAAGAAGACGAGTGACCCAGATGATTCAGCCTGACAGACTCCCTCAACAGCTGTCTCCATCAAAAGCCTACAACCACAACAATTCAATATCGCTAAGACCATTCAGCTCTACACAATGCCCCAGCCAGAACCTCAGTAAAGCCTGGAAGTACAGCTTCTGCCTACAAACTCCTTAGGACATCTAAACAGCTGAGAACAGAAGGACTGAACATAAAAGGATTGCACTAACATTTTTAACCATTTTTCCATTTTGGTTCGGCCCCCAAACAGGTTTACTATGACCCAAATCAGCAGGAAGTCATTTTAAGAGAGCGATGTCCCATACCCAGAGGGTGGGTAGGGTGTTTCTCCGCCCACCCCCCCTTTGGTTATTTGAAGGACAACTGAAAACTCTGTTATTTAGGGGAAGAGATTACAAGTTGTTAAATGGTCCTGTTTAAAGGGTTTTTGAGGTTAGACCCAGGTTATTTCTTCTTTCCCTTTTCTGTATCCTTCTTTATCTCCTATGTAGGAATGCACAGACTTGAGAAAAATTGAGACATAGACATAGCACAGGAAGGACCAAGAAGAAGGGTCAGATTATTGTATATGCCCTTATACCTTTGTATATTGATACAAAAGTAGTAGTATATTTGGCTAAAGTGGTATTGACCATTGTTTACTGTGCAAAAATAAGATTGTATTGGACTACGTCAGTATTGATATTTGTATATTGATACAAAATTAAGATTATAGTTGGCCACAATGGTATTGACCCTTGTATATGGACGCAATATTAAGATTGTATTGGGCCACATAGGCATTGATCTTTGTATACTGATACAAAATTAAGAGTATATTTAGCCACATTTGAATAGATCTTTGTATATTGATACAAAATTAAAGGTAACACTTCCAAATGGTATCTTACCTAGAGATACTTAAAAATGAAATGTGAAGCTCTGGCCTCTTGATACCAACCGTCTTAAACTGTTTAGGATAGTTAAGAAAAACAAACTCCTAGTCATGCATGCATGTCACCTTGTTAGCTACTATGACAGTCTATCACAGATATTCTCTAAGCTACTCAGTAATCAAGTTGTTAAGAGACAAGCAACATTTGCTTATCTAAATACAAGAGATAGATAGGGCATCTTCAAAAACCCCAAGAGTTCTGCAGAAAATGGCATTCACAGATGTGGTCTTAAATTAAGATTTTTTTTTGATATCGTGACATATCAGCTCCTGACAGCACCCCCTATTCTACTCCAAGTAGTAGATAAGCTTCGAAGAATCTCCAGTGTGAGATGGTTGAATTAGTGGCAAACCTATCTCTTGGCATGTAAAAACTCCTTGCTTCAACTGCAGACAGACTGCTGTCCAAAAAGGACAAAACTTGGTAGCAGGGAAGTCGACAGCCTAGCTCTGCCAAGACAGGGTAGGTTAGTCCTTCAAAATCCCTGCTCTACAATAAATGTCTGTCAGACAAACAGGACCAAAAGGCTGAAGACTGATGCTGGAATGTATGGAGAGAAAATGGGAACTGTCCGGGTAGTCACTGGTTTGTCATTTCTTAGTTTTGGAAGCTGCAGGCCCTGCACTTCCTATATAATCAGACATATTTATCCTTCTCAGCTCTCTGAGGTGGTTGAAAAATAGACAGCTTGAGTCTCATAGCTAAATTTTGAGTTGTTTAGGAATCAAGAGGGCGTTCTAGATCTAAGAAGATGGTTATAATAGTGATGCAAGTTAGTATGAAAGCTAAGTCAGTTATAGAACTTTAAACTCATGGAGATGGTTAGATGGTAGAAGGTTAAAGTCAGGGGCCAAATATGTATGAACTGGACATTGGGAAGTTATACTGGGCGATTTAACTCTCATAAATGTGGCATATTTAATTCTGCTGTTTTGTATAGAATTTACTGTTATAAGAGAAAGAACCATTTGTTGGATTGAAAAGGGAAGCGGTTGGGGGGGAAGAGGGTGGAAGGGTGAGACAGGAAGGGGGAATAGGGAAGGGTTTGTGACTGAGATGTAACTTGAAGAAAAAAATAAAGTACTTATATAAAATTAAAAAAAAAAGAAAGAAAAAAATGTGTGGTACTTCTACACAATGGAATACTACTCAGCCATCAGAACCAACGAAATCATGCAATTTGCAGCCAAATGGATGGAACTAGAGAAGCTCATCCAGGGTGACCTAACCCAGACTCAGAAGGATGTACATGGCATCTATTCACTTATCGTCGGATTTTAGTCATGTATCACAGGATAACTATGCTACAGAAAAAGGCACAGGAACATAGACTTTGTTTCCTGTCCATGAGACACTTTTCCTTTGTGGTGCTGCCTTGTAGGCCCCCAGTGTATGAGGAGGCTCTTGGCCCTCATATGACTGCTGAACTGGGGTGGGGGACTGTATGTAGGAACACTCCACTCCAGAGGAGTGGGATGGAAGGGATGGGGGTAGATGGTAGAGGGCGGAACTGGGAGGTGTAGAAAGAAGACGCTGTGATGGAGATGTAACCTGAAGTAATAAGTAAATATTAAAAAATATTTGTGAGTGATGGTCCCATTAGGTTAAGGGACATTGGATATCACAAAGCTGTAACTGATTCTTTAAAAGACCCTTTCCAAACATTTCCATCCTGAAAGATAAGAGTTTCATAGGTCAGTTTGACAGTAAGAAATTTCAATTCAAAAAAGGTACAATTTCTGAACCTGCAGAGCTATTGGCATTGGTGGATGTCTCAAAAATATCTCACCAGTTGTTCAATACCTCTTATCATTTTCATTATGTATGGTGTGTTTGTGTGTGTGTGTGTGTGTGTGTGTGTGTGTGTGTTCTTTGGGCAATTTGCATATTAGGTTATCCACTTCACATATTAGGACTAATTGTATTTGGAAAATTACATATAAAATTATAAATAACAAGCTATTTCAAAATTCAGAACATTTCTAATTAATTACAAACTGACAAGGATTCACATTGATGGTTATAATTTATAGGTCATTCTTATCAGCTATCACATACACACACTCTACAAATATTCCGTGTATGTATCTGTAATGTTATTATGACCACTTTGAAACCCTGGGAAAACTTCAGAGAATTAAAATGAAGAATCATTGATATTGAGGATGAAATTTATATAGGAAGTCAGTAGTAAGTTAGTGAATTAAAATTCAATATTTTGCCTTTTAGACTAGCAGTATACTCATTAAATTACTCGCTTCCAAATATAATAACATCCTGCCAAAACTGGATCAATTCTCCAATAGATTTAATAGAAATAGTTTTAGAGCTTCAACAAATAGCTTAACATTCCAAAAGCTGATGATGTGTGCTGATAATAATACTTTCCTGAACCCATGTTCTGCATCTTTAATCATGTTCAAATAATGATATTTTCATTTATATCCAGCTTCTTTGTATGCTATGGGCTTTGCATTTACTGTTAATTCAATGTATTATGTTTTGTTTTTCTTCAGGGACTAGTCATGAGTCACTTCTAATACAAATTACTATGTACTAAGGAAAGGCTCCTCTGATCAACTCAGTTAAATGCATTCTCTCTTCTACAGTACAAAAGCAAACAAACAAAATAAAAATGGTAACATGTTACCATGAATCCATTGCTCTAAGCACCGTCATTCAAGATCAATCTGTAACTATACTATTCATGCATTTGTTAATGAATATATTGCCCACACCCCCTTACCTATAGTAGAGAAATACATTTTGTATTGTTATGCAACAATACAATACACAGACAATTGCAGTTACACCTTTCTTGAATAAATGAATAAATATTTCCATTAAACTCTATCACCATTCGTATAGACATAGTGATTTTAGATGAGAAACTGATTTTCAGAGGAATTAAGAATTTTCCCAAAGTCATATCAACGACAAGTGCTTGAGCTATATGTCAGACTCTTACTGCATTAAGCCCTCACGACGGTATCTTCTGTCCAGCAAATTGGATTTCAGCTTCCCATATGCATTGTGGTTACTGTTCTTTGGACTGAGGCTCTGAGTCAGAACTCGCATCCCTCATCAATTTCCCATGAAAGTTGCAACTTTCCTTTACTCCAGGATTGAGGAATGTACTGAATCAGAGGAAAGAGATATGTACAGACATTCAGATACAAATTAATTTACTGTGAATAGTTGGCTTGCCCTACACTTGATAAACTGCCATTCTTTTAATATAAACAGGGTTTATCATAGCAATTTGAAACTTTGTGGTTTCTCCCTATGAACTGGTATAGTTACCCATTATAGAAATCAGCTTAACAGCTGTCCTAGAAAAAAAATGACCTCCAAATTCAAGTCAGCTTGAAGATTATCAATCTGTCTTGCTGCACAATTTAGTAAGTATATGAACCAATTATTTTTGCTTTGCAGTCCCATTCCAGAAAGTTCAATGACTGAAAGAACAAAATATAAAATTACAAAGTAGTCGTATTATGTAACAAGTCCACAATTTAGACATCATGGCAATACAAAGCTTGGTGATGCAATATCTCTTCATAATGGAAATGCATATAAAATATGCATCATTGGGGCTTATAACTGACACAATTGAATTAACTCACATTGTTCTGTCAGCTCTTCCATATTCACTAGCTATACTTTTAACTACATGTTCTCCTTTAGATATTTATAAAGTTCAAATGATATGGATTGAACTCTGCACAGTAAACACAAGCATTTTTCTAGAAATTTACATATTGACCCCTGGTTACAGCTGTAACCTGTCCTCTGGATGTGGTAGCGCTAGCAAAGAGCCCTTCCCTCATCTATTCTCTTCTAGTGAGTGGATTAATAATGGCAATGTCTAGAAGATAGCCCTTCCAAAAGGCTAGCAGAACATTTATCATTACTCTTTTGGGGTTTTTTGCTTTTTTTTTTTTAAGTAAGCACTTGTTACTTTAATCCATTTTGAGTTGTTTTGTTACATGGCAACAACTCACTGTTACAGACTCAGAAACATAGATTGTAAAACTGTTAGTTATAATGGCTCTTTGTTTGGACCATCAGCTCCAGAATAATGATGTGGAGAGTTTTTATTAATTATGGAAGCTTGGCCTTAGCTTAGGTTTGTTCTCAACTAGCTTTTATAACTTAAATTAACCCATTTATACTATTGTACATTCTGTCATGTGGCTTGTTACATCTCCTTAGTACCACACATCCATCTTACTCTGTGAATGGCTGGTGAATCAACCCCCCCCCCCCGTTCTTTCCCAGAGTCCCTATCTCTCCTGGAAGTCCTACCTTTCTTCTCCTGCCTCAGCTATCGGTCATTTAGCTCTTTATTAAACTAGTCAGAAGGTGTTGGAGGGGGTGATTACAAAATATGATGCAGCCACAAGAATAACAATACCAAAGTCCCACCTGCAATCAGATTTCTTCTGGTACAGAAATCAGCATTTGAATATACAAAGACAGTTTTTATACAACAATTAGTGACAGACCTGTAGTATAATCATGCCATAATTTATTCCTGGTTAAGGTGTTTGTCTACTATCCCATCCTACTGGCCCATCTTGTATTCCTCTGGAGAGCTTACCCCTTGTCTTAAAAAATGTAACGTCTGATACATTCTGTCTTCTAAGACAGTCAACAATGGCCATATGGGTTTATGAGTGAGCATTTAAAAAAGATTAATATAAAAATTATTGTTATTTATAGGAAGGCTTTGCTTGCATGTATGTATGTGGACCACATGCCTGCCTTGTAGCTGCAGAAACTAGAATAGGGTATAGAATCCCATGGAACTGGAGTCCCAGACGGTTGTGAGCCATCACGTGGGTGCTGGGAGTTGTATAGAGGTCCTCTGGAAGAGCAGCCTGTGCTCTTAACTGCTGAGCCATCTGTCATCAGAGCCATCCCTTTGGCACAGATGAGCATTCTTATGTATTTGGGTTGTGAGCATAGCCTTTATGGCTGAGCAATCTCTACAGCCTGCAGATTACCATTCTTTTTTTTTTTTCCTTTATTTTTTATTTCTTCAAGTTACATCTCAATCGCAGTCCACCCCATTACCCGCTCCAGTCCCACCCTCCCACCCTCAACCCCCCATCCACTTCCCTTTTTTTTTAAGTTTAAGATATATCTTATTTCCCCCTACAGTTTCCCCTTTCAGTCCAACAAATGGCTCTTTCTCTTATAATAATAAATACAATACAAAACAACAGAAATTAGGCCACAGTTATGAGGGTTATATGGCTTAGAGCACATTCCCAAGGTCCAGTCCATATGTATTTGGCACCTGGCTTTAACATTCTACTATCAAACCATCTCCATGAGTATCTAACTCAACATTCATACTAACTTGCAACACAATTTTAAAAGCATCTTCTTAGATCTATAACACTCTCTTGACTCCTAAACAACTCAAAATTTAATTATGAGAATCCAGCTATCTGTTCTTCAGCCACCTCAGAGACATGAGAGGGTTAAATATATCTGATTTTATAGGAAGTACAGGGCCTGCAGCTTCCCAAACTAACAAATGACATACCAGTGGCTGCCTGGACAGTTCACATTTTCTCTCCATACATTATAGCATCGATCATCAGTCTTGTTTGGCCCGGTTTCTCTGACAGACATTGACTGTAGAGCAGGGGTTATGAAGGACTTGCCTACGCTGTCTTGGCAGAGCTAGGCTGTCAACTTACCTGCTTCCAGGTTTTGTCCTTTTTGGACAGCATTCTGTGTACAGTTGGAGCAAGGGGCTTTTCCTACCAAGAGATAGGCTTGCGACTAATTCAACCATCTCCCACTGGAGATTCTTCGATGCTCATCTTCTACTTGCGGTAGAATGGGGGTGCTGTCAGGAGTTGATATGTCTCGATATAAAAAAATCTAAAGTTACGAAAACCTCTTTGAATGCCTTATTCTGCAGATTTCTTGAGGTTTTTGAAGACGCCCTATCTATCTCTTATATTAGGGTAAGCAGATGTTGCTTGTCTCTTAGCAGCTTTATTTCTGATTAGCTTAGAAAATAACTATAATAGGCTGTCATAGTACCTAACAAAATGACCGGCTTGCATAACTATTAGTTTGCATATCTTAATTATCCTACACAGTTTATGACAATTAGTGGTAAAAGGCCGAAACATCACATTTCATTTTTTTTCTCTTTACCTCCTAACACTGCCATCCCATTTCACTGGGGAGGGGTGTCCTTATATAACAGTCCCTCATCTCAGTTGAGAGGTCATATGAGGGCCAAGAGCCTCCTCATTCATTTGAGGGCTGCGAGGCAGTACCACCAGTGAAAAGTGCCTCATTGCCTGGGAGAGAGAACTAAAAAACAAACAAACAAATAAGCAAATAGATAAAAAAGAATAAAAAATAGAAAAAAAAATAAAAAATAAAAAGTCTATGTCCAAGTTCCCTTTGGTGTGTTAGTTGTAGTATTGATACCTTCTACTATAAAGCTAAAAACCTACTATTAGTGAATAGATGCCATATGCATCCTTCTGAGTCTGGGTTAGCTCACACAGGATGAGTTTTTCTAGTTCCATCAATTTGGCTGCAAATTGCATAATTTCATAGTTCCTGATAGCTGAATAATATTCCATTGTGTAGATGTACCAGTTTTTTAACCCATTCTTCGGTTGAGGGATATCTGGGTTGTTTCCAGTTTCTAGCTATTACAAATAAGGCTGCTATAAACATAGAGGAGGAAAGTTCCTTATGATTCCGTGAAGAGGCATTTGGGTGTGTACCCAGAAGTGGTATGGCTGGGTCCTGAGGCAAAGCTATTCCAAGTTTTCTAAGATATTGCCAGACTGACCTCCATAGTGGTTAGACAAGCCTGCATTTCCACCAGCAATGGAGTAGGGTACCCCTTTTTCCACTCCCTCGCCAACCTGTACTGTCATTTGATCTTTGATCTTAGCCATTCTGACAGGTGTGAGATCGAATCTCAGAGTGGTCTTGAGTTGCATTTCTCTGATAATTAAGGATGTTGAGCATTTCTTCAAGTGTCTCTCAGCCATTAGGGATTCCTCCTTTGTGAATTCTCTATTTAGCTCTGTCCCCCATTTTTTGATTGGATTATTTGGTTTTTTGGCATTTAATTTCTGGAGTCCTTTGTAGATTTTGGATATTAGCCCTCTGTCAGATGTGGGGTTGGTGAAGATTTTCTCCCAGTCTGTAGGCCGCCATTTTGTTTGAATGACAGTTTCTTTTGACTTACAGAAGCTTTTTGTTTCATGAGGTCCCATTTATTGATTGTTGATCTCAGATCCTGAGCTGTTGGTGTTCTGCTCAGGAAGTTGTCGCCTGTGCCAATGAGTTCGAGGATTTATCCCCACTTTTTCTTCTAGTAGATTTAGTGTGACCGGCCTTATGTTAAGATCTTTGATCCACTTGGACTGAAGTTTTGTACAAAGTGATAAGTATGGGTCTAATTTCATTCTTTTACAAGTGGACATCCAGTTCTACTAGTACCATTTGTTGAAGATGCTCTCCTTCTTCCATTGTGCCGTTTTGGTTTCTTTGTCAAAAATTAGGTGGCCATAAGTGTGTGGGTCTATTTCTGGATCTTCATTTCGAATCTATTGATCTACTCGTCTGTTTCTATGCCAATACAATACTTTTTTTAAAACTATTGCTCTGTAGTACAGCTTGAAATCTGGGATGGTGATACCTCCATATGTTTTTTATTGTACAGGAATGATTTAACTATTCTGGGCTTTTTGTTGTTCCATATGAAATCGAGAATAGCTCTTTCCAAGTCTATAAAAAATTGTGTTGGTATTTTGATAGGAATTGCATTGAATCTATATATTGCTTTTGGTAGGATGGCCATTTTTATCATGTTGATCCTACCTATCCATGATCATGGGGGATCTGTCCATCTTCTAAAGGCCTCTTCTATTTCTTTCTTCAAGGGCTTGAAGTTTTTCTTGTACAGGTCCTTTTCTTGCTTGGTTAGAGTTACCCCCAGGTATTTTATGTTGTTTGTGACTATTGTGAAGGGGGTTGTTTCCCTTATTTTTTTCTCAGCCCATTTGTTTGTTGTATAAAGAAGGGCTTCTGATTTTTTTGAATTAATTTTGTATCCAGCCACTTTGCTGAAGTTGTTTATCAGCTGTAAGAGTTCTCTGGTGGAATTTTTGCGGTCACTTATGTATACTATCATGTCATCTGCAAATAGTGATAATTTCACTTCTTCGTTTTCAATGTTTATCCCCTTGATCTCCTTTAGTTGTCTTACTGCTCTAGTAAGAACTTCAAGTACTATATTGAAGAGATATGGTGAAAATCGACATCCTTGTCTTGTGCCTGAGTTTAGACGAAACGCTTCAAGTTTCTCTCCATTTATTTTGATGTTGGCCACTGGCCTGCAGTATATTGCCTTTATTATTTCTAGGTACGGTCCTTGTATGCCCGTTCTCTCCAGAACTTTTAGCATGAAGGGGTGTTGGATTTTGTCAAATGCTTTTTCTGCATCTAGCGAGATTATCATGTGGTTTTTTTCTTTCATCTTGTTTATATGGTGAATGATGTTAATAGACTTTTGTATGTTGAACCATCCCTGCATTCCTGGGATGAAGCCTACTTGATCATGGTGTATGATTCTTTTGATGTGTTCTTGAATTCGGTTTGCTAGTATTTTATTAAATATTTTTGCATCTATGTTCATGAGGGAGATTGGTCTGAATTTCTCTTTCTTTGTTGGGTCTTTGTGTGGTTTAGGAATCAGGGTGACTGTGGCCTCATAGAATGAGTTTGGCAATGTTCTTTCAGATTCTATTTTGTGAAAGAGTTTGAAAAGTATTGGTGTTAGCTCCTCTTTGAAGGTCCGGTAGAATTCCGTGCTAAAGCCATCTGGCCCTGGGCTATTTTTGGTTGGGAGATTTTTAATGACTGTCTGTTTCTATTTCCTTAGGGGTTATAGGGCTGTTTAATCTGTTTATCTGATCTTGATTTAGCTTCGGTAGGTGGAATCTATCAAGAAAATTGTTCATTTCACTTAAGTTTTCAAATTTGGTGAAGTATAGAATTTTAAAGTAGGATCCAAATATTCTCTGGATTTCCTCAATGTCTGTTGTCATTTCTCACTTTTCATTTCTGATTTTGTTGATTTGTGTTTTCTCCCTCTGTCTTTTGGTTAATTTGGCTAAGGGTCTGTCTATTTTGTTGATTTTCTCAATGAACTAACTCTTGGTTTCATTGATTCTTTGTATAGTTCTTTTTGTTTCTAAGTTGTTGATTTCAGCCCTAAGTTTGATGATCTCCTGTCTTCTGCTCCTCTTGGGGGTGTTTGCTTCTTTTTTTTTCCAATTCACCCAGTTTAGCTCTTTATTCGCTAATATGAGCTGTCACAATTTTCTTTTTGAAGGCACTTAGTGCTATGAACTTTCCTCGTAGCACAGCTTTCATTGTGTCCCATAGGTTTGGGTATGTTGTGTCACATTTTCGTTGGATTTTGGTGATCTGTCCATAGTTGTGAGTGGGGTGTTGAAGTCTCCCACTATTAAAGTGTTTGGATCGATGTACGATTTAAGTTTTAGAAGCTTTTCTTTTATAAATGTAGGTGCCTTTGTATTTGGGGCATAGATGTTCAATATTGAGATGTCCTCCTGGTGGATATTTCCTTTAATGAGTATGTAATGCCCTTCTCTGTCTTTTTTTTTTTAACTTCAATTGGAAGTCTATTTTGTTTGATATTAGGGATATTGTGGGTGAGAGATTTTTTAGCTTTCTCTTTTTCTTTGGATGTTGTATTGATTTCTTTCATTTAATCTTCCATGCCTGAGATCTTGTCTTCCATCTCTTGAATCCTATTTTTGTTTCTCAAATCCATAATTCCTGTTCTCTTCCTTTGATTCTCCATTTCCATTTTTAACTCTGACTGTGTTTTCTTTATTGTTTCCATTTCCATTTTCATTTCTTGAGGTATGTTATTTGTTTTGTACATTTTCTGCTCCAGTTTGCTTGTCTTTGCCTGGAAGTCTTCTATTGCCCTCTCTTTTTCTTGTTCAGGTTGACTCAGCTTGTTCTGAAGTTCTCTAATGGTGTTTTTCCATCGCTTTCATATGTGCAATTGTGGCTTCTTTGAATTCCTTCATAGATTTAAGTTCTTCTTGAAGGGACTTTATCACTTTCCATAATGTAGAATTGTCATTGTTTTCATGTGTTTCAGCTGTGGTAAGGTGGTTCAGGCTGGATGGAATAGCATTGCTTTCTTTTTTTGGAGTCTTTTCACTCTGGGTTTTTTGTTTGTTTGTTTGTTTTGTTTTGTTTTGTGTTTTGTTTTTGCCTGGGGCCTCTGGCCATGTGGAATTTTTTAGCTGTCTTCTGGACTTGGGTCCAAAGGGGGCGCTTTGGTGTAGGAGTCGAGTTGCCTTACTCCACCCCTATAAGGTGAGTCATTCAGCCCCACCTCCTAGGTGGAGACCTAACTAATCCAGGGGATGGAGCTGTGTACAAGTAAGCTCTGGTTCCCCACCAGAAGGGCCAGTACTAGTACAAAAGTCCGATATACAACAGTTTCAAATACCTCGCAGTTTCCCCTGAGTTGGTTTCTGTGGTGGGCAAATCTTCCCTTCACCCCCAATAGCCTTGCTGCTCCCATAGCCTGGAAACTGGCCAGTGAAGTAACAGCAGTGTGTTGCAATCTGCAGTTTGCAGTGGAGCTGTGCTCCCTTCCAAATGTCGCAACTTTTCGCCAGATAGCTGGATCTTCTGTGTGAGACCTGGGGGTGTCCCGCAGGGTGGGGATTATCTCTGCATGGGATCTGAATCTACCATCTGAGTATTAGATTGGAACTTACCCAGCGTCTCTCCTGGTGGGGATGGGGGATCCCCATTCCCAGGTCCAGTGGCTTCCTTGCGTGTCCGAGAGTGGGAAGGAGCGTCCTGCCTAGGGACCCTCAGTGGTCCCTGGGTAGTTGGGTGAGATCTTGAGGGAGTCGAGCCATTTGTACAGCGTCCTGCAGCACTCGCCGCCCTGTGACTGTTAACTCAGAAATCAAAGTACGTCCACGCAGGCCGCTGCCATCTTGGATCCTATCATTACTCTTTTGCTACTTCTAATATCCTCTGGGCACTGGGACTTTGGTCAGATTTATGTAACTCCTAAGTTTTGGGGGAATATTAAAATTTTCACTTCCTAAGTGATTTTTTTGATATTTAAATTTTATCAACATTTTTTTCAAAAACATTACTCAGCTATTTTCAATAAAATGATATGATAACACTGGTGAACACAATTTCAAAATGTCACACTTGGAGAACAGCACTAAGGTGACTAAGTTTACACTTTTGGGAATAACTGACAACCCAGAGCTGGAAATTCCCTTGTTTATAACATTCACCTTCATCTATTTCATCACACTGATTGGGAACCTCAGCATGAATGGGCTAATCTGGCTGGATTCCTGTGTCCACACTCCCATGTATCTTTTCCTCAGTAACCTCTCTCTGGCAGACTGTGTTTATTCCTCAGCTGTGATTCCTAAGTGGTTTTAAGAAGAATGTTTTCTTATAAATTAGATTATATGAAACTGGAAACCCATCCTAAACCTGGGCCATAGCATTTGAAGATAGCCCACATAAAAGGATACAGAAGTTTTGCTGTTTGCATGCTTGGCCTCACTCACACTGCCAAGTCCATCTATTCTAAATTTAAGACTGGGAGATCTCCAGGAATCTCCTAGTTTTACAGTGCTAGACTGTGAATACTGAGACATTCAGCCTCATGGACTGAATAACTAAAGCATTCTCAGACTTTTGGTTATGAGAAACTCATAGCTGAACTACCCAGACACTATAAGCCAGTTTAATAAACACCACACACACACACACACACACACACACACACACACACACACACATACACCATCACCACCACCACCACCACCACCAACTCTGTTCCTTTAGAATACTGACTAATACAAATCAGATACCAATTTTTAAGTCAATGAAAGTGTACAAATTAATTCAGTCGTGACTCTGATGGTGATTCTCTTAGGCTACTACAAAAACTAATGATTACTATCTAGTCATCTTGTAGCCCAATAGCATGAGTCATTATTTCTATGATGGAGTGATGCTGGTATAAACAAACCTATTGTGGCTGTCAGCCTTAAAAAATATATGTGATAAACACTCCACCATTGCTGGAGGATGTGCAAATTTGTACAATCACTTTGGATATAGTACAGAATAACAATACTACAATGAATGCACCAAAGGGAACATGAACATAGACTTTTTTTTTCCTGCCAGTGAGACACTTTGCCCTAGTGGTGCTGCCTTGTAGGCCCCAGTGTATGAGGAGGTTCTTGGGCTTCATATGACTGCTGAACTGGGGCAGGGAACTGTTATGTAGGGACACTCCACTCCAGAGGAGTGGGATGGAAGGGTTAGGGGGTAGAGGGTGGGAGGGCAGGACTGGGAGGGGTGGAAAGAGGACACTGTGATGGAGACATAACCTGAAGTAATAAATAAATAAATTTAAAAAAGAAAAGAAAAGAAAATTGGAGTAGTTCTACCTTAAGACTCAGCCATATCACTCCTGAGCATATATCCAAAAGAATCTCCACCAAACCACAGAGACATCTCCTCAACTATGTCATAGCAGTTTTATTCATAATAGCCAGAAACTGGAAAACAACTCAGATATCCTTCAACTGAAGAATAGATTAAAAAATGTGTGGTACATGTACACAATGGAATACTACTCAGCTATCAGAAACAAGGAAATCATGCAATTTGCAACCAAATGCATGGAACTAGAAAAGCTCATCCTGAGTGAGCTACCCAGACTGAGAAAGATACATATGGTATGTACTCACTTATAAGTGGATTTTAACCATAAAGCACAGGAAAACCACCCTACATCTCAGTGACCTAAACAGACAGAAACCTAGACTATGAAAAACTCCATCCAGCAACAAGTTATGGACCCTGTTCCCTGTTAGTGGAACACATTACCCTAACTGTGCTGTCATATCAGGTCCCTGGTACAAGAGGAAGCTCTTAGCCCTCAGGTGACTGATGAACTGAGGGGGGTTGATAAGTAGACTCCTCTCATCCGAGGAGGAGAGGACAGAGATGAGGAAGAGGTAGAGAAGACAGGACCTGGAGGGGAGGAGGGAAGGAACTTTGATTGAGATATATCTTGAAAAAATAAATTAATAAAAAAATTATCTAATACATGTAATACTTGAAAATAATACCAAATAAATCTCATTATAAGTTTACTTTGTCAATGGTGTTACATTGTTTCATATATTTTTTACTTATTATAAAGGTTGCTAATAAGTCTATTATATTATGTTAAGAAGGAACATCTTATATCTTGTGTTTATCTTCTCTCTTGATTGCACCAATAAATCACATCTAATGATTAGTTTATAAAATAAGTTTGTGAGTATACTCTATGATCTTCAACAATGCAGTCACCTAAAAATATATTTATCTCCATGATTAACTGATGAATATATAAATATTATCTACTGTAAATCCTTAAGGAATTCATGGCAGTTGATGATCAAAATGTGAATGTTTCCAAAAGTAGTGTATCTTAAGTAGTATCATAGTTAACATGTTTTATTTTTTTCTCATAACCCAACAAGAAGGTACCATATCTGACTAAAAGTGTCACTTTTAGTTAATACTCATAGTTTTTAATCTTTCTTCTGTGTATAAACAGTAAAAACTGGGGTTACTTTTAGAAGGAAAAAGCTCAATAACAAAGAAAAAACCCAACATCAACCAAATAGCACATATATTTATAACTGCACAGGCAGGTTTATGGCATAATAGATTATAGTTTCACAAACAATCAATACAAATTATTGGATATAAAATTACTTTTTGATGACCACAGAGAAAATAGAAGCTATTCAAGACATTTCTCACACTATTATTGATTTTACTATACTTTTTCTATTGCATTTTTAAAGCACTTGATGTCAATTTTCAATTCTCTAGTATACAGTAAAATACTAAGCAAATCCATGTACACTAGAATTGTCTAAACAATATCTAGTAAGATTGACTTCTTCATAATTCTTTCTTTGAATATCCCTTACCTACAAAAGTCTTTTTATTAATAATACAAAAAGATGTGTTACACTTCCTAACACCATTTGAAATAACCTTGGCTGTTTTAAAATCATAATATGACAATTATAGGCAAATAAGTCAGCAGAAACATGTTAATTATCAAATACTGAAATTACACATTATCATATTATTTCATACCAATAAAGCTCATTTCAAACAGATACAAGTGGTCTTCTGAGAAAATCCAATATTCCTGATTGCTTTTACATCAAGTCTTTTTAGATAGGCACGAAGACCTTCTTTCTAATTTTTTTTTGGTCATGTAGAGCCTGGCTTAGATTGTTTGAGGGTGAGAGAATCATAAAAAGAGAAAGCAGAGTGAAAAGTACAAGCTTCCACACATTTACAAGCTAGACATTACATGATTCCAGTGGCTGCCATGAAGGTAAATGGCCCCTTCTGATACTAAAGACAATGTTGCAGACATCTTTGTATCCTGTCATTAGCTACATTCACCCAAAAGTATTTTCCTAGAATTAAAATGATGGAATGACTTTGACGCCATGAAAATATTGTCTGTGTGTATATTACATTAATTATATAAGATATTTGAGATATTCTTAAAAATGATCCAACGAGAATTCTCTACATGTCAGAGTTGCCCAACTCCAAAGACATTCCTGTCTACTGTGATCCTGCAAAGTACTAAGTTCTTACAATAAACATATGTTAGGATACATTAATCCCACTCACTCATAATAATTGTTGGTTTTTTATACAAACTTCATTGTTTTCCTATTTCATACAGATCTCCATGTTACGCTTTGATTCTCGCACAACCAATTAAAACTACATCAAATGTCAGAAAAACAGTGTTTTGTAAACCTTTTGCTTAGATAAATGCTGAATGACATTTCAAAATGCATGCCTATCACATATTATGTAGCTAAAATTTATCATTTTCAGAAATTTAAAAAAATGTATCCAATGTTAAAATCTATTCTATGGACCAAATTCTTATTATGTGAGTTATTAATGTAACAGTGCAGGGTTGATAAAATGACATTAATATAACTTGCCTTAAATCATACTTTGAAAGAAAAGGCAATGGTGTTTTCAAAGTGTCTATCTGGGATGGGGAGATGTAACAGTAGTTAAGAAAGCTTGTTCTGTAAGTGGAAAGACCTGAGTTCAAATCTTCAACCTCCATGTAAGAAGATAAGCATGACTCTGCATGTCTGTAACCTCAGCACTAGATGGTGGAGACAGGTATATTCTCAGAGTTCTCTGAATCAGCCAACCGTGATTAAATGGTGAGATTTGGGTTCAGTGAAAGTCCTTATCTTAAGACAGTAGGAGGGAACACAATAGAGGAAGGCACCGAATATTCTACAACACTTCCACATGACTGTAATACTGCATGACTGTAGTACTCTCCCTCTAGAGATATATTCTAAAATAAACTCAAACAGTTTTAGAACAGAAAAAAATAGTTTTCTCATAAACTTTAATAACTACTAACACACTCATGGTTCTAAAATTTGCATCTACGCATCTCAAACCCTTATCTCTCCAAACTAAGAGTTTCAAAATGAAAGCAGTAGGTTTGGTGTTTAAGAGGAAATATTGAAAGCTAATGTCAAATATTTGTTGAATATTGGCTATTGATGAAAAATAAATCAGCCTCAACTGTTTTGTGACCCAATTCCTTTAAATATTTACAACAGTTACTCCCTGGGCTGGCTAGTCTCATATCAACTTGGCACAAGCTAGAGTTATCTGACAGGAGGGGACTTCAATTCAGAAAATGCCTCCATAAGATCTGCCTGTAGGGCATTTTCTTAATTAGTGAGTGATGTGGGAAGGCCTAGCCCATTTTGAGTGATGTCATTCCTGGGTTGATAGTTCTGAGTTCTATAAGAAAGTAAGCAGCAAATTTCCATGGCCTCTGTATCAGCTCCAGCCTCCAATTTCCTGCTAGAGTTCCTGTTATAACTTCCCTTGTGGTTCATCTTAATAATGAATCTTGCTGTGGAAATGTAACCTGAATAATGCTTTTCCTCCAAACTTGTTTTTTGGTCATGGTGTTTTGTTACAGCAATAGAAACCCTAACAAAGACACTGAGATGAAGATTTTAAAAGATCATGAATTTGCTTTATTTTTGTAAATACATCAGTTGATTGAATTGCCCAAATGTTTTGTGATATTAAAAGAATGTCCTTAGAGTTCAAGTGCTTTAGAGTAGCAATTGAAGTATAATAGTTGATAGAAATATTTTACTGTTGATGGGTCCTGAAAATAATTTGGGTGGATAGTTATTCTTCTGAAATTAAGCATTCAGCAGATCCATTTTTTTCTTTAAAATACAATAAAATATTGCATACTTCCAGTTGGTGTTTATTGAAACTCTGTGAGGTTTATAGATTTAAAAACCTTAGTGTTGAGACTCACTTCAAGACCACAATAATTTTGTGTTTTTCACTAGTCAGCTGAATTCTGTGTTTTTTCACTAGTCAGCTGAGTGATCATGAACAAATTTCATCTATAGAATATATGTGCTGGCTAGGTGATTATCAAAGGACATTTAATGTCCTAATAGTCTATGACACTATAGTTTTAAACTACACCAATAGAAATAGTGTCATGATCTACACAATGCACAGCATCAGTCTTACATAAGCAGACATGGATTTGCATGTCTACTTTGATTCTTCACATGTAAATGGAGAGACTACTGGCCGAATTCTTACCTTTCCTCCTTTCTGAAGCACAGCATACCCTCTTGTATGTCACCTATGACTTTTTCTGAAGCTTCTAAACTGGGATTGAGTTAAACTACGTATAAATATCTTTATTTACTTTAATCAAAAGCATCATAGCCTCTTTAATATGACTGGTAACCAGAATGTAATCATAATTCTTTCACCCCTCTTCTATAATGTGTCTTGAGCCTTAGTTGTA
>CAJQZJ010032273.1:1885578-1930059 GCA_907164525.1 Lophiomys imhausi | reverse complement strand
GTATATTGATACAAAATTAAGATTATAGTTGGCCACAATGGTATTGACCCTTGCATATGGACGTAATATTAAGATTATATTGGGCTACATAGGCATTGATCTTGGTATATTGATACATAATTAAGAGTATATTTAACCACAATTGAATAGATCTTTGTATATTGATACAAATTTAAAGGTAATGCTTCCCAATGGTATCATACCTAGAGATACTTAAAAATAAAATGTGAAGCTCTGACCTCTTGATACCAACCGTCTAAAACGGTCTAGGATAGTTAAAACAAACTCCTAGTCATGCAATCATGTCTCTTTGTTGGCTACTATGACAGTCTATCACAGATATTCTCTAAACTACCCAGTAATTAAGTTGCTAAGAGACAAGCAACATTTGCTTATCTAAATACAAGAGATGGATAGGGCATCTTCAAAAACCCCTTGAGATCTGCAGAATATGGCATTCAAAGATGTTATCTTAAATCAAGATTTTTTTTTTGTATTGAGACATATCAGCGCCTGACGGCAACCCTATTCTACTCCAAGTAGAGGATAAGCATCGAAGAACCTCCACTGTAAGATGGTTGAATTGGTGGCAAGCCTTTCTCTTGGCATGAAAAAACCCCTTGCACCAACTGCAGACAGACTGATGTCCAAAAAGGACAAAACTTGGAAGCAGGTAAGTCGACAGCCTAACTCTGCCAAGACAGAGTAGGAAAAACCCCTTGCTTCAACTGTAGACAGACTGCTGTCCAAAAAGGACAAAACTTGGAAGCAGGTAAGTCGACAGCCTAGCTCTGCCAAGACAGGGTAGGCGAGTCCTTCATAACCCCTGCTCTACAATCAATGTCTGTCAGAGAAATGGGGCCAAATGACTGAAGATTGATGCTGTAATGTATGGAGAGAAAATGGGAGCTGTCCAGGCAGCCACTGGTATGTCATTTCTTAGTTTGGGAAGCTGCAGCCCTGCACTTCCTATATAATCAGATATATTTGTCCCTCTCAGGTCTCTGAGGTGGTTGAAGAATAGATAGCTAGAGTCTCATAGTTAAATTTTGAGTTGTTTGGGAATCAAGAGGGTGTCTAAGAAGATGCTTTTTAAATTGTGATGAAAGTTGAGTTGGATATAGAACTTTAAACTCATGGAGATAGGTCGACAGTAGAATGTTGAAGTCAGGTGCCAAATACATATAGACTGGACATTGGGATTGTATGCCAAGCCATATAACTCTCATAATTTTGGCCTAATTACCTCTGTTGTTTTGTATTGTATTTATTATTATAAGAGTAAGAGCCATTTGTTGGGCTGAAAGGGGGAGCTGTTGGGGGGAAAAGATATATCTTAAACTTAAAAAAAAGGAAGGGGATGGGTGGGTTGAGGCGGAAGAGGGTGGGAGGGTGGGACTGGAGGCGGGGTAGGGAGGGGATTTCAATTGAGATGTAACTTGAAGAAATAAAAAATAAAGTAAAAAAAAAAAAGAGGTGAATAATGGTGTGAATGTCAGGAATTTATTATGTGAAGAATGTTAGAAATTAAGAATCACAAAAAAAGAAAGAGTTAAGGTGAGAAATAAATGAAAAGCCAAAGATAGACAAAGCTCTGTGTTACAGAAAGGACCTATGTAAAGATGATGATAGAAAGTTTTATATAAAGAAAAGGAATATAAAGATATGTTTGTCTTATCAAAAACATTTACTTAAACTTTTAAACAATATTAGGTAGTAGTCTTAAAGCAATATTAAACTTTTAAACTAAAATTCTATTTGTAAAATATTAAGATAATTTCTGTATGTTTTATTGGTGATACATTGAAACTTTTATTACAATTTAATCACCTTTCCCATTGTATACATAACCAGTGTTCACAAAATCATTAGAGATGTGAAATTTCATTTCTGCAAGAATGACTCAAAATTTGTAAGTATATATTTTTAAAGTTAAGGTAATACATATTAGGAATTCAGATGCCATTCTACATTATCAATAACTATACATCTCTCTGAAGTTTAATTTGTATATCTTTATAGTCGTGCATTACTGATTGAAGTAAATAACTAAGAAGCATAGCCTCATTTAACTAGCTAAGCATTTACTTTAACAAAGGCCCACCTCCTTACTTGTGTAAACTGCAAAAAATTATCTTTCTTGTTTTTGTTACCTGTTTCATTTCATGTGGAATCTTGATGTTTGCATCCTAGTTCTAACCTTGAGTGGTGGGGTTTCTCATATATTTAATGAAGTCTGATAATAAATCTTCAGTTCTTCTCCAGTAAGCAATCCTTCTGCAGACTCAGCTTTCTCCCCCTTGACTTTCTTGGAGCCCAAATAAGATTTGTGCTCTGACAGAGTGAGCATTTACTTTATCAGAAAGCATATTAGGGTAGGCATGTCTCAGCATAATGTGCACCAGAATCAGAGAGGATGACTAATTTGTTCTGCTATTAAGCGGATAATAAAATGATTTAGGCATGTAGATATGAAACAGCCAGCACTTTGTGAATTATATGTAGCATATTTCATCCTAAATCTGGCCAAGTCCAAGAACATTTTATGCATTAGATGACATTTACTGGAAAGACAATGCTCTACCCAGAAATTAGAAATGTTTACCTAAGATGAGGTAGGAATATAAGTAAGAATTATTTAAAAGTCATGTCATCTATAGACATCTTATAAATTTTGTTTTATTCTTGCCTAACTTTAGCCAATTTTTTTTCATGCTTAAAAGGTTTAAAGATGGTATATACTCAGAGAACTTACATAAACCAAAATAATCTTAAAGGGTTTCTTGAAATTTTATTCTGGATTATAATTTAGTAATCATGAAGATAATTGGAAATGTCTCTGCACTCACGGAGATTTGTTTGTGCTCCAGAAAACACTAATCACCCTTAAAGCTCAATCAAATGCTTCAGGAACCATCTGTACTAGTGGTGTATATTTCTTAACTCTCAAAATTATTGGAAAATATTAAAGTCCTTGGGATAGGTAGGTTTGTCAATGAGTCATTTTGCTGGCTGTACAAGCATGAGGACCTGCGTTTAGAACCCTATCACTGAAGGAAAAAGCTAAGCATGGCTGACTGCAAGAGCAACCCAAGGAGCAGGTAGAGGAGAAGCAAGAGGATCACAGAGGCTTGTGGGACACCAGTCTCATCCAAAACATCATCTCTAGGTTCAGAGAGAGACCCTGTTTCAAAGGAATGCAGTGAAAAGCAATAAAGATACTCAATGACACAATGCTCTAGCCCAACCTAATTTGAACACACCCAGCAGACATACACACAAAAATGTGCATACATAACTACTCAAATATCAGAAACAACGAAATCATGCAATTTGCAGCCAAATGAATGGAGCTAGAGATGCTCATCCTGAGTGAGCTAACCCAGACTCAGAAGGATGCACATGGCATCTATTCACTTATAGTCAGATTTTATCCATATAGTACAGGATAACTATACTACAACCAAAACGCCAAAGGGAACAGGAACAAATTTTTTTTTTCCTGTCAATGAGACACTTTGCCCTAGTGGTGCTGCCTTGTAGGCCCCCAGTGTATGAGGAGGCTCTTGGCCCTCATATGACTGCTGGACTGGGGTGGGTGACTGTTATGTAGGGACACTCCACTCCAGAGGAGTGGGATGGAAGGGATGGGGGTAAGGGTGGGAGGGCGGGACTGGGAGGGGTGGAAAGAGGACACTGTGATGGAGATGTAACCTGAAGTAATAAATAAATATTTAAAAAGAAATAGAAAAGAAAAAATGTGCATACATATACAAATAATAATCTTGAAGGGTAACCAATTTTTTAAATTAAAAATCTTCCTGAATGTCACTAAATATACTGAAAAAGTGAAATTGTCTACCAGCTAAGATAAGTACTACAACATAATTTGTAATAAGAATAACTGGGGGCTGAGGAAATGGCTCAGGAAGCAATGTGCTAGCTAGACAAGCATGATGGTTTGACTTCAATCTTCATTAGTCATTTAAAAAGGCATATGTGGCTAGATGCCAGTAACTTTAGTGCTAGATACAGACAGGATGAACACTAGTACTCATTGTTGAGAGGGTGCAAACAGAATGTTTGCTGCATAATCAGCTAATAAAAGTCCCTAATTAAGTGAGTGAACCTGTTTGAAAAAGCACAGCAGAACAGACACAAAGAGACTTGTGTTGTCTTCTCTCTACATGTATACACATATGTACATACATGAAAACACATACACAAAAAACATTAAAAATAATAACTCATGAAATATGCCAAATGTGTAATACTTCAATACTAACAGTTTATTACATTAAATGTTAAACTTTTTTAAAATTTATTTATTTATTGCTTCAGGTTGCATCTCCATCATAGTGTCCTCTTTCCACCCCTCCCAGTCCCGCCCTCCCACCCTCTACCCCCTAACCCTTCCATCCCACTCCTCTGGAGTGGAGTGTCCCAACCTAATGGTCCCCCGCCCAGTTCAGCAGTCATATGAGAGCCAAGAGCCTCGTCATACACTGGGGACCTACAAGGCAGCACCACTAGGGAAAAGTGTCTCATTGACAGGGAGAAAAAAAAAAGTTAAACTTTTGACCAATTTTTAAAATTATTTCTCTAATTGTTGATGTTATCTTTTTAAAAATACATTGAAGACATAAGCATTTTTGCAAGTATACTGGAAATCTTCATATTCATATGCCTCTTTATAATAAACTTTTTAGCATTAATTTTATAAGGAAATAACATTGAATAGGTGGGAAAATACTTATATTTTTAAAGTAAATTTCCTGACGATTATTTTAAACCTTAGATTCCATATGGTTGTTTATTAATGTGTAGGTTGAGGGGATCTTTTTCTATAAGTAATATAATAAATTTAATGAGTTAAGAAATTAAATGTCTTCACTAAAAATAAGCTATGGATCTTAACAAGAGGGTTATCAAAACAAGAAATACAAATGGATAGGATATTTCTTTAGAAGAGTTCAACATCTTTAGAAATTAAGGAAATGTGCATTAAAACTACTTTGAGACCTCGTTTTACTTTAGTCAAAATGATTAAAATCAATGAAACAACTATAATAACCTGCCAAGGATGTGAAAAAAGGGAATATTAATTTATTTGTGATGAGACTGTAAACTAGTTCAGGCACTATGTAAATCAACCTGTACAAATATATCAGCTAAATGACTCATCTATACCCCTTTTGCATATGTCCAAAGGATTCAAAATCCCATGCCACAGGTTCATTATCATTCTTCTCACAACAGCTAACAAATGGAAACAACCTAAATGTCCTCCAACAGATGAATGGATAATGGAAATATCATAGATACATATAATGAATTCCATTCAATGAAAAATAAAAACAAAATCATAACTTTACAAGTAAAAGGATGAAATTAGAAAATATACACTGAGTGAGCTACCACAACTAACGAAAAAAAGTTTCATATTTTCTATTTGTGGATCCTAAATCCCAATCTTTAGATGAGAACACATAACCTGGCATTACTGTGGAAACAAGAAAAGTAAAATGGGACAATAAGTGGAGAGAAGGAGCATTAGAGAGGGAGATAGCAGAATGATGTTGCTCTGAAAAGGAAAATTGGAAAAATGGGGGTGAGACTTAATCTGGGGAGGAAGACATGATTAAAATTGTAAGGGTGATTGAGAATGTCATAAGACAATATTTTTCTCTATTTAAAAACCTATATAAAAATTCCAAGATGACTGCATCCAGAGCACACTGTGTAGTGTAGAAAAATGACTAATTAAATTATTTAGTAGTATTTATGTTATATTTAACTGATCAGCAGTGTTAATCCTTAACCTGCCATTATATATGAGCACACAGAGACTTAATGTATTCTAACAAGCCGTGGCCTGGATTATGTAATCTTAGCCCATCTCAAATATGATCGCATATATACATACATCCCCTGGGTTGTTATTCTCCATACTCTTCTGATGTTTCTGGCCACGTGTAATGATCTTCTTTCATCTATCCCATCACGTGTCCTCCTTTCTGCTCCTGGCTTCTTCCTCCTTCTTCTTGAGGTTTCTTCCCATCAACCTCTCTGTTTCAGAAGCCTGAGCACCTTATTACCAACTACCTCTGTCTTTGTCCATTCTCAGGTCTCAGCATTTATTTAACTAATCAGAGACAAGGAAGGTAACAACATTACTTGTTATACAGCAAACAAGATTCTGGGAGCAGATTAATTAACTTTTAGAATACATAACGTCACCTCATCAGTGTACCATTAGCTGGAGCTCAGCGATTAAAGAATGAGTAAGTGTTACTGAATCCAAAATAACCATGCTTGTGTTCCACTGATGTGAGGAGAGTTCCTGGGTTCAACGTTTGCATGGTTCTCTCCCCCATCCTTCCTGAGAATGCCTGCTAGATTCCAGGAATACATGGCTCCAGCACCAGACTCCCAGACCTTCCCACCTCCTCTCCCCGAGGACGGTCCTCTGAGTTTCAGGAATACAGGGTTCCAGTCTCAGCTTCCCCAGCTCATCCCGCCACCTAAGGATGATTCCCACTCCTGGGTTGCATAGTTTCCTGCCCACTGCCTACCTGTTACTTGGAGAAAGCCTGCATGGGAGATTCCTAGATGGAGATGCCCACCTACCACAGTGTCCAGGGAACAGGAACTCAGTGACTGTGGTATGAGTGAATGGTCAGTCTACTGAAACAGAAATGACTATATCTCTATATCCCCCAGTATGAGGAGGGCTCTCCAGTTCCACGGACACAAGACTCCAGCCTCTGGCACCCTGCCTCATTTCTTGCCTCCCCCAGGGCAGCTCCCGGATCCCAGAGATGCACAGCTCCAACTCTGGGCCACAGCTTTACGCACCTTCCTGAAGAGAACCTCGCGACCTCAGGATCATATGGATAAGACACCGCCACCCCAATCTTCTACTTGTGAGTCCAATTGAAACACAACCAGAAGAGGAGAACTGTGGCTACTTGCTGAGATACAGCCTGAAGATAAAGTCCACAACCCTAATAAGCATCCTGAGGTGGACTTCTGGAACCCAGGATATATAGCCCCTGTCCCATGGCTCTTCCCTGGGCACCAAGTTGAGCAGGTATCAGGAACAACCAACCAATTCCAGGAACAGACAGCTAATGGCCAGTGTAAGAACACAACGAAAAATAAGGGGCGGGGGGGAGGAGCAGGGCAATATGGCACCACAAGAACACAGCCGTGGTAGTATACTAACACAAAAAAAGACCTTAAAATAAAATGAAATTTTGAAATTGATAGAGGGCTTAAAAGGGGAAAATAAATCTTTCAAAGAAACACAGGAACATATAATCAAACAGGTAGAAGAGAGGAATAAATTCATTAAAGAACTACAGGAAAATCCAATCAATCAGGAGAAGGAAATGAATAAAACTGTGCAAGACCTGGAAAAAAATTAGAAGCAATAGAGAAAACAAAAGTTGAAGCAATCCTGGAGCTGGAATACCTAAGAAAGTGAAAAGGAGCTGCAGACACAAGCATCGCCAACAGAATATAAGAAACAGGAGGGAGAATATCAGGTGACTGTAGAAGATACAGTTGAAGAATCTGATACATCTGTCAAAGAAAATATGAATTCTAAAAAAAAAAATCCTGACACTAACCTCCAAGAAGTCAAGGACAGTATGAAAACACAATACCTAAAATTAATAGCAGTAGAAGAAAGAGAAGACGCTCCGCTCCAAGGAGTAGAAAACATCTTCAACAAAATCATAGAAGAAAATTTCCCAAACCTAAAGAAAGAGATGCCAATAAACATATAAGAGGCTTACAGAACACAAAATAGATTAGAGCAGAAAAAAATATTCCTCCATTTACATAATAAACAAAAGACTAAATATATAGAACAAAGAAAGTATAATAAAACCTGCAAGGGTTATATTGTGTGAATTTTTTAGTTAAGATGGAATTAAGGGATAAAAATATATTTTGTTTTTATTGAGTTGTCTATTGTGGACTACAATATTCCCATTTATTTAGGTATTTGAACACTTACAGATATAAAACATTTAGACTTTGATGAGATTCACTTATTAAGATGAGTGTAGCATATATTAAGAAAGTCATTTCATTTTGTAGTTTGCAGAACAAAGATCAAGGGATTTCTTTTACAAAAGAAGAGAATCAAATCAAGTAAAAATTGTTCTTTAACTCTAGAATTTGTGTGTATGTATGTATATATATACATGCATATAATTTAGTATTTGTCTTTATGTAAATTATAATCTCACTGTATTATGCCAACCACTGATGATTAAGGTACTCTCTTCTTCTTCATGCTATTGAATTCTGAATGATATTGGTCTAGGATGTGAAATAGCTGGAGTGGACACTTTATTTATGGTGATATGTAGCAGGCCCAGATAACTCCTTATCAAAGATTATCTATTGGGAAATATACAAAAACACAAATTCAATGTATTTCATATTACAAAAATCTAGAAATATAATTATATCATGAGTTCAAATAAACCTATGATTCTAGACACTAAGCTCCCTGGTGTTAATCTCATATTCCTCTTACCTTTCAGAACAGTAGCCTTTTTGTTACTCATCCAATCTAACACAGTAAAAATGTATAATGCAGTTTTACATTTTATATCAAGATGAATAAGTTTTTATAATCTATTTAAGTAACAGTCTAATGTTTTACAGTTGCTTTATATTTTCTGCCTGCTTTGTGTTGTATTGTATTACTTGAGTTTATTTCAGACATAGATACAATTAAAATTATTGTTGTCCCCAGGCAGGAAATATGGCTCTACACATATGCACCTACTGGCAAAACTAAATGGACAAAATGGGTTTAAAAAAAAGTAGGGGAGATGGTGGTTCTAAGATACAAAAGAAGAACTCAAGGGAAATGGGGCTGAATTTGAGCATTCATTTTTTAAAGATTAAGAGTAAAATTTCATAAAAATTAAAATATATGTGTTAAAATTGTAGTGCAGTCATTCAGTTCATGGCATGTATATATATTGTTGATTGTTTTAGTGCAGTTTGTCCTTGACTGAACATGATGAACTCACTTGCAGTAGACATCTGAAGTAATTTTAATCAATAATCAACTTAAATAACATCATTGTTTTCTAACATGTAATGTATAAATTACTTAATGTTATCTTGTACATTTTCACACTTCCACATATAGAATATAGAGTCAGGAAAAGTTTTATGAATAGTATTGTGGACATCATATGAATTGAAGAATTCAAATTAGTCATTCATTTTCTTATGACCTACAGTATAGAAAATGAATCATCGGAAAATTGAATTCACATATATGTAAAACTAACATTTGCATTAACATTTCAGTGAAGGTTGAGCAATTTATTTTCAAAATACCAAAAAGGAATAAATAATGTCCACATAAAAGTTTACAGCATATGTTTGCTACACACACTGAAGAAAACTGAAATGATGACATTCTAATCTTGATATATAAATAATGACATACCCTTTAGCTAAAGAATATGGAATTTTGCCTCATTGATTAAATATGTGATCTTAATAATGAATTCTAAAAGGCATTAAAGATAAAAAAGTACGTTGTTTAGGTTTTGTTCTTTTACACTGAAAGAAACAGATAAATACTAATATTACATGAAAATTAAAATGCTTAACCATCTGATTTACTATATTACATGTAAGAGGAAATTCAAATTGAGCAAATAAAATCACACAAAATATACAAAAATACACTGCTTTATGGAACCAACTGTCATAGAAAGCTCTTTGTGTTAAATATCTCAGAAGGATATTGTCATGACTGGGTGTATATGGCTTCATGTTCAACAACAGCCTATGGCTTTCTGTAGTAGTGAGTGGTTGTTGAGATTCTGAGATGTGGAGATGGGAAGGTCACAGACATTCTGAGCTGTGATGGTAAGGAGGTTGTGGGGTTTCAGAGTAGCAGTGATTGGTTGTAGAGATGCTGAGATTCATATCACACATCACACTTATGTTCAAAGCAAATGTTTGAGTTCATTATTTTTGATGTACTTTAGTAAGCTTGAATAATTCATTGCTCCTAGGGATATTCTTTGGAATAAATTTAGTGCAGCTTAACACTTCCTTATGGAACCAATCAGAGGGAAAGAAAAACATGCTATGCTTCTAAATAGTGCAATTATAAAATGGGACCAACATGAACTCTAAGGTGTTCTCATGCAACACAATGAAAACTAAAAGCACAATGCAGAAACCTGGATTTATTTGTCTTAGTGCAGTTTCCTTCCTATATCCTACCTCCACAAGTCAGTGTAGTATTTCTTTACTAATCTTGAAATTCAAAAACACAACTAATATTAGTCTACATATTTTGATTCTGAATTTTGAACAAACAGACATGGTTTCCTCAGATTAGTGCACTGTGATTGGCTATTTCATTTATTTCCCATCCTGTAATATATGCATACATTAGTATATTACAATCTTTTGCTTGCTTTCTTCTCCTACTTTTATTATTCAGAGCCCTAAAAGTGTTTTCTTGATAACTTTCCCTATTTTTTGTTGATTGTTTTATTTTCTAGGGTATAACAACTTTAATACTGCTTCATTTTTAAAGATATGAGCAATAGATACCTTGTGTCACTTGGTCTTTTTCCTTCAAATTAAAATCCTTCTATATATAATCTACCTTCTAGAATTAGTACTCACTTTATGTGCATGCATCTGTGCGTGAGTGTGTGTTTAGAGAGTTATCATATGCTGAAAATATCTTCCTATTTGGTGTATAGTCATATAAATTTTCATGTAGAGTCAATTTGTGTTAGCAGACACAGAAATGCAAAATCAGTTATTCACACATCCTTGTGGTGAGAATTCAGAAATTTGGGTTTCTTTTAAAAAAACACAGAAATATTATAAGAATATGTTTTGTTTTTAATCCTAGGTGTGGGAATATAGGGCTATTATACAGCAACAGACTGTGATTTGCCTCGTCCTCTGGTGGGGCTGTAATTTGTCCAGCTGCAGATTGTTTCTCTGATTGTGTGACATTTGGAATTCTGGGGACTTTTCAGAGGATATATAAATGCTAGAACACTGAGAGGCAGGGTGAGTTGGTGGTTGATTGTTAGCTGTTGGTTGTTGCTGGTTTCTGTTGGTTTGTTAGGTAGTAATGGGTAAAGAATAAACAGGAAGAAGAACATAGATATCCTGATGGGAAAGATCAAACTTGCCCCAAAGAGCTTGATGCTCCTAATCAGCAGGAAGTAGTCTAATGATAATAGTCACCCCCTTTCCAACCTATAACTTTATTCAGGGATCTCTTTTCTTTCCTCTCTATCCTTTTTTCTCTATTATCTAATGCCCTAGGGTTGAAAGGGTAGAAGAAAAGAAGTAGAGAAGGGTGGAAGAAAGAACTCATAAAGTAGTAAAAGTGTTAGTAAGGACTTCACTTTTTGTTTTAGTTATTCTGGAATATGTTAGATGGTTATTTTAAACCATATTCTGTTCCCTTGAGGCTTTACCAAAACCATACTCTTAAATATTTCAATCTCATAATAATTTTTAAAATTGAATGTATCCCTCCAATTTAGGTCTTTTTACAAATTGTTTTTAATGATATTTAATTTTTTTGAAAATGTATACATTTCATAATGTATACAAATTATATTCATCATATCTGCCTCCAAGAATCCTGTCCTCCACTGCACATTATCTTAAATTCATATTGCCCCCCCCCGTTTTTTTAAATAGCCCACTGAGTACAAATAGTTCTGCTCATACATGCAAGCCTTTGTATTTCCACAGACACTTTGTATTGGGTTTGTTTAAGTCTTCAATGCTCCTACCAAGACTTGATATGAATTAAATATATGGATCAATTGAGGCATAATTAATTTATTTTTCTAATAGCTTTCCTTCTAATACATAATATAATGCAACATTCCAAATGTTTTGATGTTCTTTGGTATTTTTGCTATCATTTTACAGTATTTAAAGAGATTATGACATAATTTATTATATTTACATATAAATATTACACTTTTGAATATTATCTTAGATTTAATGGTTTTTAACAGTGATTAAATGTGATGATTCAATTTTATTAATATGTAATAATTTGATTAAACTGAGTTATTGGTTCCTGTCATATTTTATCTTATTGTGCATTCTAGTGTATGTGTAAATGTCAGATGACACAGCTGTTAGTGTTCACTCTTTCCCTTGTGATGGGGTTGGGGTTTTACTTGTTTGTAATATGTGCTGAATACGCCGCATGTAGAGATACAAGGAGCTCTATGATTGTCTTGACCCCACCTGTTATCTCTCTGTGAGGGCACTGTGATCACTACTTCTCTCAGTTGGAGTGTTCATCTTTCATGTGGGATTTGGGGATTTGAACCTACATGCTCATATTTTAATGGCAAGTACTTTTACATAATGAATTACTTTCTCTATGGCCCCTTTTCAATTCCTATTTACTTATTTATTCATTTATTTATTTATTATTTCATTTTGTAGCCTGATTGCAGCCCCTCTGTTCTGTCCTCCTAGTCCTACCCTCACACATACCTCCCTCATTCTACCACCCCTTTATCCTCAGAGAAAGGAAGCCCCCCTCAAGTGTACTAACCCACCCTGTTACATCAAATCAAGGCAGGATTAGGTGCATCCTCTCCCACTAAGGCCAGTCAAAGCAGTCCAACTATGTGAAAGGAACCTAAAGACAGGCAACAGAGTCAGAGACAGTCCCGGCTCTAATTATTAGGACATCCACATGAAGAACAAGCTGCACATCTACTACATATATGTACAGGGTCTAGGTCCAGATTATGCATGCCCTTTTCTTGTGGTTTAGTTTCTGTGAGCCCCCATGGGGCCAGGTAAGCTTATTCTGTCGGTCTTCTTGTGATTTCCTTGATCCCTCCTGTTTCCTTATTCCCTCCCACTTCTCTTCCACAAGACTCCAAAAGCTCTGCCTATTTTCTGGCTGTGGTTCTCTGGATCTGTTTCCATCAGCTGCTGGATTAAGCCTCTGAGAAGACAAATATGTTAGGCTTCTGTCTGCAAGCATAAAAGAATATCATTAATAGTGTTAGGGATTGTCTCTCTCACATGGGGTAGGTCTCAAGTTAGGCCAGTCATTGGTTGGCCATTCCGTCGATCAAGAAATTAAACAACAACAAACCAAATAACCCAAATTAAAAACTGGGTAGAGAGATAAACAAACAATCCTTAACAGAGGAATTTTTTAAATTTATTTTTTATTTCTTCAAGTTACATCTCAATCACAATCCCCTCCCTATTCCCCCCTCCAGTCCCACCCTCCCACCCTCTTCCCCTTCAACCCCCCATCCTTTTCCCTTTTTTTTTCTTTTTAGTTTAAGGTATATCTTTTTCCCCCCAACAGCTCACCCTTTCAGTCCAACGAATGGTTCTTTCTATTATGACAATAAACACAATACAAAACAACAGAAATAAATACACCACAATTATGAGAGTTATATGGCTTAGCATGCATTCCCTGTGTCCAGTCCATATGTAATTGGCACCTGACTTTAACATTCGATTATCTAACCATCTCTATGAGTTTAAAGTTCTATATCTAACTCAGCTTTCATACTAACTTGCATCACAATTTTAAAAACATCCTCTTAGATCAAGAACACCCTCTTGATTCCTAAACAACTCAAAATTTAACTATGAGACTCTAGCTATCTATTCTTCAACCACCTCAGAGACCTGAGAGGGATAAATATATCTGATTATGTAGGAAGTGCAGGGCCCGCAGCTTCCAAAACTAAGAAATGACATACCAGTGTCTGCCTGGAGAGTTCCCATTTTCTCTCCACACATTACAGCATCAATCTTCAGCCATTTGGCCCTGTTTCCCTAACAGACATTGATTGTAGAGCAGAAATTATGAAGGACTTGCCTACCCTGTCTTGGCAGAGCTAGGCTTTCGACTTACCTGCTTCCAAGTTTTGTCTTTTTTGGGCAGCATTCTGACTACAGTTGAAGCAAGGGGTTTTTCTTACCAAGAGATAGGTTTGCCACTAATTCAACCATCTCCACTGGAGATTCTTCAATGCTAATCTTCTACTTGGAGTAGAATAGGGGGTACTGTCAGGAGCTGACATGTCTTGATATCAAAAAATCTTAAGTTAAGGAAACATCTTTGAATGCCATATTCTGCAGATCTCTTGAGGTTTTTGAAGATGCCCTATTTATCTCTTATATTTAGATAAGCAAATGTTGCTTGTCTCTTAGCAACTTGATTTCTGAGTAGCTTATTTCTAATGGGTGAAAAATACTTAAAGAAATGTTCATTATCATTAGTTATCAGGGAAATGAAAATCAAAAGGACTCTGAGATTCCATTTTACCCCATCAGAATGACTAAGATCAAAAACCCAACTGACAGCAAATGCTGGTGAGGATGTGGAGCTAGGGAAATATTCTTCATTGCTGGTGGGACTGCACACTTGTACAACCACTATCGAATTCAATCTAGAGGTTTCTTAGAAAATTGGGAATAGTTCTACCTCAAGACCCAGCCATATCACTCCTGGGCATATACCCTAAAGATGCTCTACCTTACCACAAGAACACTTTCCTAACTCTGTTCATAGCAGCTTTATTCATACTAGCCAGAAACTTAAAACAACCTACATGTCCCTGAACTGAATAATGGATAAAGAAACTGTGGTACATTTACACAATGTAATATTACTCAGCTATTAAAAACAAGGAAATCATGCAATTTGCAAACAAATGATGGAACGAGAAAAGATCATCTTAAGCGAGGTAACCCAGACCCAGAAGCCAAGTAACAAGGACAGTCCAAGGGAAGACACTTGAATCTCACTCAGAAGGGGAAAATAAATATCTGAAGTAGTTGGAGAGAGGGACCTGGGTGGGAGAAGGATAGAAAGAGCAACCACTGTGGGGATCAGGAGTGGAGATGGGGGAAGGCATAAGAGAGAGAATGAAAATCTGCCTGAGACTTTTACCAGCAGGGGATATGGAGCCTGAAGACATCACCTCCTGTAACCAGGGATGATTTCCAATAGAATGAGAGTGACACAAACTCACAAAACATTCGACTGAAAATCTATCCTGCCTACAAATAGTTCACGGATAAAGATGGAGCAGAGACCCCTTTCAATTTCTTAAACAAGTCTTCCTGAACAATGATGGTAAGAAAGAAATATAAAATTTATCTCTACAGCATATATATATGAGATATGTATGAATCTAAATCTATAGCTATGTCTATATGTAGAGTTCGATTTCTATCTATATCATCTATATACCTGTATCAGAAAATCTATTTCTTATATAGAATTAGTGCTGTCTATAATACTATAACATTAGTGCACCAATCTCTAAAAAATTGTTTTTTCCCTTAATTTAACTGGTTAGAACTGTCAGTAAAAAGAAAAATGAATTAATACTCATGCCTTTTTTGAGCTTTGAGGAAAGCCATTTTCTTTATTGTTTATAGTTTTAGGTTATGTTTTATTTGATTTATTTATTCTGAAGCTGTTTATTAATGATCAGTGCTCCAACTTTTCATCTGAAATCATTTTTTAGACAATTGAATGAACTTGCAAAAGAAAGGTAAAAATTACTAACACATTTCACATTAGTGCATGCTAAACCTCTAACATCCGCTAAATGCAAAAGGCAAAAATACATGCATTTGAATGGCAATTAAACTACTGCTTACATTATAGCATAACAAAAACATCAAAGGTGATAACAAATTGCCTAAGTCATCTTTGTATATAGTAGCAGTAATCAAAACTATTCAGCCACATGAAAAGTTCCTGAAAGGTCATTCCAGTTGCTACCACAAATGTCAGCTCTATTGGCATGTGTATGAAAGGCTGAAGAAAGGAGTGCTTCTTCCAACAAATAGTCAAATATGAAGACCGAAGGAGAGGAAAAACAATGTTCTTTTTGTACACAGTCTTTGTAAAACTTGTCATATGTCATCTATGACCCCATAAAACCAAAGCAGTTTTTCCAAACTGACAATTTGTTATATTGACAATTAAAAATTAAGTTCAACTATAGAGGTAATTCTTTTCTTCTTCATTTTGTTGCACAAAAATATCCCATATTTATTTTTAACATCTCAAAGAAGTGAGTGAAGCACTATCTCCAAAGGAGGAAGAGACAAAAGAAAAAGAGAAAAAAATGAAGAAAGAAAATGCAATAAAGTAATACCATACTAAAATTGCCCAAACCTGTGTAACAGATAAATCACATCAACCAACAGACGAAAAAAAAATTAGAAATCACATTACTATGAAGAACAAGATTTCAGTAATAAAATAATGAGTGGCAAGGCTTTTATCAATATAAAGAATATCTTGAGTTATTATCTTCTCCTATAGTCAGATTTTCTAGTGCTTTTTGGTACACACTTACATGATAGTATGCATTGGACATAAATAGGAGCTATTGAATAATATAAAATTGCTAAACTCCTTCATTCATAAAAACAATTAATTAACATCATATTGGTTGTAATAACTAGTAAATTCAATATTACACCTAAATTCAACTAAATGCTTTATTGGCATATCTTCATTTTGTGCCTTAATATTTATTTGTTTATAAAGGAATCTATTACAGTAGCTGAATACCAAACTTCCATTAGAACTTCCTATATCTGCATATATTCACAGTAGAGAGGAGAATGAGAAAGAGAAAATTCTATGATTAGTTCCCTATCTAACAGTTATAACTAAAATGCATTGAGTACTTGACCCAGGAACTCCAATACCTGACAAGGGAGAAAATTTCATGTACTTCTCACCACAACACTGTAGTGTGCCTACCATCATTACATTTATTTTTACAAATAAGGTAATTAAGATCTAGATATCCTGATGTATATATAGTCTGGGAAGCATACTCATGCTTAAATATGGAGATCAATGTGCAGATGACTGATAAAAGAGAGACTTCTTACAGAGAACCAAAACATTTCCCTATTCCTAAATTATGCTAATAATCTTTGAAAGCATCACAGAACAGAAATCAAAACCCTTAGGAAGTTATTAAAATTTAGCAGTCCACTCATGTGGGAGTATAGATTCTGTTTGCTGTAAAGTTTAGTATAGATGTGCCTAGAATAAAATACAAATATCACACAGAGTGAGCTAGATCTCTCAGTAGGGTTTCCCAAAATCTCATCACCTTAGAATCTTAAATATTGGAGTAAGTATATATTCAAGGAAATGATCTCCTTAAAATAAACATCTGAAGGTGACTTAGCAGAATTGGAAAATGAAATTATTAGCTTTACATGTAAAACTTAACAGGATGTGATGATGGCTAACCTATTTTAAGGGGCAAGGTCAGAACAATGCTGTATTGTGTACTTGAAACTTACTGAGAGCATTGACTATGTTAAAATAAAAAACCATAGGATATGACCTCAGCTTGATTATGTTGACTATTTAACAACGTATATGCATAGCATAATATCATTTTAAAACTGAAATATGTAAACATTTTTGCTAATTATATTTTATTCAATGTAACTCTTAAAAGGAAATACAAAGTCCAATAAAGTATGATGTGACAAAATAGGTAAAGCTTGATGTAAGAAGAAAAATATAGCTAATAAGTTACTTGACAGCGTTTAGATTATCGTCGCTTGTTCAGCAGCCTTTAATCCTTATCCCACCATTAGAAATGAGCTCACAGGACACCACCTGGATTTTAACAAGCCTTGGCCTGAATTGTGCAATCCTAGCCCATCTAAGCTAGCTCTTAATTCTATTACACAAATATGACCCGATATATACATACGTCCCCTTGGACTGCCATTCTCCACGATATGCCGGTGTTACTGGCCATGTGGAATGAGGTTCTTTTTTCTAACCCATGGTGTGTGCCTCCTTCCTGCTGCTCCTGGCTGGAATGCCTTCTTCCTGCTGCTGGCTGGAATGAATTCTTCTCTGTCTAAAGTGAAGGCTTCCTGTTAGGAAGTCCCACCTTTCTTTGTCTTTGCCCAATCTCAGGCCTCAGCATTTTATTTAACCAATCAGAGTCAATGTAAGAAACAGACAGCAAGAAGGACAAATTAGTTAACATTTAGAATGCTTAACACTACCCCAATAAGTTGATAATGTCTTTATGTCAGAGTTTTCAGAGAAATTGAAACATTTACCTAAATATAACAAATTTTAATTCAGTACAAATATTAACTTATTTCTTTTTTTAATAATTTATTTTTTATTTCTTCAAGTTACATCTCAATCACAATCCCCTCCCTACTCCCCCCTCCAGTCCCACCCTTCCACCCTCCTCCCCCTCAACCCCCCCATCCTCTTCCCTTCTTTTTTTTTTTTTTAGTGTAAGGTATTTATTTTTCCCCCCAACAGCTCTCCCTTTCAGTCCAAGAAATGGTTCTTTTTCTTATAACTATAAATACAGTACAAAACAACAGAAATAAATAGGCCATGATTATAAGAGTTATATGGCTTAGCATACATTCCCAATGTCCAGTCCATATGTATTTGGCACCTGACTTTAACATTCTACTATCTAACCATCTCCATGAGTTTAAAGTTCTATATCTAACTCTGCTTTCATACTAACTTGCCTCATAATTTTAAAAATATCTTCTTAGATCCAGAACACCCTCTTGATTCCTAAACAACTCAAAATTTAACTATGAGACTCTAGCTATCTATTCTTCAACCACCTCAGAGACCTGAGAGGGATAAATATATCTGATTATATAGGAAGTGCATGGCCTGCAGCTTCCAAAACTAAAAAATGACATACCAGTGGCTGCCTGGACAGTTCCCATTTTCTCTCCATACATTACAGCATCAATCTTCAGCCATTTGGCCCCGTTTCTCTGACAGACATTGGTTGTAGAGCAGGAATTATGAAGGACTTGCCTACCCTGTCTTGGCAGAGCTAGGCTGTCGACTTATCTGCTTCCAAGTTTTGTCCCTTTTGGACAGAAGTCTGTCTGCAGTTGAAGCAAGTGGTTTTTCTTGCCAAGAGAATGGCTTACCACCAATTCAATCATCTCCCACTGGAGATTTTTCGATGCTCATCTTCTACTTGGAGTAATATAGGGGGTGCTGTCAGGAGCTGACATGTCTCGATATCAAAAAATCTTAAGTTAAGAAAACATCTTTGAATGCCATATTCTGCAGATCTCTTGAGGTTTTTGAAGATGCCCTATCTATCTCTTATATTTAGATAAACAACTGTTGCTTGTCTCTTAGCATCTTGATTTCTGAGTAGCTTAGAAAATAACTGTGATAGACTGTCATAGTAACTAACAAAATGACACGTTTTCATGACTATTAGTTTCAGTTTCTTAATTATCCTAAACAGTTTATGTCAGTTGGTAGCGAAAGGTCAAAACTTGACATTTCATTTTTAAGTATTACTACGAACAATACCTTTAAGAAGCGCTACCCTTAATTTTGTATCAATATACAAAGATCAATACCAATGTGGCCAAATATATTCTTAATTTTGTATCAATATACAAAGATCAATACCGATGTAGCCCAATACAATCTTATTTTTACATTAATATACAAGGGTCAATACCATTGTGGCCAAATATAATCTTAATTTTGTATCAATATACAAAGATCAATACCGATGTAACCCTATACAATCTTAATTTTGCATTAATATACAATGATCAATACCAATTTAGCCAAATATAATATTAATTTTGTATCAGTATACAAAGGTATAAGGCTATATTCAATAATCTGTCCTTTTTTCTTGATCTTTCCTATACTATGTCTATGTCCCATTTTTTCTCAAGTCTGTTCACTCCTATATAGGAGAGAAAGGAGGAAACAGAAAAGCAAAAGAGAGAAGTCCCTGGGTCTAACCTCCAAAACCCATTTAACAAGACCATTTAGCAGCTTGTAGTCTTTTCTCCTAAATAACAAAATTTTCTATTATCTATCAAATAACCAAAGGGGGAGAACACCCTTCCCACCTTCTGGGGATGGGACGTTGTTCTCTTAAAATGACTTCCTGCTGATTTGGGACGTAGTAAACCTGTTTGGGGCCCAAATAAGAATGGAAAAAATGGTTAAAAATGTTAATAGAATCATTTGATGTTCAGTCCCTTTCTGCTTAGCTATTTAGATGTCCTACGAAGTTCATAGACAGAAGCTGATCTTCAGAACTTTACTGAAGATCTGGCTGGAGTAGTCTGTGGAGCTGAACGATCTTAGCGATTTTGAATTGTTGTGGGTATAGACTTTTGAGGAAACTGCTATTGAAGAAGTCTGCAAGGCTGGATCATCTGGGCCACTCGTCTTCTTTGGTGTCTGATCTGTTTTCTGCTGAGGTTTCCGTTGTCCAGTTGTCCCTGGATTCCTTGAATGGATGCTTTAAATCTCCTGGAAAGATACCCACAGAGGACTGCCCTAATCCTAACTCTGGGACAATTACCTTTTTTTGGGGGGGGGTCAGGTAATATTTTTTCTGGAGCAAATTTGGTTTTTTTTGATAATATACAAAGTATTACCTTTCAATCCGGATTAAAGAAGAAATTATTTTGATATTTTGGAGCTAAACAAACCTTTAGTGTATATATTTTGAGATCTCAAAGGACAATTTGTTTGAATTGCAGCCTGCCTTTTGTAAGTAGCTTTTAAACTTAAATCTTAATAAGCTTAATAAGTTAATAAGCTTAAAAATATAATAAAAATACAATATAAAAATTTCAAATTATAATTTACCTTACTGGCATGAAAAGAAAATGGCCTTAATTTCAGATTAGAATGTTAGACTGCAGGTGGCTGCAGAGATTACACAAACTTGATAGCAGCTTAAAAGTTTTTTTGTTTTTTGGTTTTTTTTGTAGAGGTATAGGCTATTTCCATGGTTTGGCATTAAAAAGCAGGTAACAGGTTTAAAACACTGTAAATAAATTAAAGGTGACAGCTGTTCAACCTGGTTTTACAAACCTCCAAGAGTTGAAAAAACTTAGAGCTAAGGTAAAATAATGCATGGTGTTAGCCCATGCCTTTACCTCCAGCAGAGACAGGAGGATCACTATAGAGTTAGTTGTCTTATAAATTCTAGAGTTACAAGAAACAGGGTGGTGATGGTGCACACCCTTAGTCCCATCATCGGGGAAGAATACACCCTTAATCCCAACACACTAGAGACAGAAACAGGCAGATCTCAGAGCTCAAGGCCACCTGATACAAAACAAGCTCTAAACAGAGAAAAACTTTAATCCAGGAGTGGAGGAGCACATCTTTAATCCCATCAGTTGGAAACCACATGTCTTTGATCCCAAAACTTAGAATGCAGAGACAGGCACATAGGATTTGGAAAGATTTAAGTTTAAAAACTTATTTCTTAATTACTTTTAACTTGAAGAAAATGTCCCCAGGTAAACCATTAGCTACTACAACCGTTAAAAAATTTTAAAGCATTGAACTCACTAAAGTACCAACCTGCTGAGGTAAACATGTCCATTGACAGCGTTCATTGAACAAAGGTAGCTGTAATGTGAAACCAGGCACATTTTTCTCATGGATTGTCATGGGAAGAAACAGAAATTGTAGAATATTAACCATTTTATTGTTTCAAGGATGTAACTGTAATCACTAGTGATGAGAACAACATACTTTACAGGAAATTTTCAACTAATGTTGTATAATAGGCATGAAATTTCTGTGCAAAAATTTTCCATAAAAACTCATCGTGTTTTTTTTTTTTTTCTTGTCAACACTCTTGTTTCACAGACTTGAGCTCATTTTCATAGACTGGTCTTTAAAGGAGTATTTTAATTTGACACCTAGAATTGATGTTTTTTCAGCTCTTGTAGTTGGTGAAAATCCACACATACAGTAGGGTATAAATACAAACAAATTGTTAACTAATGTTAATAGTTTTTTTTCCTACATGATCAATAATATGGAAAATATTTTCAGCATGACTTTGGTCACTAACATATTCTTCAGTGCAAACAAGTTGAAATAGAAATTGCATTCTTTTTAACTTATATAAAATTTCTTTCTACACCTTATTACATATTAAATTAATAAGTTTATTATTATTGTTTTAATTATAAATAATAATATAATCATTATTAGATTTCCCCCTTAAGATAGTTTTTTGGTTTAGTTTTTATTTTACATGTTAAGCAAAAAAAGTTTTTTTTTGTTTTTTTTTTGTTTATTTTTTTAGGGAATGGTAAATTGGTGAGTCTTTTTTTTTCTGTTAACTTCACATAAATTTTTCCTTTTCTTAAAATTTATTTATTTATTGCTTCAGGTTACATCTCCATCATAGTGTCCTCTTTCCACCCCTCCCAGTCCCGCCCTCCCACCCTCTACCTCCTAACACTTCCATCCCACTCCTCTGGAGTGGAGTGTCCCTACACAACAGTCCCCTGCCCCAGTTCAGCAGTCATACGAGGGCCAAGAGCCTCCTTATACACTGGGGGGCCTACAAGGCAGTACCACTAGGGAAAAGTGTCTCATTGACAGAAAAAAAAAAAAAGTCTATGTCCATGTTCCCTTTGGTGCATTGGTTGTAGTATAGATATCCTGTACTATATGGTTAAAATTTTACTGTAAGTGAATAGATGCCATGTGTATCCTTCTGACTCTGGGTTAGCTCACTCAGGATGAGATTCTCAAGTTCCATCCACTTGGCTGCAAGTTGCATAATTTCATTGTTTCTGATAGTTGAGTGGTATTCCATTGTGTAGATGTACCACATTTCTATTAGATGTAAAAGTTTCAAGTCCTTTGTTCTCAGCATCATGAACTAAAAATGCTGTATGAACAAATAAGGAACACAGGATGTCATTTTTAATGAACATTTTATGTATTCATTTATTTGTTAAATCATTTGTATGTGTTTACTATTCATTATATGTCTTTAATGGGTCTTATAGCTAACTGTTTGGGTCCTTTATGCAAGGACTAGTATTTCACTTTGCATATTACTTTCTTAGTGATATACACAATGCGACATGATAAGTTACTAATATAAAATGTTCTTTAGCTCTTAAGAACAGTTAAAATTGTTGTACTAATTTGTGAGTAGATTTAGAATCAATAATACACAAAAATCTGAAGAGTGTAAATATTCCCTTATAATTTTAGAACAAGGTGTATTTTGTGATATTTCTCAAAATGTTACATGAAGTGGCATATTCTACAACTCATCACAGAATTCAAAAAAAAATTTTGTTATAAGAAAACAAACTTCAAAAAGATAAAGAGTCTTTACCTGTTAACTGATAAAGTTTTGAGTTATTAGTGGACTTCTGTGATTTGATTGTTTGTGTGTGTGTGTGTTTGTTTGTTTGTCTATTACATCAAGTTACATATCCACAGTTCCCTGTCTCCACATCTCCTGGCCCCACTCTCCCACCCTCCTCCACTTCTCTCTCCTATCCTACTCCTCCTGAGTAGGTTTCACCTACATATCAGCCCCCCTCAGTTCAGTAGTCATATGAGTGTTAAGAGCTTCCTCTAGCACTGAACTCTATTAGGGCAAAGTGCCCCACTAACAGGTACCAAGGTCTATGTTCCTGTTCCCTTTGATGTGTTGATTGTAAGATAGTTATCTTATACTACATGACTAAAATCCAATTAAAAGTGAATAGATGCTATGTGCATCTTTCTGAGTCTGGGTTAGCTCACTCATGTTGAGCTTTTCTAATTCCATCCATTTGGCTGCAAACTGTATCATTTCTTTTTTTCTGATGGCTGAATAGTATTCCATTGTGTAAATGTACCTTAGTTTTTTATCCATTCTTCATTTGAGGGACATCTGGGTTATTTCTAGTTTCTAGCTATTACAAATAAAAGTACTGTGAACAGTGCCTTCAAAAAGAAACTGGAGAGTTCCTATACTAGCCACCTGAAAGAGCTAGAACAAAAAGAAGCAAACATTTCCAAGGGAGGCAGACAAGAGGAAATTATCAAACTCAGGGATGAAATCAACAACTTAGAAACAAAAAGAACAATACAAAGAATCGACAAAACCAAGAGTTGGTTCTTTGAGAAAATCAACAAAATAGACAAGCCCATAGCTAAACTAACTAAAAGGCAGAAGAAAAACACCCAAATCAACAAAATCAGAAATGAAAAGGGGGAAATAACAACAGACATTGAGGAAATCCAAAGAATCATTAGGTCCTACTTCAAAAACTTGTACTCCACAAAACTGGAAAATCTAAATGAAATAGATGATTTTCTTGATGGATTGCACCTACCAAGGTTAAATCAAGAACAGGTAAACAAATTAAACAGTTCGATAACCCTTAAGGAAATAGAAGAAGTCATTAGAAGTCTTCCAACCAAAAAAAGCCCAGGCCCAGATGGTGTCAGCACAGAATTCTACGAGACATTCAAAGAAGAGCTAACACCAGTATTCTTCAAATTCTTCCACAACATGGAAACAGAAGGAATACTGCCAAACACAGTCTATGAGGCCACAGTAACCCTGATACCTAAACCTCACAAAGACCCAATGGAGAAAGAAAATTTCAGACCAATTTCCCTTATGAACGTGGATGCAAAGATACTTAATAAAATACTTGCAAACCAGATCCAAGATCACATCAAAAGTATCATACACCATGATTGAGAGGGCTTCATCCCAGAGTTGCAGGGGTGGTTCAACATTAGAAAATCCATCAATGCAATCCACCACATAAACAAGCTGAAAGAAAAGAACCACATGATCATCTCATTGGACGCTGAAAAAGCTTTTGACAAAATACAGCACCCTTTCATGATAAAAGTCTTAGAGAGATCAGGCATACAAGGACCATATTTAAACATAATAAAGGCAATTTACAGCAAGCCAATAGCCAACATCAAACTAAATGGAGAGAAACTTAAAGCATTTCCTCTAAAATCAGGGACAAGGCAAGGCTGTCCACTCTCTCCACATCTCTTCAACATAGTACTTGAAGTTTTAGCTAGAGCAATAAGACAACTAAAAGAGATCAAGGGGATACAAATTGGAAAGGAAGAAGTCAAAGTATCCCTATTTGCAGATGATATGATAGTATACATAAGTGACCCCAAAAATTCCACCAGAGAACTCGTACAGCTGATAAACTCCTTCAGCAAGGTGGCCGGATACAAAATTAGTTCAAAAAAATTAGTAGCCCTTCTTTACACAAAAGATAAATGGGCTGAGAAAGAAATAAGGGAACCAACGCCCTTCACGATAGCCACAAACAATATAAAATACATGGGGGTAACTCTAACCAAGCAAGTGAAAGACCTGTATCATAAGAACTTCAAGTCCCTGAAGAAAGAAATTGAAGAAGATATCAGAAGATGGAAAGATCTCCCTTGCTCATGGATAAGAATGATCAACATAATAAAAATGGCCATCTTACCAAAGGCAATATACAGATTCAATGTGATTCTTATCCAAATACCAACTCATTTTTTTACAGATCTGGAAGAAACAATTCTCAACTTCATATGGAATAACAAAAGAACCAGAATAGCTAAATCAATCATGTACAATAACAGAACATCTGGAGGTATCACCATCCCGGATTTCAAGCTGTACTACAGGGCAATAGTAATAAAAATAGCATAGTACTGGTGTAGAAACAGACCAGTTGACCAATGGAATTGAATCGAAGACCCAGAAATAAACCCACACACCTACAGTCACTTAATTTTGACAAAGAAGCCAAAAACATACAAAGAAGCCAAAAACATACAATGGAAAAAGGAAAGCATCTTCAATAAATGGTGCTGGTCTAAATGGATGTCAACATGTAGAAGAATGCGAATAGATCCATACTTATCACCCTGTACAAAACTTCAGTCTAAGTGGATCAAGGACATCAACATAAATCTGAACACACTAACATTAATAGAAGAGAAAGTGGGGAAAAGCTTTGAACTCATTGGCACTGGTAGCAAATTCCTGAATAGAACACCAATAGTTCAGGCACTAAAACAAACAATCAATAAATGGGACCTTATAAAATTGAAAAGCTTCTGTAAGACAAAGGACACTGTCTTTAGAACAAAATGGAAGCCTACAGACTGGGAAAGGATCCTCACCAACCCAACATCTGACAGAGGGCTAATATTCAAAATATATAAACAACTGAAGAAATTAAACACCAAAAAATCAAATAACCCCAACAAAAAATGGAGTACAGAGCTAAACCAAGAATTCACAGAAGAGGAATCTCTAAAGGTCAAGAGGCATTTGAGGAAGTGTTCAACGTCTTTGCTCATCAGGGAAATGCAACTTAAAATAACTCTGAGATTCCATCTAACACCTGTCAGAATGGCTAAGATCAAAAACTCATATCATAGCACATGCTGGCGAGGATGTGGAGAAAGGGGAACTCTCGTCCATTGCTGGTGGGACTGCAAACTTGTGCAACCACTTTGGAAATCAATCTGGAGATATCTCAGAAAATTGGGAATAAATCTACCTCAAGATCCAGCCATACCCCTCTTGGGCATATATCCAAAATATTCGAAACAAAACCACAAGGACATTGCCTCAACAATTTTCATAGCAGCTTTATTTGTAATAGCCAGAAACTAGAAGCAACCCAGATGTCCTTCAATTGAAGAATGGATTAAAAAAACTGTGGTACATTTACACAATGGAATACTACACAGCTATCAGAAATGAGGAAATCAGGCAATTCGAAACCAAATGGATGGAGCTAGAAAAGCTCATCCTAAGTGAGTTGATGCAATCCCAGAAAGATAAACATGGTATGTATTAGCTTATAAATGGATATTAACCATACATCACAGGATAACTATCCTACAACCCACACACCCAAATAGATAGGAACCTAGCATATCTATCCTAGGAAAAATTTTACTCACCAGTGAGTCATGGAATCTGCTGCAGGTTAGTGAAACACCTTACCCTAGATGGTGTGTTTTATCAAGCTCCAGTACAAGTGGAAGCTCTTGGCCCTCATATGACACAAGATCTGAGGGAGTGTGATATGTGAGGGCCCACCTCATCTGAGGAGAAGAAGAGTACCAAGTAGAGGAACAGGAGGGAGGGAGGGAGGGGGGGCCAGGATGGGTGGAGGGAGGAAACTATGTTCTAGAAGTAAATAATACTTTTTAAGAAAAGTGTTAATTAGCTTAAAAAATATAATAAAAATACAATATAAAATTTTAAACTATAATTTACCAAAGGTATACTTGCCTTACTGGCATGAAAGAAAAATGGCCTTAATTTCAGATTAGAATGTTAGATTGCAGGTGGCCATATAGTTTACACAAACTTGATAGCAGCTTAAAAGTTTTTTGTTTGTTTGTTTTATAGATGTATAGGATATTTTCATGGTTTGGCATTAAAAAGCAGGTAACAGGTTTAAAATACTGTAAATAAATTAAAGGTTACTGCTGTTCAACCTAGTTTTCTGAACCTCCAAGAGTTGAAAAAACTTGGAGCTAAGGTAAAATACATGAAATGCGTGGTGTTAGCCCATGCCTTTAACTCCAGCAGAGACAGGAGGATCACTATAGAGTTAGTTGTCTTATAAATTCTAGAGTTACAAGGAACAGGGTGGTGATGGTGCACACCCTCAATCCCATCATTTGAGAAGAATACATTCTTAATCCTAACACACTAGAGACAGAAACAGGCAGATCTCAGAGCTCAAGATCAGACTGACACAAAACAAGCTCTAAATAGAGAAAAACTTCGATCCAGGGGAAATGGAGCATAACTTTCATCCCATCAGTTTGGAACCACATGTCCTTGATCCCAATATTTACAATGCAGAGAAAGGCACATAGTAATTGAAAGGATTTAAGCTTAAAACCTACTTACAAAAGACATGCTGAAATTCAAACAAATTGTCCTTTGAGATCTCAAAATATATACACTAAAGGTTTGTTTAGCCCCAAAATATCAAAATTATTTCTTCTTTAATCTGAATTGAAAGATAATACTTTATATATTGTAAAAAAAACAAATTTGCTCCAGGAAAAATATTACCTGATCCCCCCCCCCAAAAAAAAAGTTAGTGTCCCAGAGTTAGGATTAGGGCAGGGCTCTGTTTTATCTTTCCAGGAGACTTAAAGCATCCATTTAAGGAATCCAGGGACAACTGGACAACGGAAACCTCAGAAGAAAACAGATCAGACACCAAAGAAAGGTAGTCCAGATGATCGAGCCTTGCAGACTTCCTCAATAGCTGTTTCCTCAAAAGTCTACAACCACAACAACTCAAAATCGCTAAGATCGTTCAGTTCCACAGACTACTCCAGCCAGAACTTCAGTAAAGCTCTGAAGATCAGCTTCTGTCTATGAACTTCTTAGGACACTTAAATAGCTGAACACAAAGGACTGAACATCACATGATTCTATTAACATTTTTAACCATTTTTCCATTCTTATTTGGGCCCCAAACAGGTTTACTAAGTCCCAAATCAGCGGGAAGTCATTTTAAGAGAGCAATGTCCCTTCCCCAGAATGTGGGGAAGGTGTTTTCCCCCCTTTTGGTCATTTGATGGATAATAGAAAATCTTGTTATTTAGGGGAAGAGACTACAAGCTGTTAAATGATCTTGTTAAATGAGTTTTGGAGGTTAGACGCAGGGACTTTTTTTTTTTTTCTTTTCTGTATCCTTCTTTCTCTCCTATGTAGGAGTGAACAGACTTGAGAAAACACGGGACATAGACATAATATAGAAAAGATCAAGAAAAAAGGACAGATTATTGAATATGCTCTTATACCTATGTATATTGATACAAAATTAATATTATATTTGGCTAAATTGGTATTGAGCTTTGTATATTAATGCAAATTTAAGACTGTATTGAGCTACATTGGTATTGATCTTTGTATATTGAAACAAAATTAAGATTATATTTGGCCACAGTGGTATTGACCCTTCTATATTGATGCAAAATTAAGTTTGTATTGGGCTACATAGGTATTGATCTTTGTATATTGATACAAAATTAAGATTATATTTGGCCACATTGGTATTGATCTTTGTATACTGATACAAAATTAAGGGTAATGCTTTTTAAAGGTATTGTACCTAGCAATGCTTAAAAATGCAATGTGAAAGTTTCAGCCTTTTGCTACCAACTGTCATAAACTGTTTAGGATAGCTAAGAAATGCAAACTAATAGTCATGCAAGCTTGTCGTTTTGTTAGGTACTAGGACAGTCTATCACAGTTATTTTCTAAGCCAATCAGAAATCAAGTTCCTAAGAGACAAGCAACATTTGCTTACCTAAATATAAGAGATAGATAGGGCATCTTCAAAAACCTCAAGAGATCTGCAGAATATGGAATTCAAAGATGTTTTCTTAACTTAAGATTTTTTGATATCAAGACATGTCAGCTCCTGACAGCACCCTCTATTCTACTCCAAGTAGAAGATGAGCATTGAAGAATCTCCAGTGGGAGATGGTTGAATTAGTGGCAAGCCTATCTTTTGGTAAGAAAAACCCCTTGCTTCAACTGTAGACAGATTGCTGTCCAAAAAGGACAAAACTTGGAAGCAGGGTGAGTCGACAGCCTAGCTCTGCCAAGGCAGGGTATGCAAGTCCTTCTCAGTTCCTGCTCTACAATCAATGTCTGTCAGAGAAACAGGGCCAAACGGCTGAAGAGTGATGCTGTAATGTATGGAGAGAAAATGGGAACTGTCCAGGCAGACACTGGTATGTCATTTCTAAGTTTTGGAAGCTGTGGGCCCTGCACTTCCTACATAATCAGATATATTTATCCCTCTCAGGTCTCTGGGTGGTTGAAGAATAGATAGCTAGAGTCTCTTAGTTAAATTTTGAGTTCTTTAGGAATCAAGAGTGTGTTCTGTATCTATGAAGATGTTTTTAAAATTGTGATGCAAGTTAGTATGAAAGCTGAGTTAGATATAGAACTTTAAACTCATAGAGATGGTTAGATAATCGAATGTTAAAGTCAGGTGCCAAATACATATGGACTAGACACTGGGAATGTATGCTAAGCCATATAACTCTCATAATTGTGGCCTATTTATTTCTGTTGTTTTGTATTGTATTTATTGTCATAAGAGAAAGAACCATTTGTTGGACTGAAAGGGGGAGCTGTTGGGGGGAAAAAGATATATCTTAAACTAAAAAAAAAAGGGAAGAGGATGGGAGGTTGAAGGGGAGGAGGGTGGGAGGGTGGGACAGGAGGGGGAAATAGGGAGGGGATTGTGATTGAAATGTATCTTGAAGAAATAAAAAATAAATATTTTTTAAAAACTACTATGAACATAGATGAGGAGGTGTCCTTGTGGTTTGGTGAGGAATCGTTTAGATGTATACCCAGAAGTGGTATGACTGGGTCTTGAGGTAGAGCTATTCCAAATTTTCTAAGATATTGCCAAACTGATTTCCATAGTGGTTGTACAAGTTTGCACTCCCACCAGCAATGGAGGAGTGTTCCCCTTTCCCCACAACCTCGCCAGCATGTGCTGTCATTTGAGTTTTTGATCTTAGCCATTCTGACAGGTGTGAGATGGAATCTCAGGGCCCTCTTGAGTTGGATTTCTCTCAAGATTAAGGATGTTGATCATTTCTTCCAGTATGTCTCTGCCATTAGAGATTTCTCCTTTGTGAATTCTCGGTTTAGCTCTGTTCCCCATTTTTTGATTGGATTATTAGGTTTCTTGGTGTTTAATTTCTTCAGTTCTTTATTAATTATGGATATTAGCCCTCTGTCTCTTTGGGGTTGGTAAAGATCTTTTTCCAGTCTTTAGGTTGCCGTTTTGTTCTAATGACAGTGTTCTTTGCCTTACAGAAGCTTCTCAGTTTCATGACGTCCCATTTATTGATTGTTGGTCTTAGAGCCTGAACTCTTGATATTTGTTCAGGAAGTTGTCAACTGTAAGTTCAAGGTTTTTCCCTACTTCTCTTCTATTAGATTTAGTGTGTCCGGTTTTATGTTCAGGTCTTTGATCCATTTGTACTTAAATTTTGTGCAAGGTGATAAGTATGGATCAACAAAAATTGAAGAAATCCAGAGAATCTTTAGGTCTTACTTCAAAAATCTGTACTCCACAAAGTCTGAAAACTTCTGTTACTTTTAATAGTGGTCTGTGAGATATGGAGATAGCCAAGAACAAATTATCAATTAGCATAGTAATATGTGCCTCACACTCACACACATACATGTATAGTATGTGAATGAAGCAAACACTAGACACATTTAGAATTGTGCCATTGTTCTGTCACATATTTACATTCTACCAAGATTTTATACTGATTTTTACTTTTATTTCATGATATTAAAAAATAAATAAAAATAAGAAGAGTAGAAGGACCAGGAGAAAAATGGGAGGGAAAGAGGTGGAAAGAGAAGTGTTGAAGGACAAAATAAGAAAAAGAAAAGGAGGGAAGAAGAACAAAATAAGAAAGAAAATAATTGTTCTTGTAATTTGAATCCTTTGAAATTCCTGGATTGGTTGACTATGTCCTCTTGGATGATCCATACATGCCTATAGGCTAAAAAAAGTTCATTTTCAAGGAAATAAAAAAATTATCTAGTCTTCCCAGAAATGTTAATAGGTTTTGATTTATAGATTTCCTTCTGTGCTATTGAGTTTATGAACACTTAAGCGAAGACTAATGTTTGCTTAATCTTTTTGTTATTTAGATTGTCCATCTTTCATCTTTGTCAATATTATTTGTTTTTACATGTACTTAGAGCATTTCAATTTTTTTTCTTAGAAGTCTCACTATATATATCCTTTCATGTCAAACTACTTGTAGCTGATGCCAGTCTTCAGACTTTTCTCAATTCATATTCTTATTCATTATAATTATTTTTTCTAACATAAATTGTATTTACTATTAATATAATTAATTTTATATTTTATTACTACAATTTATACTTGTTTTGTACCCTATTTTATTATTCTACACTCTTGTTTACATAATTTATATTCTATTTAATTTGTTACCTAATTAACTGTAAGTGCTATTTCTTTTTTATGACTGATTGCTAATATACACATTTATTTCACTAAAAAGTATAGGCTATCTTCAAACTCCCAGCCTCTCCTGCCTCATCCTCATGAGTGTTAAGTTTATAGACACACACGACCACTCCCAGCGCAGGATATGTGTTGTTTACTTCATCGCCTCTTAAGTATTATTAAATGACTTCACATTACAGTACAGGAGATGTGTGCAAGACTCTCAAATTTATCTCATTTCAATCTTTTGGCTTTTATTTTGATTCAATGCAATTTTAATTGTATTATATAGAAATATATATTGTTCTTACTAAGAAATATAAATAAAAACTTACATTGTGCTAATTTCTACCTTGCTCTAAACTGCTGCCAAATTCCAGTTGTCTCTTCTAGTATACTCTTCCTCCATCCTCTCCCCACTTAATCTCTCTTGTTGCCATCCCCACATGTTCCCTGGCCACCCACAATATTTATTCTATTTCCCATTCCCAGGGAGAACATACTTTCTTCCACTCTTGAACCCTCCTTGTTACTTAGCCTCTTTGGGTCTGTGGATTGTAGCAAGGCTATCCTTTACTTTGTAGTTAATATCCACTTATAAGTGAGTACATACTTTGTCTTTCTTGGTCTGGGCTAACTCTCTCAGGATGATTTTTTTTTTTTTTAGTTCCATCATTTTCTTGCAAATTTTGTGATCTCATTGTTCTTAACAGCTGAGTAATACTCCATTGTGTAAATGTACCACATTCACTTTATCCACTCTTCAGCTGAGGAATATCTAGGTTGTTTCCAGTTTCTTGCTATTGAGAATAAAACTTCTATGAACATAGTTGAACAAGTGTCTTTGTTATAGAATGGAGCATATTTTTGGTATATGCCCAGGAATAGTATATCTGAGTTTTGCGGTATATTGAGATATATGGATTCTCTATTTTATGAAAAACTGCTATACTGATTTCCAGGGTGGCTGTACAAGTTTGCGCTCCCACCAGTAATGGAAGTTTTCCCCTTGCTTCAGTAATCTTCAGTAAGAGCTGTCATTTGTGTTTCTCATCTTAGTCATTCTGATGGGTATAACATGGAATCCAGAGTCTTTTTGATTTGCATTTCCCTGATAGCTTGGGATGTTGAATGTTTCTCCAAGGGTTTCTTGGCAATTTGAAACTTCTTTGTTGAGAAGTCTCTGTTTAGATCTGTACCATATAGAGGAATTTTAATCCAGCAACATGGGTGCTCGGGCAAGGGATCACATCCAAAGACATAATTCTATGTGATCCAGCTGAAAGGCAGACAAGCCACATACCTTTATCTCTCTGGCTGGAATACAGACTCACCCTTAGTACTCACCTTTAATCCAAAACAATGAACGTAAAGTTAGTTTGTAGAAGGAAGTACACATGTTTGAAAGTAATGTCTAACTGAGTGAAAGAGAGTGTGATGAATCAGAGAAAGATTGGGCAGTATAGGATACTCCCAATTCTTAGGAAAACAGCACAGAAAAGAGACACTTTTTAAGAGCAGTGCAGGAAGAGAGTTCATTCAGTTTTGTCAGAGAATTGGGAGTCATTTGAAAAGCAATGCAATGGAGTTGAGTTAATGGCAGTTCAGTTGGTAGCTTTTCATTTCATGGGTTTGGGACGTAGTTTTTAATATGTCACTTTTACAGAGGCAGGTTGCATAAAGAATAAGCTAAACACAGGTGAAGACAGAACAAGCTAAAAAAAGGGGAAGGAGCCATAAAATTAGAAGTTAGTTTGAGGTCAAGAAGAGAAACTCAGAAGCTGAGTGAAGCCAGTTTGAGTCAGCCAGCTTAAAGAGGATTTTGAACCAGAATGCTGAATTAAATCAGCCAGCAAGAGTTCAGAAAGAACTAGAAAACGGCCAGTTATTCAACAGTAAGCCTGTGAGATGACAATGACATCTGGAGAATAAAATTTATTATTACAGTACCCTATATTTTAATTGGATTATTTGGCTTATTGATGTCTGGTTTCTTGAGTTCTTTAAATATTTTGTATATTAGCCCTCCGTCAGATGTAGGATTGATGAAAATCTTTCTTCTTTTGTGAGTTGCCATTTAGAACTATGGATGGTGTCTTTTGCCTTGCAGAAGCTTTTCAGTTTCATGAGGTCCCATTTTTTAGTGTCTGCACTATTGGTGTTCTATTCAGAAAGTTGTCTCCTGTGCCAATGTGTTCAATATAAATTCCAAGGAATCTATTAAGGTGACCCTAGCTATGACTCCTAGTAATGGGGGATACAGAGCCTGAACTGAACAACTCCTATAAGCAAGCAAGACACCTATCCAGCCAAAAACCTTCAACTTATCATTTGTCCTGCCAGCATAATGTGCTGGTGTAATAGTGGCACAGAATTTGTGGGAGTGGATAGCCAATGACTGCTAAAACTTGTGACCCATGCCATGAGAGGTAACTTATCCCTGACACTGCCTGGAGGACCAGAAACCAGAAGCATGATGGCCCATAAATCTAGGAGAGAATCAAGCATGATTGGTTTTAAAAAAACAAAAAGAAAAAATGTCAATGAAATGGTATATAATGACATTCTGCTATACTCATAGATTGGTGGCTAACCGAAATGCCATCAGAGAGGTTTCATCCAGCAGTGGAAACATATGCAGAGACCCACAGTCAAATGTTAAGCAGAGTTCAAAGAATCCTGCTGAAGAGGGGGAGGATGGATTGTAGGAGCCAAAGGGACACCAGAAGAAAACCCACATAATCAAGAAACCTGGACACATAGTGCTCACTGAGAATGAACTGACAATAGGGGAGCGTGCATGTGCCTAACCTAAGCCCTCTGTATGTTACAGTTATGTAGCTTGTTGTTTTTGTGAGCCTACTAACAGAGGGAGTTGGGAGTCTGATGCTTTTGCCTCATTTGTCCTCTTACTGAGTTGCTTAATTTAGTCTTGTATGAGGAGAGGTGTCTAATCTTACTAAAACTTGATATGCCATGAGAGGCCTGCCCTACTCTGAAGGGAAATGGAGAAGGAATGGAAGAGGACAAAGTGAGGGGAGGAGGGGGCAGGGGGAGAAGATGGAGGAAATAGTTGGCAGAGGGAGAGAGGGGGAACCACAATCGGGATGTAATATATAAGAGGGTTATCCAGTCCAGTTACTTAATCTTGGCTGTAAACAAAATTAATTACAATAACTACAATGTATTGTGAATGATTGTCACCTCTTCATTATCATCATTCCAAAAATAAATTTATCATCATATTATATACAACCTTATAAACATCTGTTATTTCTGACATATATAAATTGAACTGTATCAAGAATGCTTAAACTAGTTGGTAGCTTCAATTTCAGTAGCAAAATCACTGGCTCAATACTAATAAGGCTTATAACATACATTAGATTGAATTATAATAGCTTCATCTTTTAAAAAATTAACATAATGATTAATTTATTTTATTGTATGTATGTGCATGTATACCTGAGCACCAGGATGCATGCTACATGCATGTGGATGCCTGTGGAAGCTAGATGAAGTCATCTGATACTCAGCAACTCTAGTTACAAATAGTTGTGAGGCTTGAGATGGAGGTGTTGGGAACCAAATGTGTAACCTCTGCAAAGCAGCAAGAACTCTTAACCAGTGCCATCTTTTAAGTTATTTCCTGCATTGTACATTGATATTTCTTGATTGGTGGCACCTTCTAATATCATCATCTTGAATTAAGACAAATAATAGTATATTAAGTTCAAAAGTTTAGAGGATATATTTTTCATACAAATAGAATTTTGTTGACTTATCTAGCATTCCTTCATTTTTACATTGACTCTATTCCCATGTTGACTTTACTTCCCCCTGTTTAAATCATCATTCATCTATTTTATGTTTTATTGTAATAGAGATTTTATGTTTCTGTAAGTTTTGATTTAGTCTTCATTGATTAAATAAATGTTTTTATCATTTAGAAATCTTAAGTACTGATTCATATTCACTTTATTTGTCTTCTTTTTGGAGAATATAATAATATTGCTATTTTATAGATATCAGATATCTAACAAAATGGCAATATTATTATATTCTCCAAAAAGAAGAAAAATAATATGAATGTGAATTAATATATTTACTAATATTTTAAATAGTTATATAATAATACAAAACCAAGAATAAAATACTAAATAAACTACAGACGAATATAAAAACTTCTAAGCCTAGTTGACAGTTATATTTTGTGTATATATGCATATACATATATGCAAATACATATACAATGTATTTGCAAAATATTGCATTACATAATAGTTTCTGACAGTTAATGTATACAAATATTTAACATATGAATCCTTTATAAAAATAGCAAAACCTCTGGAAATCCTTATGTAAATAATCTTCCTTTGTAAATCTCTGACCTTTTTAAAGTCATATTTGTGGATTAAGATTTTTGCTTTGAAATTGTATATTTGCTTCATTTGTTGTTGTCAATAATAGTGTGTTCATATACTGATTATACAAAATTAAAACTTCTGATTCAAGAACAATCAGAGTATACATGGTAGAACCTTGTGTCAAATTTGGTCATTTTTCCATAAGAAAGGATATTATTGTGACAAAGAAAAAGTAGGTGTGCTTCTTCTAGGAGGCCCCTGAGTCACAAACACTCAAGGTATACTGGTGTCCTTCTGTGCCTTCCAAATAGCTCAGGCTTTGTCAGGAACTCTCCTGAAGCTCAGGCCTTGTCAGGCACCAAGCTGGAAATGTAGGATGCTCTACTGGAAGGTCTGCCCTAAGTCGGTTTCAGGCAGAATAGGTAGAAACAGAGGACTGGATGGGTTCCCTGCCCCAGGATATCCCAGAGAGGCAGGAGAATGGATTATCTCCATCACCGGTGTTATAGCCCTTATGATAAGCATGCAAAAGAGAGAGATCCTCTCTGCAAGGAAACGAAAGGTCATAGCTGTATTAGCTAAGCTGTCTGCCACCTGGGCTAGCAGCTTCAAGGAGCTTGGAACTCCTAGACTGAGCCTAGCAGCTGTGGGAGTCAGACTTGGCTCAGGCAAATCTGGCAGCTGCTTAGGGAACAACCAGCAACCAGTAACCACAGATGAGTATTGTGACAGATGGTGTGGGAGAGCAGCCGAAGTTCAGCACCTCAGAGAGCTTTGGAGATGACTACCAGGGTGATTGGTGGTCATGACCAGCTAGGGAAGTCACACTATCTGTTAAAGGTTCAATGAGGAGATTTTTGTTTTGTTTTGTTTTTGTTTTTGTCTTTTCTGTCTGTCGACAATGTCAGCTATTATTGAATACCAACAAATTCCCATGGTAGAGTTATTTAAATAATAGTCATTTGCCAGATAATCTTTCTTTTGTTAGTAATCTGGCTGAGGCAAATAAACGCCTGTATTGATGAGATAGGGAAATCAAAACCAGGCATAGAGAAGAAGCTGTTGCTGAAGAAATTAGGCATTAGGAGAGTCAAGATTGAGAGCAGAGATACAGTTAGTTGCAGAGACAAGAGGACAAAAATAGGTTGGAAAAGGAGACTGCTTGTTCAGGTCCAGATAGGCAGGCAGATGAACAGGCAGTTGAGTAGGTCACCTCAACAGCAGGGAACTGAGCCAAGCTGAAGCCCTAGGGACAGTTGCAAGTTCTTGAGGGAAGGAAAAGCCCTTTCTTCCCAAGCCCAAAATAAACAGAGTTCCAGAATATAATGGTGGAGGAATGGAGTGAGAGGGAGAGTTTATTTCATGACAAGGAAATTATAAACCTTGGAAAGTGAGAAAGGATTTCAGAGTAAATGTATTTGATTTGCTAGGGTTAGTCATGCCAGGGATACTTCATTTACATGCAGCAGCAGGGTCCTAATATAAGAACAGGAACTCTTAAAACTATCCTTTACTTCAAAATTTTGAGGTTTTATCTAGTTCTTGGTTTTATTCATTTGAAATATCATGATTTATAGGGTATTTAGGATAATAACTTAATAGTATGTCCTATAGAAAATTATGTTTGTTGTATTAATTGTCTCATATGAAATATACTTGCAATAAAAGATATAGTGAAAGACTGGCCTGCTTTGATAATAAAGAACAAAACAACTTATGTTCTGTTTGCTTAGTGCAGAATTTAATAACTATTTTCCATTTGGATACATTCATTTCATCCTGGGCACCAGAGGAAGAGGTTGTAAAACAATAACTAACTTTATTTTCAAAGGCCCATGTACTAAGTTAAAGAACTTACATAAATTAAATACAGGCTCAAATACTTTTATTAAAAGATGTAAGTGTATGGTTTTCAGACTTAAATACACAAACTAAAGTAATATGTATATATAAAATTCAATGTGAAAATGCCCTTTGATAGGGATGATGACAACAGGATACAGAAAACATAGAGGCTGGTGGCTATCTCTTAGAGGACAGAAATTCTCTAACACATTGAACAGCAAAACTGAGTTGTAGAGTATTTTCTAAGGATTGTTTTCTGTGGAGTATTTTCCAAGGACTGATCTTTTTAGACCTATGTGGATAGTCAGAACTGTAGCATCCTTAGGAACAAGATAGCTGAATAACCAATAAAATTCTGCACTGACCCAAAAATTCTAGATGATCCAACAAAATCAAGGACACACAGAAAGAAAATAAAGTACAATGGCAATGCAAGCTTTACCCTTGCCGAATATTTGATCTGTACTAGATACAACCTATTGACTAGAGGACAGAACCTACAGAAGAAGTGGTCTTTCAGCACATCCCAAGTGTGGGTAGCAGCTCCCCATTCCTTCATTTCTTATAAAACCTCATCAGATGGTGACGGAAATCCACTTCTTTCCTTAAATAACTTATGAAAAGCTGCTTAAACAGCCATTGGGTGAAAACAAATACACTTGGTTTAGATTGAATGTTCTTTTTTTTAATATTTATTTACTACCTCAGGTTACAGCTCCATCACAGTGTCCTCTTTCCACTCCTTCCAGTCCCACCATCCCACCCTCTATCCCCTGTCTCTTCCATCCACTCCTCTTGAGTGAAATGTCCCTATATATCAGTTCCCTGCCCCAGTTCAGCAGTCATATGAGGGCCAAGAGCCTCCTCATACACTGGGGGCCTACAAGGCTGCACCACTAGGGCAAAGTGTCTCACTGACAGGAAAAAAAAGTCTATGTTCATGTTCCCTTTGGTGCATTGGTTGTAGTATAGTTTTCCTGAACTATATGGTTAAAATATGACTATAACTGAATAGATGCCATGTGTATCCTTCTGAGTCTGGGTTAGGTCACTCAGGATGAGCTTCTCTAGTTCCATCCATATGGCTGCAAATTGCATAATTTCATTGTTTCTGATAGCTGAGTAGTATTCCATTGTGTAGATGTACCACAGTTTTTTAATCCATTCTTTGGTTGAGGGACATCTGGTTTGTTTCCAGTTTCTAGATATTACAAATAAGGCTGCTTGAATGTTCTATACCTTAATTTAAAAGGAAAAAAAAATCTCTAGAAAGGTCATCCCGAATCCTAAGTCTCCTGAAACCTTATGGATGGGAAACTAACCTGTTTCACTTAGACCTTCGCATTGCCTTTTAGTTGTTACCAAAGGCACTCACAAGTTAAGTTTTTGCATACGAATCCAATATTCATATTCTGTCTCCTGAGGAAAACAAGTTAATACAAATGTATATCTTGGATATTTTCTGAATATTTTCACTTATATAAACAGGTATTATTCACACTAATCACACTGGCAAGATTAAATAATTAACAGGGTTTTCTACAATTAAGAACATAACGGCAAATTCATATACTTCTGATTTCTAGAATTCTAACTGATAGTAAATATTACTAGAGAAATTCACTATAGCATTTTTCTTGTAGGGAGATAACACAGAAAACTTTAACAGTGTTATGAGTTTCATAACTCATGAAACAATACACTAGGGCACTGCACAAAAATTTCCATTAAAATGATGATACCATGTAGCAACTATTTCACAGCTACACGATATGCATATGTGTTTAGTGTTCACCTAAATTAGATGATGTCTTAATTGATTGGTTTTACATATTTGGATATATTAAGAACCCAAATGGGACACAGAAAAAATCTTTTGCATATTTTATTGTTATTTATAGTTTAATCTTTAAAAAGATACATGCTATTTTTATTTGATTTAGATTTAGATGTATTAATTCTATTTGTGTATTTTCCTTAACACATCTACATTTCACATGCATGCAGTGCCCACAGAGTCCTTAAGAGGACATCAGTTTCCCCAGAACTGAAGTTACAGATGATTATGAGTGGCCACAGGGTACTGGGATTAAACATTCCCCCATCCTCTGGAAGAGCAGCCAGTTTCCTTAACAACTGACCCTTTTTTCCAAACCCAGGTATTTTATATTACATGCATCTCCTTATATTTAGTATAAAAATATGGACCAGTCATAGCTTTCATTATCTATGTGTCAATTTAAAAATCCTCAGTTACTATTATATGGTATAATCTACTCATCCTTGTGAATCATACAAGAGAACCATGAAATGTAAATCTGTAATCTTGTGAAAAAACAAAACAAAACAGTATTCTCTCTAGTCTGCATTCATCCACATTGCATTAAATAAAGGATTTTTTCCTTCTGTTTCCACACAGTCTCCATTTAATGTTTTTATAAATGTTATTGTTTCAATTCATTTGTCCTTTTGCCACTTACTATCAGACTGAAGTTTGTTAATTGAGAAAATGAGATATTTACATAGAATAGTGACTGACATAAGTTGTAACAAATGTTATTTCCATGGAATATCAGCAATCATCAGTGTTGCTTAACTTGGTTGGAGAAGAACACTTATAGGGATTTTTTTTTGTCTAATATTTCCATGTACTGTCCAATAATTCCCTCTGAAATGGAAATGCAATCCCAGGCTTGGTGTTCTCAGAATAATGATCTCTTAAATCTTCTGGGCACTAACAATTTAAGTACTTACTATAAAAGTCCCAGGCACTGCCCACAGCAGTCCAGCAAGAAAATTGCTTATTACATGGATCCTTTGTGTCTTTTGCTTGCCATGATAGACAGGGACAAGAAAAAAAGGGAGTTTCAAGAACATCGCATTATGGAAGATATTGATGGAGAGGAATACACACTCATAGTGGAGGTGATGAAAGAAAAATGCTTCACTAGATTTAGAGGAAAATCTTCTCTCAGTGAAGCAAGCAAGGGGAAAACAGCCCCCAGAGCTTAGGAAACTCAAGAGATGGAGAGTTTGAAGGGAAAAGTAAAATGACATAAGAAATCAAAGAATATTTTACCCACAGAAAGAAAAATCAATGAAAATGATGAAGTGCTGTTTGAAAGAAATAAACTGGTTATTCCAGTTTCACCAAGGAAGGGGTGGGAGATTACTGCTGATAACACACATGGGTGAGCCACTGAGAAAATGAGGTTGAATGAGTCCAGAACTGGTCACCCTACTGCAATTATTTTTCCTAGAACTTTCAAATATCATTTGCATGTTACAATGTAAAATGCACTTCTTTATTGCAGTGAGTCATCATAGCAAGCACTTAGTTTCAACTTATTTTCTAGGTTTCTATTTTGTACTTCAAAATAAAATATTCACTATATACAGAAACAAACAGTATATAACGTACCTGAAAATTTTTACAAACAACAACATAAACACAGTAGAATAATGACATATTTAACAAATTCTTAGAAATTTTAGGGTTCTCCTAACTGAATTAAATTGCCATTTATCACATAGTGAGAAAGTAAACACTCCTCAGACTTCTGACGTAATATTATTTTTCTTTGTTTTTATAAATTTCAACATGGAATAGATAGATGATAGATAGATAACAGATAGGTAGATAGGTGAAGAGATATAGATGATAGATAGATATTTTATCTAACATGATAGTCAATAATTTCCCTCTTAGGCTTTTTTAAAATGTATTTATTCATTGCTTCAGGTTACATCTCCATCGTAGTGTCTTCTTTCCACCCTTCTCAGTCCTGCCCTCCCATCCTCTACCCCCTAAACCTTCCATCCCACTCCTCTGGAGTGGAGGGTCCCTGCATAACAGTCCCCTGCCCCAGTTCAGCAGTCATATGAGGGCCAAGAGCCTCCTCATACACTGGGGGCCTACAAGGCAGTACCACCAAGGAAAAGTGTCTCAATGACATGGAGAGAAAACAAACAAACAAACAAACAAACAAACAAACAGTCTGTGTCCATGTTCCCTTTGGTTCATTGGTTGTAGTATAGATATCCTGTACTGTATAGCTAAAATCTGAATACAAGTGAATAGATGCCATGTGCATCCTTCTGAGTCTGGGTTAGCTTAATCAGGATGAGCTTTTCTAGTTCCATCCATTTGGCTGAAGAGTGCATAATTTCATTGTTTCTGATAGCTGAGTAGTATTCCATTGTGTAGATGTACCATAGTTTTTTAATCCATTCTTCAGTTGAGGGACATCTAGGTTGTTTCCAGTTTCTATCTATTACAAATAAGACTGCTATGAACATAGATGAGGCAACTTCCTTGTGATTTGGCAAACGAAACCATTATTCGAACAAAACGGCAGCCTACAAATTCGGAAAAAATCTTCACCAACCCCACATCTGACAGAGAGCTAATATTCAAAATTTACAAAGAACTCAAGAAATTAAATGCCGAGAAACCAAATAATCCAATTTAAAAATGGGAGAAAGAGCTAAACAGAGAATTCACAAAGGAGGAATTCCTAAAAGCTGAGAGACACATGAAAAAATGCTCAACATCCTTAATCATCAGAGAAATGCAACTCAAGACAACTCTAAGATTCCATGTCACACCTGTCAGAATGGCTAAGATCAAAAGCTCAAATGACAGCACATGCTGGCAAGGGTGTGGAGAAAGGGGAACTCCATTGCTGGTGGGAGTGCAGGCTTGTGCAACCACTATGGAGATCAGTCTGGCTATATCTTAGAAAACTTGGAATAGCTCTGCCTCGGGACCCAGCCATACCACTTCTGGGTATACATCCCTCTTAGGCTTTAATGTCTTTTTTTTTTTAACAAGTGATTCAAATAGCATGAAATTTGAATATTATGTTTTCTTAGAATGGTATGATTTTGAGACTTATGCATGTTTATGTTTTGGCTAATGCATGCTACCCATATTTCCAACATATTTCACATACTTAATAGTTTAAAAGTAGGCATTTTAATGTTGCCAGTTACTAACAATAACACCTTCTAAGGCAAATAATAGGTCCTGTGATACATTTCTGCTCAAAGGTATTATAAAAAAATAACTTGGGAAAATTGTGTTTCAATTTCTCCACACAAAGGAGTGTGGGAATTCCCTTTGATATCCATATTGGACATAACTTGAGACTGTTCTACTCTACAACTTAAATTGAATGTGCTATACTGTTATTTTCATTTCACTTCCTTTATCAATGAAGAACAATTCAAATCATCAAATGTTTATGTGTTCTCATTCGTGTATGTCTTGTTTATGATTTCTACTATTATTTTAAAGTATTTCCCCTTTAGCATCTATAGCTTAGATACTGTTGAACTTTGTCAGCTTCTAATGGATGTAATTTTTCAAGTTGTAGCTTAGCCTGTTACCCTGTTTATAGTTTATATGTATGTAAACAATTTGATTTTAATGTCATTATACTTATCAATTTATTCCATGAATTTTTATGCACTTTTGACATCATGATGTAATAGGCATTTTAAAAATTTCATAATACCATAAAATAAATTGCTACATTATCCATTTAAAATTGATGTTTTATGCAAAAAAATTCAAGAGGCTTAGGCTAAGCACTCAACTCCTTGTAATTTCTTCCCAGTATGTAGAGCAGTCAAGATTATGTGGATATATGGTTGTTCACTTCAAAGACTAAGAGTATAAGGTCTCTTAGTGTAGGGGTAGGCATGTACTTGAATGCCTGGGGTTGGCATTGTGGGACTTCCTTAATAGATCTACATTTTATTTTTTTGAGACAAGGTCTCTCACTGAAACTGAAGTTCATCTGGTGGCTGGACAGAGAGACAACTCTAGGGATTAGCCTGTGGTTGCTCATACAGTACTGGGGTTATAGGTGTGCATTTCCATGCCTGTTTTTTCATGTGGTTACTGGGGTTTGAACTCATGGCTTCTAAACACATCTGTACACGTATTCCCTGACACATACACACATATAAATATAACACATAAACACACTAAAATATTTTAAGGTGTAGTTCTGTCTATAAAATGTTTTCTGCACAGCATAAGGACCTGAGTTGGAGTTCCCAGTACACATTTAAAGCTTGGCACAATGGCATACAACGACACACACAGTACTGGAGGCCAGGGACATGCAGATCTATGGAGCTCATTATCCAGGCAGCACAGCTGAACTGATGGAGTGCACACTCAGTAAGAGATCTTGTCTCAAAATCTAAGGTAGGGTATAAAGGAGGAAGATAATCCGGTATTGAACTATGACATACACATACACACACACACACACACACACACACACACACACACACACACACA
>CAJQZJ010032273.1:1872989-1885568 GCA_907164525.1 Lophiomys imhausi | reverse complement strand
ACACACACACACACACACACACACACACACACACACACACACACACACAAACTTAAATACACATTTATAAAACACCATTAAGGACAAATGTCATTGATTTTCTCTTTGAAAAATATTCTTTTCAGAACTTTACTGTGTGTGATTAAAGTCATTGAAATGCTGCAGTAATTTACCAATTTAAAGGGGTAATGGAGTTGTTTTATGAACGTTGAAGTCAACCTAATATGTTTGAGTCCTCATGCTCAGAAAGGCCACATTTCCACATGGTCACATTCTGGATGTGTGATGTTAAGAACCAGACTAGCACAAAGGAATTAAATTATTTCAGGAGCTAATATCAATATTCTGTGTATGTATGCATGTAATGGAAAAATATTTATCTGAAGTCTAAGAAATTGCAAAAAGTAAATTATATTTTAGGCAGTACAAAACATCTTAGGACTCAGTGTGTATGGAAAACATCTTTTGTTTGTTTGTTTTCTGGTGGTTTCTCTTTTCTTTGCTCCATTTAACTAAAACATTATTTTGGTTTTGGTTTCTTTGAGGAAAAAAAAAGACTAAGAATATAATTTCACCTAAAATATACACACATGCAGATATTAAAAGTTTAAGAGGAACTACCACATAGCAGGGGTCAAACCTCATTTTCTAGCAAATAAAGAAACAAAGACAGGGAATGCTTTGCTGGTTTTTGAGTTGTTTGTTAATGGGATAACATATACTATCTACCCACCCCCAGCCATTACAGGCTATTGTTAAATGCTCTTGCCCCTTAGACCCAAGACTCAATATATGAAGACATGTCACGCTTGACTCATAGAACTTGGAGAGATCAAGCTCATGCATACCTGGGCTTCATTTCCTCTGGCTAGTTTTCCCAGTGCTCGAAGTTATTATACACTAGTAGAGGAGAAAAGTCATCATTAACATTACCTTGCTGTCATCCATTTTAACTACAATAACAGTTGATGTGACAAGCTACACTTGCTGTTAAAATACTGGCATCAGTATTATGGAGTTAACCAACTACATTCTAATAGGATTTAAGGCCTACTCCATACTATAGATCCCATATTTGGTACTACTATTCATAATTGTGTCCTATTTATTTCTGTTGTTTTGTATTGTATTTATTGTTATAAGAGAAAGAACCATTTGTTGGACTGGAAGGGGGAGCTGTTGGGGGAAAAAGATATACCTTAAACTTACAAAATAAAAGGGAAGAGGATGGGAGTTTGAGGGGGTAGAGTGGAAGGGTAGGACTGGAGGGGGGAGTAGGAAGGGGATTGTGATTGAGATGTAACTTAAAGAAATAAAAAATAAATTATTAAAAACAGGAAAAAAACTAACAGGGAAAGAAGTTATAAATTTGGTTGTTACTCAGTTGGGGAATGGATCTTGGAGGACTTTACAGTTGAACATGATTAATATAAATTGTACAAAATTCTTAAGAAACTAATAAAAGCATAATAAAGATGTCTTTTCCCACGTTAAAAAGAAAACAAGGCCAAGAAGCTATAGATAGATATATTATCATAAGAGAGAATCTACTACAATTATTTTGATGAATATAAATACTATTAAAATGACTTCTAATGACTTATAGGTATGCCCATAGATTAGTATATCTCTTAATTCTCATTTTATAAGATTCCTCTTGCAACTGATGCAGAAACTCAACTGGTAAACATTCAGGAGAATAAAAGATTGGGGATTGTCAGACCTAAATAAAATGTGCATGTAGCATACACCGCTTCAAGGTTCATAAGTCTTTGCAAAATAGATAACAGAAAGACTACAGAACATGGAGGGTAAGTTCAAAGAAACTGTGCTACAAGGTTAAAACAAGGTAGTTGTCCATATTAATTTACAGCAATTGCGGCAAAATTCACAAGACCTGTTCCTGCTCAAGCCAGACAAAATATTAGCATTGATTCAGGGATGTGATCACAAAGTTCTACCACTAGCTAAAGGTTATTTGAATCAGATAGATACTGGTAGAGATCAAAATAAGTTTTCTTTACTGGTATGAATCCTGGTAGGCTGACCAAACTCTAAGGCAGAGCATTTGGGCAACAATTTAATAATTTAATGAAAACACGATGCATAGGAGGGGTGATAGTGTATCTAGAAGGAGTTAAGGAAGAGGGGGTGAATATAATCAAAACATACTGTATAAAATTTTCAAATATTAAAATAATTAGGAGTGTAATTTTTATAATTTCAATTTAATTAAATACCATTAGTTAATTTGCTAAACAGCACCATGACTTCACATCCATAAGTTTTTGACAAGTTTCACATAATCAGGCTTGTATTTCCCTCCTATGAAGTGGCCTGGAAATTTAATCCAGAAGTAGTATGTTAACCCTCACAGTTGATCCAATATTTCACCAGTGTGCATACCTTTCTTGTCAGGTTGATTTTCTATTTCATAAAACTCCCATATGTGTAGAAGTGTTTACACATTTTTGCTCGCTGCAATCTATCTATCTCTTTCCATAGATATGAAGAAAAATGGCTAATTAAATTATTTAACAGTATTTAGATTATCATTAATTGGTCAGTGGTATTAATCCTTAACCCGCCATTATAAATGAATATACACAGATACCGGTTGGATTTTAACAAGCCTTGGCCTGAATTGTACAATCCAAGCCCATCTAAGCTAGCTCATAATTCTGTTACCCAAATATGACCCCATATCTACATATGTCCCTTTGAACTGCTGTTCTCCACACTATGCCCATGTTCCAGGCCACGTGGAATGATCTTCTTTAATGTACCCCATGATGTGTGTTCCTCCTTCTTCCTGCTCCTGGCTTCTTCCAGGATGCTCTTTGTCTCTGAAGCTCTCACACCTTAGTCCTGCCTACTTCCATCTTTGTCCAAACTCCAAGCCTCAGCAATTATTTAACCAATCAGAGACAATGTAAGTAACAGACAGCAAGCAGTACCAAATAACATTTAGAATGCTTAACACAACCCCATCAGCTTGTGATCCATTTTGAATTAGTAAGGCTTGGGTCATAGCTTTATTATTATTATTATTATTATTATTATTATTATTATTATTATTTTATAAGTGTTTTACCTGCATACATGTCTGTGTATCATGTACATGCTTAGTGCCTACAGATGCCAGAAGATATTGGGTCCTCCCTGGAACTGGAGTTATAGTTGTGATTCACCATGTGGGTGCTGGGAATCGAACTCCGGTCCTTTGAAAGAGTGGACAGTGCTGGTCCCCTTCACCACAAGCCAGATCTCCAGTCCCAACAGCTGGGTTTTTTGTTATTGGTGTTTGGAGTGTGGGTTGGTTTTTGTTTTTTAGGCTTGGGCCTCACACTCATAATCTTGCTTTCTCTGGAGACCTCCCCACCACCAATATGCTGGCTCTTGTGATCCCAACCCTTTCTAATTCAAAATGGATCACAAGCAGATGGGGTGGTGTTAAGCATTCTAACTGTTAATTGGTCCTGCTTGTTGTCTGTCACTTACATGCTCTCTGATTGGTTAAATAAATGCTGAGGCCTAGAGATTGGGCAAAGACTGAGGTAAACAGGACTAAGGTATATGGGCCTCAGAGACAGAGAGCATCTTGGAAGAAGCCAGGAGCAGGAAGAAGGAGGAACACATGTCATGGGGTAGATTAAAGAAGATCATTCCATGTGGCCTGGAACATTGTCATATTGTGGAGAATAGCAGTCCAAAGGGACATATGTATGTATATATGGGGTCATATTTGGGTAATAGAATTATGAGCTAGCTTAGATGGGATAGGATTGTACAATTCAGGTCAAGGCTTGTCAAAATCCATCCGGTGTCTGCATGTATTCATTTATAATGGTGGGTTAAAGATTAACACCGCCGACCAATTAATGATAATATAAATACTGGTTAAATGATTTAATTAGCCAGTTTTTTTTCTACACTAGCCAATAATGAAGAAGCTTCTAGGTCACTTCCAGCTCCATTTCTCTGCATTTTTCAGCCAAGTTGTATAGGATCTTCAGAAATTGAATTATATGATATTCTGGTGGGCAAAGGAGGAATGGCTCAAGGCCTTATAATTTTGGAGTCAGATTATTTTGAGGTCCTTATTATGTTGGTCGTCCCCATGACCAACAATCCATGAATATGACACACATAGCATTGAGATTATTGTTTAATAAACAATGGCTTCTTAGTGCAATATTATTCATCGATGCAGGATATGTGATTCTAACTATATTGAGTTGTATGCTTTTAATTGACTTACCAATTAGTAGGGTTGACCCAGTGGTATATTTGTACATGGCTTTTTCATGTGTCTTTTTGGTTAACCCTCTGTCCCTAAACTTTTCATTTCTCTAACCCTAATCCTCATATCTACTTAGATTTTTTATATTTTTTTCTTTGGCTCTGGAAAAATCACTGAAGTGGAAGTGGATGAAATGCAAGAACCTGAAGAAAAAGGAATGTAAAATCCTATCCTCAAATAATGGCATAGCATTGCAAATAACAGCTGTGGTTTCCTGCCATGACACTGTAAAACAGCCAACCATGGATTGACAGAGGGGCACATGGGGCCATAACTCTCCCTGCTGAACTCTTGGCTACTGATGCTTTCTATAAGAAGAATAGCCATTGATATTATCTCACTTGGTGAGTTCACAGGGCTCTAGTGGATATTTCCCAACTGTTGGTCAAACTGAACGTCTTGGTTGACTTCAGCAAGTCAGAAAAAAAAAAAAACAAAAAACAAAAAGCTACAAATGTTGGAAAGGGACATGTAGGAAGGAAGAGGGGTATGATGTAATGGACCAGAAAAAAAAAAAAAAAGAAAAGGTAGGAGTGGGATTAAAATAATGTTTATATACATATAAGAAATTGTAAAACAAAAATTTAACAAATAAAAAAGAAGCAATGTTTGTTCAACATTATAATTGCAATTAATGTCATGGATTATATATTTTAAGGAATAAATTTTGTTTAATATGTTTTGCCCAGTGGCAAATAATAACATGTAAAAAATACAAACCCTGCTTATGAAAATTTAGAACTTTTCAGTATTCTTGCAAAATCCTAATTCAGTTTTCCAAGCAGATAACAAAGATAATTAATCTTAAATTTGAAAGTGGGTAGAATATTACTTGGCTTTGTTGTTTGAAAGGAGACTTTAGTGAACAACATTGATCTAAAAACAATCATGAGGGAAATGTAGATTTTAACTAATGAAAACTCTTCTACTAAATATTTCTTTTTAACCATGTCAGATTGAGGAATATTTTCCAAACTCAAATTACTTCACAGACAGCATTGCTGTAAGTTCAGATTGCATTTCTATCATATGAATGTTTTTATGACACTCTAACCTACTCTTTCCATTATTTTTCAGAAGAGAATACATTATAGATGTATCATCTAGTATGGAGGACATACAAATGTGTTTCCTTTTTGAAATATGTTTTATTTTATATTCACAACAGTCATTCTGTAGATGAGAAACCAAAGGCTCAAGGGTTATGTAACATATTCAGTATCAATTGGTCTGTCTATAATAGAACAGAAACTTGACCTGAAGCCCATCTTATTTCAAAGCCTATTCCATTTCCATTTCCCACGCTAATGTCTCACAAAGACCTGTTAAGAGTGATTGGCATTTTCTGAGTGTGCCAGACACCTCACTGTTCTTACTGAATGCTTAAAACCACTCTACTGGGAAGCTAGGATTAGTGGAGTGAAAAAACTGAAATTCTGTAATATAATTGTCTAAGTTAGGATCAGAGCCAGGATTTTAATCACTATTTGGCTCTAAATATTGTGCATGTATTCCCTGTAATAACACAGGGCAATACTGCAAGATATGCATTGGGAAATTATTTTTTTCATATTTCCTGCTTATGATCTTTGTCACATCATAAAGCCTCCAATCTTAGTTTTTTTTCTAATGATTCTTTTTTTTTTATGAAAGGGAAGAACACTTGGACCTTCTGTGACTGTAAACTTGTTAAAAGAATATAATTTCAATTCTCACATCAGAAAAACTGAATCAGAAAAGCCAGTGGTAGAGTCCAGTAATTCATGCCATATCAGGTTCTCGGGAGAATTTAGTGAGTACAGATGGCAGCATGGCTTGGGATCCAGGCAAAGTTCACAGCATGTTACACCAAAAAGAAAGTGACTAGATGGATTGCCTTCATGACTTTTGAGATCCAGAATTCTGAGCCAGCCAGCCATTACAATACAGTACTTGAACACTAGAAAATCCATAAAGGAGGCTGGGGAGGTCCTCAGCTGATAAGGGCATGGCAGCCAGGCTCGGGAACTGAGTTTCATTCCTGAATCTACATGGTTAGAAGACAGAAGTGACTGAAGCAAAATGAAATTATTATTTTTTTAATTGTATAAATGTCTGACATTCCGGATGTGGACATGACCGGCTCTGTGAGAACTGTAATATCCATGCTGGGACATTCTCATCTGGTTTGACTTGGAATTCAATAATTTAATGGTAGTGTGACATTTACAAGGAATTAAGTAAAGGAATACCTTGCTAAAGGAAGCTCATAGCCTTTAAGAAATGGACTCACAAGCACATGTTGTCTCCGGCAAAAGCCACTTGGTAATAATAAAAAGAACATAGCATTCCTATTCTCCTTGCTAAAGATAAATAAATTAAAAAAGAAAATCCTTAGGAAGCTTTGACACTTGCCTTATGAAACACGGAATGAGTGTTTACAAAAATCAAAGATGGGGTTTTATTTTTGTTTTTGTATAGAGAATTGATGTTGCCAACCATATAGACCTAAGGTTCTTTATTAGATTAACAACGCCCTAGACTTTCTGCTGCTTTGGAAAGAAGTCAGGAAGGCTCATCATTATGTAGAAAAATTATTTTATGCTTAAATTTCCTCATGTGTTTGCAGAGAGTAATTCTGTGTTAGGTTGTTTGTTGGTAAATACTTTGTGAAGGGATTATTTGGGGTGAAATACAATTCTGAGGTTTTCCTAATGTAGTAAGTTTGATGGACATTTTTTTTACTGTTCATCCACTTTCACTATCGAAGCAAAAATGGAAAGCACAGAGAGAGACATGATTATCGTAACTAGCAAATTGTTGTTGTGATTGTTGCTGCTATTAGTGCAGGTGTGAGTGTGTGTGTGTGTGCACATGTGTGTGCACATGTGTGTTCATGCATTATGGGGTGGTTATCATGACATACATGGGAAAATCAGAGAATAACTTTTATGTAGTCACCTTTCTCTTTTCAACTTAACATGGGACCCAGGGATCAAGTAGATGTTGCCGGGCTTGCTGAGCAAGTACCTTTGCCTCCATAGACATCCCACATACCCACAAGTAAAAGCCTTAAGATTTTCCAAGATTAAAACATTGTTTAAGGGGGGATCCAAGATGGTGGCGGCCTGCACGGATGTATTTTGATTTCAGGGTTAACAGTCACAGGGCAGCGAGTGTTGCAGGACACTGTACAAATGGCTCGACCCCCTCTAGATCTCACCCAACTACCCAGGGACACTGATGGTCCCTGGGCAGGATGCTCCTTGCCACTCTCGGACACCCAAGGAAGCCACTGGACCCGGGAATCGGTATCCCCCATCCCCCACCAGGAGAGATACCGGGTAAGTTCCAATCTAATACCCAGCAGACAGATTCAGATTCCACACAGACATAATCCCTACCCTGTGGGGCACCCCCTGGTCTCTCACAGAAGATCCAGCTATCTGGCGAAATTTTGAGACCATTGGAAGTAAGCATAGATCAGCTGGAAATGCCTCAGACTGCAGATTGCAACCCACTGCTGTAACATCACTGGCCAGTTTCCAGGCTGTGGGAGCTGCAAGGCTATTGGGGGTGAAGGGCAGATTTACCCACCACAGGAACCAACACCAGGCAAACTGCGAGGTATTTGAAACTGTTGTATATCGGACTTTTGTACTAGTACTGGCCCTTCTGGTGGGGAACCAGAGCTTACTTGTACACAGCTCCACCCCCTGGATTAGTAAGGTCTCCACTTAGGAGGCGGTACTGAATGACTCACCTTATAGGGGTGGAGTAAGGCAACTTGACTCCTACACCAAAGTGCCCCCTTTGGACCCAAGTCCAGAAGACAGCTAAAAAATTCCACAGGGTCAGAGGCTCCAGACAAAAAAAAAAAAAAAAAAAAAAAAAACAGAGCGAAATGACTCCAACAAACGAAAACAATGCTATTCCATCCAGCCCAAACTACCTCACCACAGCTGAAGCACATGAAAATGATGATGACAATTCTACATTATGGAAAGTGATAGAGTCCCTTCAAGAAGAACTATGAAGGAATTCAAAGAAGCCACAATTGCACATACGAAAGTGATGGAAAGCATCATTAGACAACTTCAGAACAAGGTGAGTCAACTTGAACAAGAATAAGAGAGGGCAATGGAAGACTTCCAGGCAAAGACAAGCAAACTGGAGCAGGAAATGTACAAAACAAATAACATCACTCAAAAAATGAAAATGTAAATAGAAACAATAAAGAAAAGAGAGTCAGAGTTAAAAAAGGAAATGGAGAATCAAGGGAAGAGAACAGGAACTATGGATTTGAGTACCAAAAATAGGATTCAGAAGATAGAAGACAGGATCTCAGGCGTGGAAGATTCGATGGAAGAAATCAATACAACATCCAAAGAAAATGAGAAAGCTAAAAAATCTCTCACCCACAATGTCCAAGAAATCAAGGACTCAATGAAAAGACAGAACCTAAGAATTATAAGCATAGAGGAAAGAGAAGATTCCCGACTCCATGGTCCAGGAAATATCTTCAACAAAACCATAGAAGAAAACTTCCCAAACCTAAAGAAAGAGATGCCAGTAAAAATCCAAGAGGCTTATAGAACACCAAACAGATTAGATCAGAAAAGAAACTCCTCTCGCCACATAATAATGTAAAGAACAAAGAAATGATATTAAAAGTTGTAAAAGAGAAATAGGCCAAGTCACATACAATGGCAGACACATCAGAATCACACCTGACTTCTCCTCAGAAACGTTAAAAGCTAGAAGGGCCTGGACAGAAGTCCTACAAGCCCTGAGAGAACATAGACGCCCAGTCAGACTACCCAGAAAAACTGTCTATCAACATAGATGGAGAAAACAAGATATTCCTTGACAAAATCAAATTCAAACAATATCTCCCACAAACCCAGCCCTACAGAAGATCCTAGAAGGAAAATTCCAACACAGAGAAGATAACTACACCCAAGAAAACTGAAGAAAAAGAAACCCCCACAGCAACTGAACAAAAAGAAACACAAGACAACCAGCCAAACCAAAATAATGGGAAATAACAACCTCTGGCCACTAATATCCATCAACATCAATGGATTCAACTCACCAATAAAAAGACCCAGACTTACAGACTGGATCCGTAAACAAGACCCATCTTTTTGCTGTATATAAGAAACACATCTCACCATTGAATATAAACACTGTCTCAGAGTAAAGGGCTGGGAAAAGGTTTTCCAAGCAAATGGACCCAAGAAACAAGATGGAGTAGCCACCCTAATATCAAACAAAATAGACTTCCAATTGAAGTTAATAAAAAAAGACAGAGAAGGGCATTACATACTTGTTAAAGGAAATATCCACAAGAGGACATCTCAATATTGAACATCTATGCCCCAAATACAAAGGCACCTACATTTATAAAAGAAAAGCTTCTAAAACTTAAAGCACATATCAATCCAAACACTTTAATAGTGGGAGACTTCAACATCCCACTCACAACTATGGACAGATCATCAAGACAGAAGCCAAACAGAAAAAATGAGTCTAACAGAGAGCATGAAACAAATGGACCTAACAGATATCTACAGAACTTTTCACCCAAACACAAAAGAATGCACCTTGTTCTCAGCACCTCATGGAACCTACTCCAAAATCGACCATATAGTTGGACACAAAGACAGCCTCAACAGATACAAGAAAATTGAAATAACCCCTTGTATCTTATCAGACCACCATGGAATAAAGCTGGACTTCAATAGCAAAAGAATTAACAGAAAGTCTACACTCACATGGAAATTGAACAACTCTTTACTAGAGGACCACTGGGTCAGGGAAGAAATAAAGAAGGAAATCAAAGACTTCCTAAAATCCAACAAAAATGAAGACACAACATACCCAAATCTATATGGGACACAATGAAAGCTGTGCTACAAGGAAAGTTCATAGCACTAAGTGCCATCAAGAAGAAAATTGTGACAGCTCATATTAGGGAATTAACAGCTAAACTGGGTGAACTGGAATAAAAAGAAGCAAACACTTCCAAGAGGAGCAGAAGGCAGGAGATCATCAAACTTAGGGCTGAAATCAACAACTTAGAAACAAAAAGAACAATACAAAGAATCACTGAAACCAAGAGTTGATTCTTTGAGAAAATCAACAAAATAGACAGACCCTTAGCCAAATTAACTAAAAGACAGAGGGAGAAAACATAAATCAACAAAATCAGAAATGAAAAGGGAGAAATAACAGACATTGAGGAAATCCAGAGAATATTTGGATCCTATTTAAAAAACTATACTCCACCAAACTTGAAAACTTAAGTGAAATGGACAATTTTCTTGATAGATTCCACCTACCGAAGCTAAATCAAGATCAGATAAATAGATAAAACAGCCCTATAACCCATAAGGAAATAAAATAACAGTCATTACAAATCTCCCAACCAATAAAAGCCCAGGGCCAGATTAGCACAGAATTCTACCGGACCTTCAAAGAGGAGCTAACACCAATATTTTTCAGACTCTTTCACAAAATAGAATCTGAAAGAACATTGCCAAACTCATTCTATGAGGCCACAGTCACCCTGATTCCTAAACCACACAAGGACCCAACAAAGAAAGAGAACTTCAGACCAATCTCCCTGATGAACATAGATGCAAAAATTCTTAATAAAATACTAGCAAACCGAATTCAAGAACACATCAAAAGTGTCATACACCATGAACAAGTAGGCTTCATCCCAGGAATGCAGGGATGGTTCAACATATGAACGTCTATCAACTTCATTCATCATATAAACAAGGTGAAAGAAAAAAAACCACATGATAAACTCGCTAGATGCAGAAAAAGCATTTGACAAAATCCAACACCCCTTCATGCTAAAAGTTCTGGAGAGAATGGGCATACAAGTACCATACCTAGAAATAATAAAGACAATATACAGCAGGCCAGTGGCCAACATCAAATTGCATGGAGAGAAAATTGAAGCATTTCCTCTAAACTCAGGAACAAGACAAGAATGTCCACTTTCAACATATCTCTTCAATATAGTACTTGAAGTTCTTGCTAGAGCAATAAGAAAACTAAAGGAGATCAAGGGGATAAACATTGGAAAAGAAGAAGTGAAATTATCCCTGTTTGCAGATGACATGACAGTATACATAAGTGACCCCAAAAATTCCACCAGAGAACTCTGACAGCTGATAAACACATTCAGCAAAGTGGCTGGATACAAAATTAATTCAAAAAAAATCAGAAGCCCTTCTTTATACAACAAACAAATGGGCTGAGAAAGAAATAAGGGAAACAACCACCTTCAAAAAAGCCACAAACAATATAAAATACATTGGGTGTAACTCTAACCAAGCAAGTAAAGGACCTGCACAACAAGAACTTCAAGCCCTTGAAGAAAGAAATGGAAGATGCCTTTAGAAGATGGAAAGATCTCCCATGCTCATGGATAGGTAGGATCAACATAATAAAAATGGCCATCCTACCAAAAGCAATATATAGATTCAATGCAATTCCTATCAAAATACCAACACAATTCTTTATAGACTTGGAAAGAGCTAGTCTCAATTTCATATGGAACAACAAAAAGCCCAGAATAGCTAAATCAATCCTGCACAATAAAAAAACATCTGGAGGTATCACCATCCGAGATTTCAAGCTGTACTACAGAGCAATAGTTTAAAAATAGCATGGTATTGGTATAGAAACAGAACAGTAGATCAATGGAATCGAATTGAAGATCCAGAAATAGACCCACACAATTATGGCCACCTAATTTTTGACAAAGAAGTCAAAACGGCACAATGGAAGAAGGACAGCATCTTCAACAAATGGTGCTGGTCCAAATGGATGTCCACTTGCAAAAGAATGAAGTTAGACCCATACTTATCACCTTGTACAAAACTTAAGTACAAGTGGATCAAAGACCATAACATAACGCCAGTCCCACTAAATCTACTAGAAGAAAAAGTGGGAGAAACCCTCGAACTCATTGCAATAGGTGACAACTTCCTGAACAGAACACCAACAGCTCAGGACCTGAGATCAACAATCAATAAATGGGACCTCATGAAACTGAAAAGCTTCTGTAAGGCAAAGGACACTGTCATTCGAACAAAACGGCAGCCTACAGACTGGGAGAAAATCTTCACCAACCCCACATCTGACAGAGGGCTAATATCCAAAATCTACAAAGAACTCAAGAAATTAAATGTCAAGAAACCAAATAATCCAATCAAAAAATGGGGGACATGTAGAGAGCTGCGACGTGCCGCGCCTTAAAAATGGCGCTGGTCTCC
>CAJQZJ010032273.1:1811420-1832989 GCA_907164525.1 Lophiomys imhausi | reverse complement strand
AGCAGGAATTATGAAGGACTTACCTACCCTGTCTTGGCAGAGCTAGGCTGTCGACTTACCTGCTTCCAAGTTTTGTCCTTTTTGGACAGAAGTCTGTCTACAGTTGAAGCAAGTGGTTTTTCTTGCCAAGAGAATGGCTTACCACCAATTCAATCATCTCCCACTGGAGATTCTTCGATGCTCATCTTCTACTTGGAGTAATATAGGGGGTGCTGTCAGGAGCTGACATGTCTCGATATCAAAAAATCTTAAGTTAAGAAAACATCTTTGAATGCCATATTCTGCAGATCTCTTGGGGTTTTTGAAGATGCCCTATCCATCTCTTGTATTTAGATAAGCAAATATTGCTTGTCTCTTAGCAACTTGATTTCTGAGTAGCTTAGAAAATAACTGTGATAGACTGTCATAGTAACTAACAAAATTTAAAGGGAGAGTCTGCTGGAAGTAGACATGTATGTTGTTTCTTTCATTAATCTCCTCACCATCCACTATACTAATATGCTCCTCTTTTTACCTGTTCTAGGTATCTCTTTTTTCATCATCACAACCAGGACAACTCAACAGAAGTCTCTGTAAGAGCAACATTGGATCATTCACTTTGGAATGCATTTTAAATGCTGGATCCTTTTTTACTTTCCTGGAATGTGATTTTGTAAAAAAATAGCTTTCATTTCAAATGTCAAAATGTATCAAAAGTATTTAGCAAAATCAGACATGATTCTACTGGAGATAAGAATACCTGATTTTTCTAGACCATTTCTTGATACCTGTCAGCACCATTTAAAGCATTTCCATGTAAATATTTTCACATATCCTCTTTCCTTTGGCTGAGTTTGTTGTCAATTCCACTTGCCTTACTTATCTGTGAGAATTCATTTTTTACATGCACGTGAAGACAAACAGATCAATGTTAATGACTTAGTTATTGACAGCAGTAAATTTTGAGGTAAGTTTTTACTAGTATCATAGCTCCAGTATGCTCCTCGGTTATTTTAAGAAATGTAATACATATCTAACTAATGTAGGCCTAATGCATTTAATTTCATGTAGGAAAACCCAAGAAATAGAGTGAAGGATATTCATGGGAAAAAGGAAGCAGGCTGTGTATATTTTTCTGGTGACAGGATATTATTTATCTCCTAACTCCCCATGCTTATGAGAAACTAATCAATGATTAGTTAATTTGTTTAGTGGATTTTGAATAAATGGAATGATTACTGATACCTCCCTCCTATAATTTCTTCTAAGGCAAAGTAAAGTGAGTTTTGCAGAATATGTAATGTGTTCTCTACTTTTTATTAAGAACATGAAGCTTTACTATTTATTTATTATTTCTAGAAATGGTAACACTGAGTATATTTTTTATCTGGGGCTTCAAAGCAGTTCCTAAATTGGGAAAATTGGTATTCCTCATGTTTTGCTATCAATCCATCCCCTACCTTCTATAGTATTATGATCAGAGTACATGACATTTCAATAGAGTTTCTCAAAATTAGCAATCTTCCCAATGAGTTTTAGTTACTTTTACCTGTTATCACAAAAATATAAGAAAACAGAGTATGAAAGTTTGCATTTAAATCTCTTTATCCCATACAATTAAAATGATGTGCAAAGGGAAACTTTTCTTTCCATTTTCCTGTTTTCTTATCTGCTATAGGAGCAAGAATATCACAAAACACTGTGGAATCAGTCGATTCCATATACTCTGTCTCTTAGTGTTTTATAATTTTAAGTTTCAGAACTTCAGTTTTCTGTTGTCCTAGAAAGGAAATATAAAAAGTCACATTGTAAGCAAATTTGACAATTATAGAGTATTTGCTTTGTATAGATGTAAAGATTCTAGTAAATGCAGCAGACTTAGTGCCTTGAAGACACAAACCAGGACTGAAAGTGCAAGTGATGCTGACAAAAGTTACATTAGCCTGAGAGCACACACCCATTTCACAAGCTCATCATTTCCAATGAGGTATCACTTATCACTCCACTTGGTATACATGTGTACGTGAAAGATAAAGGTGGGCAGTTAAACAGGAATGGGTACTACAGTAAATGAGTCAAGAAAACGCACAACAGGAAACACATTTCTATTTCGTATAATAATATAAGGATGTCTCAAATGGATCACAGGATTGAGTTCCGAATGAATCATTATATAACACCTCTTTTCTTGATTAATATGTTTATAACCTGAATGCAATCTATGTTGGAATGAGTCCATAATAGAAAATTTAAAACATCCCCAGCAGCCAGCTTTCTTAAATGTGGCCTGTTACCCTGTTTTTTGTCCCCCCCACCCATCTAAGTAGTTTTAGCATCAAAGATGCTTGTTGCCTATCATAGCTAAAATATTTAATCTGTACATGAAACTATGAATATATAGAGAGATATACTCTCTTTCATAACTTGATTTATGGAAGTAAAACATAGTGTGCATTTTTAGTAGCTTCATTTAATGCAGTATTTGGATCCTTACCAGTTAATGATTAAGCCATATTCATTCCTTTCTACATTACAGGAGCTGCACTCTAGCATTTATATATTTTCTTTCTTTGTGTGTGTGGGGAGGGGTGTGTGTGCGTAACCCATTCTGATGTTTTAAAACTCTTTCAGCTTCTACTGAAATTACTGACCTGAATGAATCCTAAGTATCTCTCAGGTAGCAATCCTAGAGGGATCCTACCTATCAGCTCTCTCACACTTCCCCTTTTTCAAGTAATAATACCACCTCTTAGCCCAGTACACAAGACAGACTTGTTAGCAGTAGCTACTCTTTTCTCATCAAGCAATCATCAATTCAAAACAATCCCTACTCTCATTCTGGACTTATTGAAAATCTACCATATTCTTTGGCTTTAACTCAGGCTCTACTGAATTCCTATCTGCCCAATATCAAGTTCTTCTGACCCAATTGGAATGGCACAAGAAATTTCTGTAGTGGTTTTGGGTTTGCGCTGAAGACTGCACTCCACAATGTGATCTTTGAGTTCTAGACAGCAATTTTCTATGTATCGTAAAAGAAAAGTGTTTTGTCTAATTAAAATAGAGAGACTTGCCTTTAAAAAATGGATGGTTTCATTATTTCTAGGGTTGACAAAATATTTAACAAGCTAATAATAAATTTTAGACTTCTCACTGAGAGGATATAAATAAGGCGTTTTAAAGACAAAATTAAGCACACACACATACACACATGGCGGGGGGAGGAAGTGAGGGAAGAGTCATGGATTGGGGCATGGACATGTGTGCTGGTTAGATTTCCTCCTTTTGACACAAACCAGTGTAACCTGAGAAGAGAGCACAACTGAGTTATTGCCTTGTCTCCGTAAGACTGACTTGTGGGGATTTCTGTTGGCCATTTTTCTTGATTAATATCCCATGTGGGATGGTCAAGCTCACTATGGGTTTTGCCACCCTGAGGCAGATGGTCTTGGTTTGCACAAAAAAGGTTGAGCAAGCTAATATGCCACATTCCTCCATAGTTTCAGCTTTGCTTCCTACCTCAACGGGAAGGTATTAATTCTCTGAGGACAGAGACAGAGATACGCACATGACAGATTTCTGCTTTCTCCCATTTCTGGAGTCTTCACACAGCTGTGGATTTCCTCATGTTAAACACCATTAGCACTGAGGCAAAAATAATACTGACTGAGTCTAAACAAAACAATGGAGAAAGAGCATTTTGTATAGTCACCACCATATAACAAGTGTCATGTTGATGTTTCCTCTGGTTTGTATTTTCTTTTTTACTTTTTTAAAATTTATTTATTTATTGCTTCAGGTTTTATCTCCATCATAGTGTCCTCTTTCCACCCCTCCCAGTCCCGCCCTCCCACCCTCTACCCCCTATCCCTTCCATCCCACTCCTCTGGAGTGGAGTGTCCCTACATAACAGTCCCCCACCCCAGTTCAGCAGTCATATGAGGGCCAAGAGTCTCCTCATACCTTGGGGGCCTACAAGGCAGAACCACTAGGGGAATATATATATATATATTTGGTTTTTTGATACAGGGTTTCTCTGTGTATCTCTGGCTATCCTGAACTCACTCTGTAGACCAGGTTAGTCTTGAACTAACAGAGATCTGCCTGCCTCTGCCTCCTGAGTGCTGGGATCAAAGGTGTGTGCCACCATGTCTAGCAATCTTTTTTTTTAAACATTATTTATTTGTTCAAGTTACACCTTGATCACTGCCCCCTCCCTCCACCCCTCCTAGCCCCACCCTCCCAACCTCTTCCCTTTCTCCTCGAATGAGGATGGTCTCATACCTCTCCAGCCCCCTCAGTTTATCAGCCACATGAGGGCTAAGAGTTTCCTTTTGCACTACTACTAAACGCTGCCCTGCATGGCAGCCCAGCTCGTGTAATGAATTCCAATAACAGGCACCATAGTTTCCTAATATTTCTATAGAGAGAGAAGGAGGGGAATGCTATAAAGGAGTGGGAGGAGTCTTAACATAGAGTGATAGCCGATTAAGACCTCCTCTCGCTCAATAGGGAGACAACTCTTAAAAACTGATCTCAGTGCTTTTATTATTAAACACAATAGCCAAAAACCTCTTATCAGGTTGTTTGTGGACTAGTATTTAGGCCCTGAATAGAATATCAATCCTCCATGTCTAAGCTTAATAAAGCAAATAACAGAATTTTAAACTAGTAGTTTTCTGTCATAATATATTTCAAGAAAAACAATGTTTCATTGATTTTGTAAAAAGGAACACTATGTTTTTTTTTCTCTCTTCCTTTATAAAGTTAGCAGTATCAGAGAGCAGCCAGCCATTGGAGTAAAGAACTAAAGTTTGTTTGTTGTTTTGCTGATCAAAGTAAAAAAGAAGAAAAACCAGCCTAATTCCACATAATTAACTTTTGGCCTACTAGCATTAGTGAAAAATTAAACATTCAAATATATTAAACAATTAATTATGGCAAAGAAACAACGGGTAGCTGGCTTTCAGAATATATAATTGTGAGGTTCATATGGGACTGGTGGAAAGAGCATAAATTTTCATATGAGAGAAAAGCTATGCAGTGCCTCGTTAGGCTCATACCAGTGTGACAACTGAAATCTTTCTCTTTTTGCAAATCTCAGTCTTCACAGCTGTGAATTGTAGGTGATATGATTACCTTATCTGTTCATCAGATGAGAATCAATGAGAGGTCATGTCTAAAGTTCTAAGCCTTTGGCAGATTATAGATCCTTAACTATTTTAATATTCTTAATTATTTTAATTAAAATACAAGAGAAAAATATATAAAGCATATTTTTGGACATATGTAAACATACCTCTACACATAAAAACCAAGAGATATGAATTTGTATAAATGAAGTATATTTTATTCCTCATTGAAAACCATAGGTGCTTTTCATGTCTAACTTACATTTTTTATTGTTGTGTGAAGATTTTTTATATTGTGTGTATGAGTATTTGTCTGCATGCACGTGTGCATCAAGTGTGTGTTCAGTGTCTACAGAAGTTCAGAGAGGGCATTGGATCCCATGGATCTTCAGTTACATAAAGATGTGAGCCACCACATGGGAGCTAGGAACTGATTTCAGTTCTTTGCAAGAAAAACAAGTACTCTTCACTGCTGAACTATCTCTCCAGTGCTCAATTTTTAGACTTTGGAGTATTTAAGTTTTGGTGTAATGTTCAAAATCAAAATCATGACCACCACTAAAATAGGAGGTTTGAACTTTTTATTCCTAAGTCAAGTTTGACAAGTGGCTTCTTTTTACTGAGATGATTAAATCTGAGATTTGACCCTTCTGGCTAGAAATATAATTGATTCCTGCTTTTACATTCCTTGTGTAGGTTGAATCTCGCTGTATTCAAACCACTATATCACTCCATAGGATTGAATATGAAGAAGAGTAGTACACAAGAATCCCTAGGTGCCCGCTGGCCACCAGTGTACCTACAGATTACTGCCTTCTGCATCCTTTGTGTGTTTTATCAGAAAATATGGCTGAATATAGCATTTGCTGAATATTGTGAAGTGTTTTCTTCTTCTTTCTTTTCATTCTGACTGTCAAATGACCCCCCCGCATTTGCTTTTTGATAGGAACCAATGTTTAGAATATTTATATATTTCTGTAATATGGTAAGTGGTAGCTCTCTTTTATGCTTTGGAAGGCATCTAAGTGCAAGTCCCATAGATTCACCCCAGAGAGCTCATTCTCAGGGTAGCATAAACCTTCTAGGAATACTAATGCTTTGTTTCCTCTGTCAAAGCCCTGTCTTGCCTCTCTTCAGAAAGAATGGAGCTCAGGTGCCAAAGGGAGCAGTAAATATACCCATAAACTAATTTGCATTGTAAGTCAATGCATCTTGCATCATCTGCTAAAAAGCAGCACTCCCACCCCAACCCCCAAATCCCTGAGGATTCCCTCAGGTTTCCCTCATATTATTCCAGAGGTAGTTCCCACAAAAGGAGGGGGGCTTTTTAAATAAAGAAGAATGGAACTTGAATTTTCTTCTTGAGAAACCACTTTGTCCTCTGTTACTGTGGTTAGCTTTTCCTTTGAGAAGTGAGCTCTATTTGTATAGCTATGAGTTCACTATAGAACAACAATTGCAAAAATGTTCCATCCATGTCATTCCAACCATATGCACCTCATACTTTTTCACATCAGATTGGTTAAGTACTATAATTGAAAGATAGAAAATTTTTACTTGATTACTTTTCTTTTATAAAACTAAGAAGTGGATGTTGTTTATACATGTACATGCCAAATAGGAGACAACAAGTCTAATAAGGCAAAGCAATACTAGGCAACAGTGTAAATTCATTTCTTCCATTCTTGAGTACAACAGCATGATACTAACTGTAGATGCAAACCAGTCTATTAAAGATATAAACATCTAATGTTTAATAACACTTTTGTTCTAACCATCTCTCTCTCTCCATGTGCTGCTCTAAACATCCATTTCATTCCCACTGTTCCTTAGGAGTAATGAAATGCCTTGATACATACACTATTGCCGTTCCCTGTATTTCAACACAGTAGTCAAAATCTTTATGCATTTTACAGACATTAGTTCATTGTCATTTGAATTCTGAGTCCTCAAGATATTTATACTTTCAAATTTACAAGGCATTTCAACTAAACCTAATGGAAAATTTTCAAAACTTGTTCCTCAGCTGTGATTGCAAGTACAAGGGTACTTCCCAACCATCACACAGTAAACAAAAACAAAGGATAGAAGGGAAGGGTTTTACATCTTGATACTCTGTGGAAGGAGAGTTTCTTCTGATTCCAACTCTAGTGTCATACAAGCAGATGATTAGATGCCTAGGAGGTTCATCAACATCCCACCTTACAGGGATGGTGGAGAAATAAACAAGTATTACAATTTCCCAGGGATAAACCCTCGATATCAATGTGAGTTCACACCTGCTATAAAAATATACCATTTCCTTTATGTGAGAGTTCTTGGTTCAAAGTCGAAGCAACTCACAACATTGATTTCCTGATTCTAAATCTCATCAGAGACAAGGAGAGACATGCAACTGACTAACAGATTTTAGAGACACAACAGTGAAGAATTTCTTGCTTATGTTTCTTTTGTAAAGGTTCTTTTCTTTGCTGAAACTATTATCTGTGTGCATTTATTGCCAACAATGTTACATTTAATTTCTTCTACTTTTCTTTTTCAAATAAAAAAATTTTGCCATGTAAAATGCTGAATTCTCATTTGAGGTAGACTTACAATCATTGTTTACCTGTTTGGTGAAATAATTTTTATTCTCAAAAACAAAAATACATTGTTAGAATTTTCAACAGATTTTCTTACTAACCTCCCAAGAGTGTGTGTGCAGGCATGCCTTTGTATTTGCTGCAGCAATAAGGCTAATGCTGGAATTCTTCTCTCTCTTGCCCTCTAGTGCAGCTTGTCAATATGACATTGCTTATCCCTCACAACTCTTTTAAATGTTTGTATATTTGATGCAATTATGTGACTTGGTTTAAGCTTATTATTTATACACGATTCACAGCAGGTAAGATGGTAAAGGCTAATGAAATAAAATAAGAAGAAAAGTAGGCTGCACAGAGCAGAGCAGGCATTGTTGATGACAAAAAGTTTCTAAAAGTATTTCCGTCATTTTGGGGTAAAGGAAAAAAATAAAATGGTAGAAGAGAAACATTGAGTTTAGATCCACAGGTAAGGACGGAAAGAGCCAAAGGTATATTTTCTGGTAACACCGCCTGCCTTTGTTTTTGTCATATACTACAGCAAAATTATACTAAACAATTATAAAGTTCAAAAATCTTATATTTTACCCTTAGTGGTGAAAATTCCCTGTCTAAATAATAGGGTTATAATTGGTATGAGAATAATAGTAAATAATTGAAACAGATTATTTTTTCTTCTACACTTTCTTTTGTATTTAATTTCTGCACCGATCAATAACAACACAAAGATATTTACATCAGTTTTAAGAACAAAACAACAACACACACAGAGGGACAGACAGACAGATAGACACACACACACACCCTATTGCCTAAGTCGTAGAACTCAGTTTCTGTCTCATTTGTATCTCAAACAATATAATTTATGTTATTTTTGACTGCCTTCTAAATGGCTTTGGAATTAATAAAACTCACTAGATTTAGTGATAAATAACATGAAGCTCAAAATGCATACTAGTGAAGAAATTTGTTTTAAACTATGACTGTACCCATCCACCTTGCATGAATTCCGCACAAAACTTCACATTTCTTAAAAACAGCAGAGTGCAAAGGTAATAAAACACACACCTCAGAATAAAGATCAGGTCAGTAAGAGCTTCAGTTCTTAATTACTTGATCACTGTGCTCCTGAGGCAATTATACTTAAACACATGGAAATTTTCAATGTGTCTATTAACGCATATTATGGGTTGAATCCATTTCCTATAGTCAAACACTTGAGTAAGCATAGTAGATCTTGTACTATAAGCATTTTTTTATGAACATTGCTATGACAGACCAGCACCAAGTACACCCACTGTTGTTTGGAAAGAGAACCAAGCAAAAGCAATTACAAGTGATTTAATAAAATTAACAAATATGAGTACAATGAAATGCTCTGTCCTAAGCATATGCTAATCAATAAGTAATTCTTAAAGTTTTGAGATATGACACTCCTGAGAAGACACAGAATTCTGGCTGCTTAGCTGATCTCATGCACTACACTAATGTCCAAACCTAGAAGCTAATGTAGGACATACATACACTCTAAAGAAAATGATCACTGTAAGAAGCTTAAAATAAAACATGATTCCAGTGTTTCTATGTAAAAATATATTATCACCTTTGCTTCATGACCCAGAATTTGTGATGTAAACAATTTACAATAATATAAGTGTGATATCACCAGGTGTGCATGCACCCAAGATAATTTTAGATTCAAATTGAGAGAGAAAACCCTAATAATTTACAGAAAAGAGAGGTTATTATGACTAAAATAAAACAAATTCAGATTCTGTTTATTTTTTTAACATTATCATCTCTCTACTATTTAAACATGGTAATACTTGACTGATATTTATATTCAGGGAAATAGACTTCTTTATAAGATCTAGCTTTAATTTTCTGTATTTGCATATTACAGTCACATAAATAAGCAAATTGTACAGTTGGTCAGTATTTTTATGTTTATTATAAACAGTTCAGAGAATTTAAATTTTTATCTATCAAACATCAAATATAGAATTATGTATCTAACATTTTTCAAGATATGCATTCTTCCACAACTTCTTGATAATTAGGTGGGGAAGTCTACTAAAGTACCAAGCGCAAAGTGTGAATGAGACATGACTCTCTTCACAAGAAGGATACTATATTCATTTAAGGCTTTTATATTTTTAAGATAACATCATTGTATATTACGTTATTGTTGTATGCTATGTTATTCCAGTAGGGACACAGGAGATGATATAAAAACCAAATATCACTATAATTCACATGATGATTTTGTTTACTGAACAAAGTGATAATAAAAACATGATCATAATTCCTTAGAGGAACTATTTATCTTCACTTATCTGACAAACTTATGGAATATATATAATATATATATAATGCAACATGCATATATATCTATGTACATATGTAGATATATACATTATATATGTATATATTATATATGTGTATATAATATATGTGGAATATATGTACATGTATGTCCATAGGTTTGTCATGTAAATGATTGTAAATAATGTATATGAAAGTAGATGACAAACATTCTATATATGAAAGATTATATATAAATGAAAATAACATACATGAAATTAAGTCAAAAAAATCACAAGACCCACCATTTGCTGAGTTTATAGAAATAACTTTGTTGCTTAAATATCCAGAGATGCAAACTTACATTTGTATACATTTAGACACATGCATGCATTTACTACAAAGGCATTTGATGTTGATTTATATATTGTCCATTATTCAAATAAACTGAAAAAATGGCAGAAAAAATAGCAATGAAACTGGTTTTAAACACCAAGAATAACTCATGCAGAACAAGAACACTTGTTCATATTAAGTAGGTATGTATGTATATATTGTGTGCATATCCTAAAAATTCTACCTGAACCTCAACAGTAATAGTTTTATTTTAGTCATTGTTCAAAAAGTAGCCTATAAAAAAACATAAACCCAATCAATAATAATGAAATAGATGAGAACAGTCGCTCTTTCCTTCCTATACCCCACTTCATTTACCCATAGTGAAGATCCACATGGCAACAAGTATTGAAAGGAACAATTTGAATGCTATTAATTCTAGGCCTCATCATTCACTGTACAAAGGTCAAGAGTATTGATCGAAAAAAGTAGTAGGACTTACTAACAGTCTTTTATCCTCTACATGCAGACTGTAACTTAAAATATCTTAAAGTTCTTATTACATATAAGAAATTTGACTTTACATAATGTTGTTAAGAACTGTTCACTTGTGACACATGTCCATGTCATCAACACTACTCTTTATCTCCACAGAGAATAAAAAACAATCCTCATAAGCATGAGAGGCTTGTACTTGAGGTCCTAAATCATGTATAAGTACATACAATAATGAAACAAAAACAGTGGCTGAAGTAATATCAAAATGATTCCAGAATATACTCTTATTATTTTGTATGCAGGTACTTATTTGTGTGATAATTTTAAGGTGTAGTCATCTGACACAGCACTAAGGTTCCTGTCACCTGTGAGAATAAGCTATTGGACTAAAATCAGTATCTGTAGACCAGAGAAATCACTCTCATGCTGGCCAGTTAAGGTCATTTCAACACATATTTCAGTAGGTTTATGTATAAATAATTTAACACAGTTTAAGTTTCCGGTGTGTTTATAGAGGAACTTCCAAAAACAAGAACAGAAATGCAAGAAGATTAAATTCAGAATACTCTGTGACACATTATTGTTTAAAAAAAGAAAGAAATGATTGGGGATTACATTCAGAGTGATTACAACACTCTTACCTTACAAACTGTTAATGACAGCAGACTAAAGTGTTAAGTGAATGAAAACTCAATCCTGTCCATTGCCATAGGATATGTTGTGTTGTTTTCACTGTGCAAAGAAGGAAGTCATATGTATTGTCCATGCCTAGGTTTATCTGTCATTGTATTCACCTGTGACAGTTTAGACTTTTTTTTTTAGCTAATGAAAATCTTCATCTACAAGCTCACTAATGTACAGTACCAGTTACATAAACATTTTCCCAACATTAATGTTAAGGAAATGTTCAAACCCCTTTTAAAAGAGAGATTCCCTGTGAACAGCAGGAGCTCAAACTAAATTCTATACAAGCAAGTATACACAATTGTTTGAGATAGAGTAAGTTATGCAGGAAAATTAAAGCTCAATTTCTCCTTTCTGCCAATTATCAAAAGGGGAGTGGAGAGAGAGAGAGAGAGAGAGAGAGAGAGAGAGAGAGAGAGAGAGAAGGGGGGGGAAAGGGGGAGATGGAGAAAAGGCAATTAAGCTAATGCAAGTTGGGTGTCACAGGGTTATAGATATTTCAAGAGCTGAGCAATTTACCGTCTGGAAAAGGAGAGGAACTCTTGCATAAAACGTCCCCAGTTCAGATTTATTATGCTTTTAGTTGTGTTGTATGTGATACAATTAGCAGGAGGTGCCAATAAGGCCTTCTCTCAAGGACGTGGTCATCCCCTGCCATCTGTCATTAATTGCATTGTCCTTTCCACATCCAGCTAGAGGGGAGAAAGTTCTTTTAGAAACACCTGCAAATTCTCACCACACAATGACTAGAGTGTAAAAATACTTAAACAAAGGAAAGACTGGCCAGATCTCTAAACTACCCACCAGTAGTTCGAAGAGAGAAAGAAATATATAGAGATCCTTGTGATAAAATTATCTTACTAGGATTGGTTTTTTTTTTTCCTATCATTGAATTCTACTGCACTGACAGCTTCTCAAGGAACAAAATATTCTAAAGTACAAAGTGAGTAATTATGCCATTCTTGTATAAACTAAAGATTATAGATAGCCATGCAGTACAGAATTCACAAAGATCAGATATTTAAATAGGATTTTAAATTAAATAACAAAACAGAGATTTAAAAATTAACCAGGAGAGCTTTTTTATTTATTTTGTTGTAGGTTTTTCTTTTTTTTTTTTTGTCATTTGTGGTGGTTCATATTAGTCCTAAGAATTGAGTTCTGATAACTAATATTCCTATATTCTGTCACATGATTTCTCAATTTGACAATTACACTCATAGATATCTCAAATATGAATCATTAAAAGCTGATTTAAAAATACAAATAACTATTACAATAATCTAAACTAATTCCAGAAACACTAACTTAGTTTTAACCATCTGTGCTGAATATTCTCTTCTTTGACTTCCAATCCACTGGAGCCTGTGAAGCAGACAACTGCTCCTGCCCTTCTTCTCTTCCGTTTGAATAAGAATGAAGACTCAGAAGTCACTGGGTGAAGCTCCAAAGCACTAAGAGGAACATTTAAAACACTTTTATGACCAGTCTTCAACAATAGTCTAAAAAAATAATAGTAACTGAATTCTGTTGAGAGAACAAAATAAGTATTTTGAGGAAAACTACAAGAATTTAAGTGTAACTTTCCCGTAATAAAAACAAGTGGTATATATTTTAGCCAACTATAGTTCATTTGAGTGATAAATTACCTACCTTATGCATCGAGGTGCACTGAATTCAAGGAAATATACACACACTTTGTGTGTGTGTGTGTTTAAACTGTGTGAGGGGAAATGAAACCTTGTTATAAGACTCTTCTTGTAGATAATAAAATACATATTAAGAAACATTTTCTCCCTTTCATTCTACTTCTAAATTACGAAAGTGTCTTATGCCTTCAACATATTGTTATATTACAACTCTACAGTTAAGTTAATTTCATGTATTAAAAAAAGTAGTAGATCATTTTTAAATTTGGTTAAAATTGATCTATCTTATTGAGAGAGATTATCCCTGCACCAGTATTCTCAGAACCTGCCGACATTTGTGTGCTGAACAGACTTTTCTGTTTATATTAATTATCCTTATCTTTCTCATTTGTTGGTTCTTTTAAGTCATGCTTTATTTTGCCTTTATCTAAAAAATGTACTTGCTTTTACAATTCCAGTCATTTCATGTTTTGAAATTGCAAGTATGATTTGATGGCTAAATTTCCAGATTAAATAAAAGATAACAAATAACTACTTTACAGTGAATATAACAGGTACAGAAGCTCCCATTCTCATAACCTGTGTTTTAAATCTATTTAATCAGATTGGATGCCAAAATTGCTTTATATTATTATATGTTCACACTCAGAGAATGAATATGCTGATTATTTAGCATTACAAAAAATTATAAAGACTGTAAGAATAAAATATATTGATGAACATATCATTTGAATCTGTACCTAAAACAATGTGGTCTAAATAATGACTTTTATTTGTCATGGGCTATGTAACTATTAATCAAAATATCAAACTGCTAACTCTCCTCAATTTCATTTCCTTCTTTCTTCCTCTCACATCATATTTTGTCTTCTCTCTACTTGACATCTGAGCCAAGAATATATCTGTAGAGCCCCAGAAGTGAATTAGTATAGACTGAGCATGAATATCACCTAGGGGAAGATTCACATTAGAGCAATAATCTTATGCATGATTTTCTTAAGGACATAGCCTTTAGGCTTTTGTCAGAGAGGCTCTAAACCTCAGAATGCCCACTGGATAATTAATCTGAAAGATGTGTGTGCTTTAGATGGGAGGAGATCAATTACAGGCCATAATAACCAGGACTATCAAAAATGCTAAAACCACCTTAAACAGCATTCATAAATGTGGTGATGTTAGTTCATGGGCATTAATATTTCTCATGTGACCAGAAATTACATGTCATGTATTAATGTCAATGGGAAAAATTGCTGCTTCAAAATTGAGGAAAGAATGAACTAATATACTTTAAGCTTCTCCTCTAGGTCAAAATTATTTTAAGTTTATAGGAGCCTGTTTATCTTCATTCAATGTCTTAGAAGGATGTACTCAGACTTTTGGTATACATTTGGTATATATTTAAGACATATCTCTCTAAAATACCATGAAAAAAAGTATTTACCCCATGGAGTTCAGGAAAAGTAAGAAATGCAGCTATAATATTAAATATCAAATCTCAATACTTCTTATCAAACAAAAAAGTTAACTTCTACTTACAGTCAAGAGTGAGAGAGTTACTAAAAAACTTGAGCCTATATTCTATAATTTCTATGAATTCTATTTTTATGAAAACAGTATACAAATTTCTTGTTTGTTAAGTAATTGAGCACAAGACCTTAATGCTAACTCAATATTACACTGGCTATATTTATATTAATAATCCCTACTGTGCACAAACATTGCATGACCTGTGATCAAATACATTGCATGCAAACTTGATTGATTAGCATAGCATCGCTGCAATGAAACCCACTTTAAAGTGCAAAAACTTTAAGCAGGACTGGCTCAAGATAGCAGTTTACAAGCTACACTACTATACCACAAAGGAGAAAAAAGTCCCTGACTAAAAGTAAGTTACAATCCTTACAGATTATAAAAGAAAATGCTGCAATGCTGTTCTTATTCATCTTTGCCCACTTTAATGAGGAACATTCACAGTTACTTTCAATTTCTATTTATTTTGCTTGGTATTTTTGTTAAGTGACAATTTCAATCCAAAACCTTCTGACTTTTAAATAAGTCTTTGTTTTCTGAAAAAATACTCTAAGAAGTTCAGAAATTCCAACTTCTAGTTGTTGCCCACAGTGTCCTTAGCACCACATTGATACAGTGAGTCCATGGAAAGAAATTTATGAACCAAGTACACAGAGGATATAAGTATAACTTCAGGTAATTTGGAAACATTTTCTTGAATTTTCAAGGTTTTGGTGATTTTTTGATTTTTGTTTGTTTGTTTTATTTCTTTTCTATTCTTTTTTTTTAAGTGAGTTAGACATAAAAAGAAAACTGATTTTAGTTACGCTCCATTCCATACAGTGTTGACTCTTTTGTAGCTGTCCAGTGTTCTGAATCCATATGGCTAAAACATTGTCTCAATCCTTTTGTATAAATTGGCAAAATTCTGACCCCTTTCTCATAAAAAATAGAAAATTAAGCTATAAGTGAAGTCTGCTCAGAAAAAAAAATGATATTTGTGCCTGAGTAAAATGTGTGCCTGAAAAATAATTTTATCTCTGTTTTTGGTTAATGTGTATAGCTTTAAGTCACTAAAATTTCAAACAGATTCATGTATTCTCATTTCTTCCTCTCATATCCAAAATGCAGTCCTTCTCTTTTGATGTGTTTTTTTTTCTATCAAGATTAAAGCTTAGATCTATAACACCCTCTTGATTCCTAAACAACTCAAAATTTAACTATGAGAAGATACTCTTAAAAGTGTGTTGCAAGTTAATATGAATGTTGAGTCAGATATAGACCTTTAAACTCATGGAGATGGTTAGATAGTAGAATGTTAAAGTCAGGGGCCAAATATGTATAAACTGGACATTGGGAAGGTATACTGGGACATTTAACTCTCATAAATGTGGCATATTTATATCTGTTGTTTTGTATAATACTTACTGTTATAAGAGAAGGAACCATCTGTTGGACTGAAAGGGGAAACTTCTGGGGGGAAGAGGGTGGAAGGGCGGGATAGGGAGGGGTTTGTGACTGAGATGTAACTTGAAGAAAAAAAATGAAGTATTAAAACAAAAAAACAAAAAAACAAAAAAAAAGAATAGGCACAAACCCCTCACATCGAGGCTGGACAAGGCCACCCAGTAGGAGGAAAAAGGTCCCAAGAGCAGACAAAAGAGTCAGAGACACCCCTATTCCCACTGTTAGGAGTTCAACCAAAACCTCAAGCTAAAGAACTACAGCATGTATGCAGAGGGCCTGGGGCAGGCCTATGCAGGCTCTGTGATGCACTATGAGCCCTGCTTAATTGAAACTTCCTTTTAAGTAGCTTTTGTATTAAAGATGTGGAAAGCATACTTTCCAGTAAGTTCACCTACATCAAAAAAAAAAAAAAAGATTTAAGCTAAGCACTACAAATGGCTCATGAAATCCTTTCCCCAGCGCATGCGCGCGCGCGCACGCACACACACACACACACACACACACACACACACACACACACTTTGAATCAGTATGAGCAAGTATCTACACATGGCAGAAACAAACAGCTAAAAAAAGTGTCTCTTTCTCAAGGGAAAAGATTGTTGTGCAAGAGCAAGGTAAGGATATATATACATTGAAAGGCAAAAGAGATCAATCAGTCAATTAACATAGAACAAAGCAAGTGAAATAATAATGTATTGCTGTGAATGTACCACAAGGGAACAGAGGGGAAGACCTCTTTGTTAACACAGAATGGAGCAAGCAATTTGACCCCGGAAATATACTGAGAGAAACAGAAGTGAAAGAGGTCATGTCCCCATTCCTAACCTTAACCATACACAGAACCCTAATCATGATTCCTTACACACTACCCCCTCGCTCTAACATCAATAGAAATGCCAGCCTCCTGAACTGGAACACTGATTCCCCAAACAGATGTCAGACATTAGCCACTGGCCTCAGCTGCCATCAATATTAATCAGCTAATCTTAACACTAACAAACCATATGCATTTTAAGGACAAGCACGTGCTGCTGCAATGTAAAGGACAATTCCCAGCCAGTTCAAATAATTAGGATGATGTCAGTACATCCATTGTCAACCATAATAATCTTATTTTTTAAAAAAGAAATGATTGTCCTTTAGAGTTTATATCCTTGACTATCTTAAGCACAAGGTAATATAGCACATGAAGCATTACATCCCCTCTGGGGTGAGCATAGAAGTTTCCTGTTGTTAAAGATCATTTTTAGTATCAAAACTGACTCAATTACTACCAATGGTTATTAGGCATATGTATCCATTTTTAAACATTTCAGACAGAGTATGTTTGTATGCATGAAAGTTGTATATCATTGTTATGTTGCTTGGATTTGACAATATTTTTTATTACTATATACACAAATAATTCCAAATTAAAATAATTCCATTTTTTGCAATAAATGGTGTAAAACATTAAATCATGTAATAGAACAAAGATGGAATTTTTGCTTTGCTAAATTCTGGCAACAAAATGTTCTGGCTTCTTTCTTGTTTCTGGTCTAACTTCTCTGAGTCCATGTTGCAAGTAACTGCCAAGGCCTCTAAATGTCGTACAATTCCTTTCCCCTATGTACTCCTGCATATATCTCCATGGACAATTAAGCATTTATAAGCACTTGTGTGGTTACTGCTGTAAGGGCAATGGTAATCATAGTAAATTATTTACTGTCATGATGAAACGTGAACCATGCCTGATGCAACACTCAGACAGAAGCCTTAGCATTTAGACTAAAGAAATAACCTTTCTTATTTAGAATTCAAAAATATAACACAATCACAAACAATTTTACTCATTTATATAAAAATACATAACAAATGCCAAGCTGGTTTTGATATACTTGCATTAGTTTCTGGGTACTTTATTTTCAAGATAATTGAAGCTTTTACCATCAAAATATTTGAAGTAATTCACAGTCTACAGACAGACAGAACACTTAAAATAAATGTAGTCCTGATATTTGTCATAATGATGACAATATTACATACTTTTAAAGCTACTAGGTACATTTATAAGAAATAGGCAACTATCAGAATAAAATGAGGGGAGAGAGTATGTCATATAAAATAACCTTTAAATGTGAAGGAGTTAATAATTCAATGTTTGATATATTTTCAGGGATGCAAAGAACAAAAGTCTATTATCTCAGGGCACTGATGAGCAAAGAATTGATTACAACCATATATAATTAGTTGCAGGGAAAACAAGTTTATTGGGGTTTCTAACAGGTATATGGCTCACAAGTTTACTGACAGGATCATCATCGACTGTCCGGGCATTTTGACAACCAAAATTTCTACACCAATGTAGATAAGAAACACATCTCTAGTGCCTTGCCAAACTTCCCACCACCAAAGAATCTCTCCCAACAATTGCTGACTGCTTATATACCATTGATGAAGGTCATCATGAGTCTCCTACATTCCTTGAGATTTGTAACTTTTATGAGCTTCCTGTATCCTATAAGCATCAGTCTTTCTTCCAGCTTCAATTTAGAGAGAATATTCATAGACATACAACACTAAGGATGGTGTGGTAGGGTGATGAATGAAAAGGTAATAGCAAATTAGTAAATATCTATGATTCGTATTCTAGCACCAGAGAACTTTTTCAAATCAAAACAAGATTTTTAAATAAAAAAATATCAAATACCAAAAAGGACACACAGAAGATGCTTTGGGGTTTTCTGCACAGTAAGGATTAGACCTCCTATTGTTTTCACTTATGCTAAAAATGAAGCTTCAATTACCAGAGTGATAATTGAGAATTGGTTTTACCCATAAGCATTGCAAGAGTCATTAAGAATAGCCATAGTAAGGATGCTAGCGATACTAATGCTAACTATGTGTGCAGACCCAAAAGCTAACTGGTTATTTACAGAATGTAACACCACAACACTGGACCTAAATACTAGATGGTTCTGAAGTGAAATAGAAACACTGTGACCATTGTAATACTTTCTCAGAAAAAATAGAAGTTTTATACTGTTTTCTTCAGAGAACGAATTTGATTTCAAATAAAACCATACAGGTGCAAAGAAAAAGAAGACGTTAAAATTCCCAAGACTGTAAGAAAGTGTGTATAATATAATATTTCACAATTCCTGGCATATACTCCTATAAGTGTTCTATTCCTAGAATATATTCATTTGTTAAAATATCTGCTATAAATCATGTGTGTGTGTGTGATTTTTTTCTCGGAAACTAGTTTCCTCCAGAGAGAAATACCTAGTAGGTATTATTTATCATAAAAGTATTTGCTTGTTCAAATAAATACTTTCACACTTCACATAGTTATTAATTAACATGTGCAATAAAAATCAGACTTTATACATCATAAAGATCATCTTTATACATCATTATATACATGAGTTTATGGACATTAGTATCCTGTACTAAGTTAGGAATCAAAAATTATTTTAAAGTAATATAGAGGGAAGTGATATAATGTATGTTTCTGATATGCACGCATTCATCATGCCAAATACCTTATGCAAGTGTTAGAGTAAACTCTGCTAATAAATTCTTATTCTACAATGATGAAATAGAGAATGTATTTACCTATTTTATTTTCTTCACTCTCTATCAATGTATTTGTAACATGTATATGTTTCACAAGAATGCAAGGATGTAGAGCTAGCTGAGAGGAGATTGACTCAAATGTAACCTAGCTAACTGTCTTCTAAGACTGATGCACACCAGATTTTTATATAGCCTGGGGCTATGGTGTGTTCCTAAATTAAATAAAATACACACAAAAAAAGATTTAAGAACCATGTGAAAAAAGTCACATCATGTGACTTTCAACTCTATTATAATAAAAGGAAGAATCAACCCAATACAGAGCACAACTATGACAACATGATCTATGTATCCTTGAAGTAGACAAGAATGTTGCTTTGAAAAGGATTAATATTAAACAGCTTGCAAAATATGTTGCCAACTAAGAGGGGCATGAAATTAAGTCTGTAAGTAGTGACATTTGCCTGTCCATGCTACTCAACCACTTCACCTCAGTCTTATGTTCTATGATTGAAAAACCCATGACTCTTTAGAGATGCTATATATTGCTTAGGTCATTATTGAAGCTTTCACCACAAACTCAATTTTGATACTCATTGAGGGCTAGTTAGGTACATCGCAAAGTATTCTTCTACAGGAATAGCAAACCCTGAATATAATGATCAAGTGGATAAAGTCTAGTTAACACCCTGAGAAAATGATGTTTCTGATTATAAATGTGGGTACTCAGTTAACATATTGATCACACCTCCCTTTTCAAAGCTCAAAGGTTTAAAGGAAAGATTATAGGAGAATGTTAAAAAATACAGATAACAACCATTTTGTTTAAAAGACAAATGGGTTTAATGTAGTAAAGGAAAATTTAAATTTAAATGCTGATAATGTTGACTGGAAGGCAATGTTCCCTGTTCTCTTTGAATTTGAGGGTACACAAAATGATGCCACTGGTCCGGTTCCAATCAGAATTGTAGAATAGGCTAAAAATAGAAAAATGAAATGAACACCACAGAGAAATCAGTGCAGCTATTCAGACTTTCATTAATCTGTTCTAATAAATGTACAAAGAGAAGAAATTATAATAATTTAAAGATAAAAATGTAAATAAATATTTAATACAGCAAAAAAGTAAAATTAATCTGGAGGTCAAACATGCATAGCATATGAAATTACAGAATTAAAGGCAAAGAAAATAAATTAAATATAATGAATTAGTAATAAAATAGAAATAATCGTAAAAGGAAATTCTTGGCAAGCAAGAGTTTTTAACTATAGAATAAAATAGTCTATTTTGGTCACATCTTTTCTGCTGTGATTCCATATTTTCTAAATTCTGTACAACACAAATTCTGTCTCATGAAAATAATTCAAAAATTTGCTCATAGTTGTCAGGCAATGAATTGACAGTCAAGCAAATTAATCAGTTAGGCTAGATATAAGCCAACAGAATAAGTACAAAATGGTATATGTAGGGATAAGTTTATTGTGCAATTCAAATACAGATTTCTGTACCCCTCAAAAAAGGTTGTAATCCTTATACTTAGAATCTTCTGTCTGAATGTTGTGCAAACACTGCCCCCAATTATTCCCTGATATGCCAATAAAACAGCTCATAGCCAATCACTGACCAGGGAGAAAAGGGCTGGATATCCTGCCCTCCAGGGGGCGGAGGACATAAAGAGGAGTAAGTAGGGGAATTCAGGCAGTGGAGAGGAGATATCAGGAGAGATTAAGCTGAAGCAGGAACCACAAAATGCAAATATCTCTGAGATTTACACTGGGGAGAAGTCAGATTAATTTAGGGGTTTAAGAATAGAGTAATAATGTAGAGAGCTGCGACGTGCCGCGCCTTAAAAATGGCGCTGGTCTCC
>CAJQZJ010032273.1:1801379-1811410 GCA_907164525.1 Lophiomys imhausi | reverse complement strand
AAGGGACCTGAATAAACTGCTTGAGAAGAGCTTTTGCGAGTTGCGTCTTTCTTGCCGGTCGAGAGGGACGCGACATAATAACTTCTCAGATTTTATGTTGTGAAGCCTGTTTAACAAATAATATAGTCTCAATTCGATGATAGCCAGGTTAAGAAAGAAAGTATGAAGCAAATACAATTGTATAAAGTTTACACTAACATGTATAAAATCTCACATTCTTATAGTTTATAATTATATACAATATTTATATTATAACTAGTCAGCATTGTTACATGTGCGGTAATGAGAACATCTGCCTTAGGTCAGTCTCTGTTATACTTGTGTATTAGGTTTGTCAGAGATGTCTTTATTAAACATATAAACTGCATAAACAAATGAAAACTTGAGAAAGGTAGATTTGTCACTGAGAACTATGAATTAATTTTTACATTTCTATATGTTAATTTGAATCTACTAATTTTACTCTATTAGCATGGACTGACATGTATAAGTTGCATAGATTTGTAGTCCTATGAAATAAGACTTATTTTTGTAGTTGGTCTCAACATACCATTTCATAATATGAAACTCTCCAATTGATTCTTTCCCAGGTTATATGAAGGGAGTTTAGATGAAATATAATCTATAATTGTTTTAATTATTATTTTGTTGGTCTTAATATATGTCCTAAAGAAAAGTATTCCTGGCAAGATCATCCAACATCAGAAAGAACAAAACCAAGTTTTCCCACATATGTGTATCCTGACCTATAATGTATATGTTTATATGTGCAGAGAAATGTAAGTATGATTATAGAATAATGTTTAGAGAACAAGAAAGGGTGGTGTTAGGTGATGGAAGGGGACAGAATGTAGGCAAAAGATATATAGAAAGAGAATGTACAAAGCTAATGGTTTTCTAGATATAAATCTACCATCGAATTTTCATCTTCTGTCTCTCTCGTTCTACATGTATGTGCATGTGTAGATAAGTACATAAAAATGTAATTGATAGTAAAAGTCTACACTCCAAAGTGAAGCATGAAGCGTCCCAGCTTCAGAATGTTTATTCTGACGGCACAGACAATCATTGAGATTGGGTCTACAACAGTGGTTTGAGTAGTTATATACACGATCTAGCTGTATTGCCTTTTACATTCTCTTTTTATTTACAATATAATGATTAAAACATTAAATAAATATTTGTTATTACAGTTTATAGTGTCTGCCTTAGTTTCCATACAATTCAGAGCAGTGTTTTACTTTGAGCCACTAAATGCAATGATTAATCAAGTAACTAACAGACATTTAGGGATTGTAATACCACTCTTTAAATAAACAAAGTAGAGGTAACTATATACATAGATACACACACATATACACAGAAATGTCAAGTTTTATATAGCAATGTACCTACACACACACATATATATATATATATATATGTATATATGTAAATGTTTTCCAATGCTTTGAAAAACATATTAAAAATAGCAGCATCAAGCTACAAGGTGAAAATTACAAAAAGTTTGCCTGAATAAAGTTATTATCTCTCACTATAAATAATTCAGTAAAAATTAACTTTTTATTATTAAGCTAGCAAGAAAATCTCTCTAAATTGATGAATATTTTCTTGACTAGAATTATAACTCTTGGTAATGAGCAGTGCTCTATGAAAATGAGAATTTAATATGTAACCAATTAGTAAAAAAATTAAGTCAATTACCAAACACAATTTTCCATGTTAAACATTAATTAAATTCTGAAGTATTTCTTAATAAATTTAATATAGAAAATGTGAATTAAAAGAAAAGGGCAATTTAACCTATTAATCAAAATAGTGTTTATCATTATATATATAATTTGGCTCAAAAAGTACTTTGCATAGTAAATTATTTATTCATTATTTTAAGAGATAATTTACTATTTGGAGTTCTCACAACATTTCATGCATTATAAAACTAGATACTTGAGAATTAGTGTTTAGTTGACAAACGACCAAATATATAGAGAACTGTGATACAAAATAGAAAATTAAAGGCTGAGAGCACATTAACATTTAAGTGTACATTCAAGTTAGTAAAAACAATAAAACAAAACAAATGATGGACTTGTAAAATCAGGGAAAAGACGAGATACTGCATTTCTGGACTGACCTTCCTGTATGGGGCCATGAACATAGAGTTATATAATGCTACTAAACATGCAAATTCACTTATATGCACTCAAGAATTGGAAGACCTATGAACACACTTATAGCTACGAGCAAATCTCTATGGAGTACCTCATAGTAAAGTCAAGAGAGTCAAATATTCATTCCGTGTCATCCTAGTCTACAGGAAAAACTATGAGACTCAGTATTAGAAAAGTAGAAAGAAAAAGAGAGTGAGGGGGGGAAAGAGGCAGAGAAGGAAGGAGAATGCATAACTCTGGGTGTTTTTCACCCTATAGTGTCTGCTTTAATAGACTGCTATGTAGGCCTAGTGAGCTGATGATATTAGAAATAAACAGCCTACGTTTTCTAATTCATAGCAAAGATATAACTGCTGATTATCGATAAGTTACCAAATCTATTCTGATAAACTGGATCACGGGGCATACTGTAAAACACTGCTGGAAAAAAAAATAAAGTATGAATGCAGAGAGACAAAGCAAGTATTGCCCACAAGACTAGTATTTCACCTACATCTAAGAAAGGATACCTAAAAGATTTTAAAAGGAAACACAGAGATGATTGACAAGTAACATGAATGACAATGAAAATGTCCCTCTGAAACATTTCAGTTTCAAAAATAACTAGAAGAGGATCTGAGAGCCCCCTCCATGGAGCTCTGATGCTTGCTAAGGCAATATCCACCTTGGGAAAAGGAAGACCACTAGTTCTGTGATCCAAAAATGAGAAAGGTGAAAATGTCAGAATGAACACTTTTTATAGGAAAGGAACTGAAGTTCTATTCTGTGGCAGTAAAGAGCTAGGGAAGTGACTCCTATCACCCTTCTTTTCCACAATAAAAGAAATGGAGTGAAATTGGGAGGGGAAAGTTATTGTATTTGTGAAGGAGAGTCTTTGGTTGTTTCAAAAATTACATTTCAATTTTATAGTCAAATGTTTCAAATCTTCCTGTATATCATAGTACTTTATATTTTTGGTCAATTTTAATTTAAATCCTGGTAGTGAATTTCCCTTCAACAGATTTAAAGTATGTTAGAAATTATTAGCTTCTTTTAAGAAAAGAAAATTTTCAATATAAAACAAAATTAGTATAGAAAATAGTTGACTTCGGGAAAATAATCTATTAAATGTCAGATTGAGTAAATGTACTCTGGGAGGGTAAACAACCTCTAATCCTAATAAGCAGCATTTAACCTTGTGCAATACTTTACTGATTAGAAATGTAAGCGCCTAGGAATTAAAAATATGACAGCTATCAAGGTTAGCACAAAAAATGTTTGAGAATCTAGGCAGAGCATGGGAAACACAGCTTGTAAGCACAAGATTGAATATTTGACTCTATTGATGTGCAAATACTTTAGAATAATAAACAAAAGTTTATTTATTGAATAATAGTAGATTTTGTAACAAAAATAACAGCAACATATTGTTTTGGAAATAAATGTGTGATAGGACTGCAATTAAAAAATGGAGAAGGCAAATATTTTTATTAGTAATTACCTAGAGATCATTAAATATCAGAATGTGTGGAAGGCTTCTAAGTGAAGCATGTTTCCACTATTCATAAGGCAATAATGGCACAGGAACTATACTTTTAACTTTTCTGCAATTCAAAACAATAGAACGTGTTGCTATTTTTGAACTTTCAAATTTCAACAACAGCAGGTGGTGGTGGCACATGCCTTTAAGCCTAGCACTCTGGAGGCAGAAGCAGGCAGATCTCTAATTTCAACACCAGCATGGTCCACAAAGTGAGTTGCAGGACAGTCAGGGCTACACGGAGAAACCTCTACTAAAACATAAAAGAAAAGAAAAATCAAAACAGAAAAAAATAGAAAGCCCAATTTCAATGAACATCATCCATGGTAGAAGTATTATCTATGATGGAATCAGGTTTTCATCATATTCCTTACCTGTTTAAATATTTTCTATTACTCATTCTGGCTTAACAGATTTTGAATAGAGGCATGTATGTATGTGTTAAATAAATGAGGGAAAATAAAATTAAAATTTCCAAGTTTCATCTGTTTTTAATAATCAGGCACATTTTAATTGGGTATGCCTTCAACTACAATTGCAAACAAAATATAGATTTTGGTATTCAAATTTAATTAAGATTAACTCTAAAAAATGTTGACATAAAATTTATCAAAAAAATTATATTATGCCAATTTACACTGCAGAAAATCCTAGGCACCTACATGTGGATCATGAGAGGAAAACAACTTTGAAATTGATCCTGATTAAGTTTCTTTACAGAAGATTATTTAATGGGATATAAATTAGAGTAAATGATTTACTAATTTATTTTTTTTTTAATTTTTTTTTTTTTTTTTGGTTTTTCGAGACAGGGTTTCTCTGAATATCTCTGGCTGTCCTGGACTCGCTTTGTAGACCAGGCTGGCCTCGAACTCACAAAGATCCGCCTGCCTCTGCCTCCCAAGTGCTGGGATTAAAGGCGTGCGCCACCACCGCCCGGCTTACTAATTTATTTTTGAAGACTTCTTTCAAAATAAAAGTTGAGAAACAAAATGTAGTCACTCTCCCTTACTTATGAATATATTCAGAAAAAAAGCTAACATAACCTCTGACTGTAAGTAGGTAAGATTTCTATAAAAATCAGCCTCTTCAACAAGACATGAGAAGACATGCTGAAATAGGTTAAATCAGTAGGGGGTACAGCAGAGAAATGAGTTATGCCTTTAGGACATACCTTTAATCAATGGTCATGCTCCGTATTACCTTCTAAAATATTTGAAGTCTTAAAGTCTCCATGGACTACCGGTATTGGTGTCAGATTGCATTATTATGAAAATTGTCCTAACAAAATTATCATAAAGAGCAACCTTTCTCCATTGTTTTTAAATGTGTATTTTGTACTAAATTATGTTCATAAAAAACATGGAAGTTTGCCTTTATTTTTTTACATTACATTTTTTCATTGATTTGCATTCATGTGCATGTATTTGTGCATGTATGTATGCACAGATGCAAGTGTTTGTGAGGCTGCACATGCCACATATATTTATGGAACTCAGAGAGCACATATAGATATCAATTCTCACCTTCCACCATGTGGGATCCCAGATTGAGGTCATCAGGCTTGCTCACTAGTGTGTATACCTGCTGGGCCAATTCCTTAGTCCCCTTTCCTATATTTTTTAACTCTTTCATTTGATCTATTTTTCAAAAACCATGAAAACAACATTGATTTATTATAGATATATTTTATTAATTCACAACAGCTTTGAGAGTAAGTCCTTCCTACCCACTCTCTAGTCTATACTGCTGTTGGAACCCTTATTTCCCTCTAAGTTTTATAATCAATGTCAACAAAGGAATAAAACACAAGATCTGATTTGAAATTGCTATGATCTTTTCACTGAGTCTTTCAATTCACATACTGATTTTCTTGTATTCATACATATATTTTTATTATCTCTCAACTGTTATTCTCAGTTTTTAAAATAACTGATCAGCATAGGTTTTATTGAACTTATTCCAATATACTTCACATTATGTAGCTAAACTGACTACGAGATGGCTCAGTAGAAAAACAAAAACAAAAATACATTTGCAATTTGAATACAAACCAGAAGATTTCATATCAATCCCAGGAACCCACGGTAAAAGGAAAGAACTCCAGAAGGGTGATATTGGCATGCATGTTGTAGCATTTGCACACCTGAACAAAAAAAAATATACAAGGTAATATGCACACAATAGTAATAAATAAATGTTTACTTTAAAAAAAAGTATATTTAATTTTATTGTCCAAATACTTATGTTTTCTATGTGGAAATATATTTTATTTAATATGATTAATTTATACAGCATAATTATTGTACTTAAGTTTATTTTAAGATTTCCATCTATATAATAACTATAAGAAAAGTTTCAATACCTTAAAAAGGGTTAACTTGAATTTTGTATCAATATGCAAATATGAATACTGATGTAGCCAAATATAATCTTAATTTTGTATCAGTATACAAAGATATAAGATAATATTCAATAATTTGTCTTTTTTTCTTTATCATTCCTATATTATGTCTATATGCCATTTTTTTTAAGTTTTTTTCCCTTCATAGGAGAGAAGGAAGGATAGAGAAAAGAAAAAGAAAGAAATCCCTGGGTCTAGCTTCCAAAACCTATTTAACAAGATCATTTAACAACTTGTAACCTCTCCCCTTAAATAACAACAAACAACTATAACCCATCATATGACCAAAGAGGGAGGGGAATCACTCACCCCACCTTATGAGAATGGGAGATCGCTCTCTTAAAATTGCTTCCTGCACATTTGGGATGTAGGAAACCTGTTTAGGGCTCAAATAAGAATGGAAAAATGGTTAAGCAGGTTAATAGTAACATTTGATGGTCAGTCCTTTTGTGCTGAGCTATTTAAATGTCCTAATAAGTTTGTAGTTAGAGGCTGCTGAACTTCATGGTTTTACTGAAGTCCTGGCTGGAATAGTCTGTGGGGCTGAACCATCTTATTTAGCCATTTTGAGTTGTTCTGGTTGTAGATTTTTGAGGAAACAGCTATTGAGGAAGTCTTCGAAGCTGCATCATCTGGGCTACTTATCTTCTTTGGTGTCTGGTCCCTTTTATTCAGAGGTTTCAGTTGTCCAGTTGTCCCCTGGACTCCTTAGATGAATGCTTTTAATTTCCTGGAAAGATAAGAACAGAGCCCTGTGCTAATCCTAACTATGTAGCACTACTTTTTTTGCAGTTAATATCTTTCCTAGAGCAAACCATTTTTTTTAACAATATAAAAAGTATTATCTTTCAATTGAGATTTTAAAAATTCTTTTGATATGTTGGAACTAAATATAACTTTAAGTATATATATATATATATATGTATATATATATATATATTGAGATAACAAAGGGCAATTCACTTTGAATTTCAGCATGCCTTTTCAGAGTTGCTTTTAAACTTAAATCATTGCAAATCCTGCTTCTGTCTTCAAAGTATTGGAGTCAAAGGCATGTGCCTCCCAATTGTTGGGATTAAAGGTGTGCACCACCACCCCTGGATCTAAGTTTTTCTCTATTTGAAGTTTACTCTGTGTCAGTCTGGTCTTGAACTCAGAGATGTGCATGTTTCTGTCTCCAGTATGTCTCTCAAGAGATGAGATTAAAAGTGTGCACTATCTCCATCCTGTTCTTTGTAACTCTAGAATTTAGAAGAGAACTAACTCTATAGTGATCCGGCTGTCTCTGCTGGAGTTAAAGTCATTAGCTAACACTCCCTTCTCAAATATTTTACCTTAGCTCCAAATTACTTCAGCTGGTTTAGAAAGCTAGGTTGAACTGTAGTAACCCTTAATTTACTTTCAATTTTTAAGCCTCTTTACTGACTTGTAAAAAGCAAACAATGAAAATATCCTTCATATCTAGGAAACAAACTTAACAGCTGCTATCCAAGAGTGTATGAGCAATGTGGCACCCTGCAGTCTAATTTTCTAACCTGAAATTAAGACCTTTCTTCCTTTCATGCCAGTATGACATGTATGCCTTTGGTAAATTAACATTTAAAAAGTAAAGTATTGTACCTACATAACTCTTAAAAATGCAATGTAAAGTTTTATCCCATTGATAGCAACTGTCACAAACTGTTTAGGATAATAAAGAGATGCAAACTAATACTCATTCAAACATTTTATTTGGTTAGGTACTAGCATAGTTTATCACAGATGTTTTCTAAGTTAACCAGAAATCAAGTTGCTAAGACACAAGCAACATTTGCTTATCCAAATATACAGAGATAGAGGGGTGGTCTTAAAAAACCTCAGGAGATCTGTATAATTTGGTATTCAAAGAAGATTTCTTAATTTAAGATTTTTTGATATTGAGACATGCCAGCCCCTGACAGGTTCCCCTAGTCTATTCGAAGTAGAGGATGAGCATCAAAGAATCTCCATTTGGTGATGGTTGCATTAGGGGCAATCCTGTTTGTTACTGGGCAAGAAAAGTCCCTTGTTTCAATTGGAGACAGAATTCTGTCCAAAAATGATAAAACTTGGAAGAGGTAAGTCAACAACCTAGCTCTGCCAAGACAGGGTAGGTAAGTTCTTCATAATTCCTACTTTACAATTAATGTCAGAGATACTGGGCCAAGGGCCTGAATATAGATGTTCTAATGTATGGAGAGAAATTGGGGACTGTCTAGGCAGCCAGTTATATGTCATTTCTTAGTTTTGGAAGCTGCTGGTTCTGTACTTACTATATAATCAGATATATTTATCCTTCTCAAGTCTCTGATATGATTGAATACTAGATAGTTATGGTCTCACAGGTAAATTTTAAGTTGTTTAGGAATTAAAAGGATGTTCTAGATCGAAGAAGATGTTTTAAAGTTGGTAATGCAAGTTAGGATGGAAAATGAGTTAGATATAGAACGTTAAACTCATGGAGATAGATAGATAGATAGATAGATAGATAGATAGATAGATAATAGAATATTAATATCAGTTGCCAAATATGTATGGACTGGACATTGGGAATGTATGTATGTTATACCTTGTAATTTTCATAATTGTGGCCTAGTTATTCAAAAAAATTATGAGTTCTGGGAGAAGGGGGAGAGGGAAGGACAGTGGGGCCGGGATGGGTGGAGGAAAGGGACTGTGATGGAGATGTAACTTGAAGTAATAAATAATCACAAAAAAAAGCAAAAGGGAAAAAAAAAGAAAATTTGCAGTTACTTAGTTTTATTTCTTAACCCTGTATTTCTTTTTTCTGTTTTTATTTTTGCTGTGTTAACATTATACACTTTCAAAAGAATGTTACTCAGAAATGGTAACAGCCAACATTCCATTTATCTGAAATAAAAACTTCTAATATATTTAAAAAACTTGAAAATGCTATTGTGTTTGGAAAAGTCAATCCTTGATTACTGAGTGGTTTTAATATGTGTTTAAGTATGTTCAAATTAAATAATTATGGAATGATTCAAACTTTCTATTTTAATCTTACTTTTATCACTATAGTTCACTCAATGAGTTTACTTCTTCAGCACTTTCCAATAAAGTACCATAAAGATTTTTATAATATTCTTTGGCCATTCTGAAATCTCTAGATATGTTACATAACTATCTTCAGGCTACTTGTATTTTTTTAACCTTTTTTGTTAAATTATCTTTGCAGAGATTTGCAAATTATCACAATTCTACTTATCTTCTACCTTGTCACTTTTTATAGTTTTTGATAAATCATGCAGGGAAAAATATCCCATTAATTCCTACTTTTTTCTGTATTATCCCATCAATTTGCCTTTGATTAGTTTACAATTCATTTGTTACCTTCCATGGGATACTTAGGTATTAATTTTTCAAATTTTCCCAATTTTTATTATATATATTAAAGTCTGTAAGAAAGCTTCTAAGCACAACTTTTCATGCATCATACTTATTTTGATTTGTGGGATTTGTCTCATCTTGTAGTAGAAGTAAATTTGAATAGCCATTGAGATTTGTTGTATGACTAATGATTCCTGCAACCGTGGTTGTTTAAGACTCTGTGAAGGTAGTCTTGCCAACAAGTATGGCTAGGCAAATTCCTTTTGTGTTCTCCTGTTGAAACTCCAACATAATATTATTTTGTACTGGGTTCTTTGTATACCACCCAGTTTTCACTTTTTAAAATATTTTTTGTCTCTTTTGTGTCATTTATTCGTGTGTGTGTATGTGTATTGTTAGTCATTTGTCTCTATACATTTCTCAGTGTTTCACATTTTCAAGTTCATTTTTATCAATTTTAGCTCTTTGCCATTATTTTTGCTTCTTTTTGGAAGACTTTACTCAATTCTCTCTCTCTCTTCCTCTGTGTGTGTGTGTGTGTGTGTGTGTGTGTGTGTGTGTGTGTGTGTGT
>CAJQZJ010032273.1:1781052-1801369 GCA_907164525.1 Lophiomys imhausi | reverse complement strand
TGTGTGTGTGTGTGTGTGTGTGTGTGTGTGTGTGTGTGTGTGTGTGTGATATGTCACGTCTCTAATAAGATGTCAGATGCCATGCTTCTTAGAAGATGTCAAAGGAAAGTTGTGTGGATAGATTCTCTCATCCTACATTTATATGAATTCAATGGCCCTCAGGCTAGTGTAACAGGTGCTTTGGCTGGATAGCTCTCAATCCAGCTCATCTTTACATGTTTCATTCTCCTTGAGGACTGTATAATATATTATAGCCTGTTTCCAACACACCCAGTATCTGATGCTATGTTTTCATGTTTGCTTTGCTCTTTTTTCTTCACTTTCTTTTCCCTACTTATCTATAGTGCCACTTTTCATAAGATCTGACAAATAAGGAGGGGAAATCCTGTCTTGAAAGAGTCTGGGCACTTGAAGGAAATCTTTATCTAGAGAAGACTTACGTTTGCTAGTGCAGTGCTCATAAGGATGATAATAACCTGCTGAGCAATCTCAAAGGTACCTAAACTTAATTAACCATAAAATCATTTGACTCTCTGAAGACTTGTCTCTGCATCACATAGACTTACTTCTCTATTGAAGCTCTTCAAATGTCTTCTGAGAGCAAGAGCAGTGTTTATATACCCGTGAGTCCTTCAAATGCTCTGTTCAGGCACTCAGATATCATAACTTCTTGCTAAAATTTGAATTTAGTACAGGGAATAAGTCCAGACTCATACCTCTGGGATTTGATGTATGTCAAACTTTTAGGTCAGAAACTCTTTACTACAATGTTAACCACCTAGGCAACAAAGCACTTTAAGGCCTGAAAATAAGGGGAAAATTTATACTGAAAAAGTACAGAGAAAACACAAGTCAGTCAAGAATCAAAGACAGTAATTCTATCTTGCAATCAATAGCTGTGTAGTTGAGGGGTATGAGAGGCTACAAAAAAAATCCAACAAAACAAAAATTCCCTCTAGAATGAGACAATATTGTGAAATGATATATGAGAACCAGCCCCCCCAAAATAGAAAATCAGGACATAGAAGTAAATGACAGGAAAATTAATCTGTTTTTATATTGTCTGCTTGTTATATATTTATGTATTTATATCAATTTGTATATAAATATATACATACATTAAAATATAAATATATTCATACATTAACATTTTAATATTTTCATATTGTTTTTAAATCTTTTCAGATTTTTAATTTATATATAAATTTTATACTATATAAAATTTCTATTCATATTCATATATTTTCATATTATTAAATATTTTTAAAAAATATTTTTAGGTTGTTTTATTACAAGGATGACACCAACAAACATACCTAACTACATGTGGGTAAAGCCTATTAGGCCTCAATCCTACACAAATAACCTCAAGCAACTAAGTAAAGCTGTGAACAGGTCCTTCTAAAGAAACAGCACACCAATTGGTTTTCCAGTGGTAAACAATTAATTCTAATGATGTACCTACAAGTAATACTCTGTTTTATATATATATATATATATATATATATATTCATATAACATGAATGTATCATGTTGAATATACATATATACATACATAAAGACAGACAGACAGATTAGATAAATAGATAGATAGATAGATAGATAGATAGATAGATAGATAGATAGATAGATATAGTCCAAGACTGAATATATCCTAGGCCTAGGTTAGCAGATGTAGAGGCTAGAAGCTGAATCCATCAAGGTCCAGCTTTGCAGAAGTTTAGATTGTATGGAGAGTAGAAGCATCCAGGCTTAGGTAAGCCTAGGTTTTGGTTTGATAGAAATATTCTGAGTTCAGCTCAAGCCATGTATTCAGAAAACTTGAGTAAGGCTCTCTGATCCCTTATTTGTAATATGCTTTACTTGATTTTTCTGACAAGATCAAATTCAAAATCTCTACTACTCAGACCTCAAGATCTTTAAATTTGAGATGATTATTTCAGTACCATTCTGTGACTGACTAATTATATTTGCCATCAAGGACCCTGGAATTTCTTATGCTGTCTTTTCCATCTTACATTTTGGCTTACAACTAAAAATAGCATGCAAGCGAGAGAGTTCTTTGTTCTCCACAGAAGTTCAATATCACAATCAGAGTACAGATTCTCCAAAAAAAAAAAAAAATCACTCATATAGGAAAATGAAGCAACTCTTTTTTAGTTTAGTGTAGGCTACAGCATCATTCTTCCATCAATATTTCATCTTCTTGATTATAATTTAGCATACTTTTCACAATATCGATATGGTGGTTTTTTTTGTTTTTTGTTTTTTGTTTTTTGTTTTTTTTTTGGTTTTTTGAGACAGGGTTTCTCTGTGTAACAGCTTTGGCTGTCCTGGACTCACTTTGTGGACCAGGCTGGCCTCGAACTCACAGTGATCCGCCTGCCTCTGCCTCCCAAGTGCTGGGATTAAAGGCGTGCGCCACCACACCCGGCATATATGGTGTTTTTATGCATTATATTTTCATAACTTTTCCCAATTTGTCCATGGTATACAACATACAAACTACAGAGCAGATATCAATGTGTATGTACACTTCCAGACCACATATTTAAGATTTTATCAAGAAGCAGCATTATGAATGTTGAATCAAAATTTAGACTTATTTGATGAGCAAGTGTTGAAAGAGTTTTCCTTGCATTACATATTCTATTAAGCAATGAAAGTAAAAGTGAACAAGAAGTCATAAGTGGGTGGAGGAACATGAGCAGTGCAAATTGAACTACTTCATATATCCCAAGAACACCAATGTCATGGGACAAGTAGTGGCTTATGAAAGAAGGGAGATTTGCAGCACACTTTGAAGGATGCACATTGCAGCATGTTTAGTCATCTCACCAGAGGTCGTATGCGCAGTATGTGTGTGATTTCACATGCCTACTATGTTCTATTGAGTGGTCCAAGGCCATTAAACCAGCTGGAAGGGTGTTTGTTGGGTTTCCTCATTGCCATGTTTAATCTGTGGCCTGAATTTATATAATAATAAACTCCAAAACAATATGGTTAAGTGCATAGAATGAAAACATCTAGTTTTAGTTTAATTTTATTTCTCACGTTCTTCATTTGCTTGAGTTTTGTTTCTTCATTTTGTTTTGAGACATCATCTCACTACATTACCCACACTGGTCTAAAACACTGGTCTGATTGCCCCTTTCCTACCTCGATAATTCTGTAATTATAAGTATATTTTATTTTAGCTGACTTGTTTCATTGGTTTTCAACTCTCAAGTTTAAATTGAAAACTAACCTTTAACTGAGTGTTCAATAAAAGATAAAAATAGAATAGATTACCTTCTCGTATTAACAGTTTTTAATCATAGGATAAGTAGATTGCTTAGATAGAATTCCTAAACTATTCCCTCTTCTAAATTTCATATCCAATTATTGTTTCTCAGAAGCTCATGATGAATAACCAATTAAATGGGTGATCTCTTATACCAGGCTGCCAGCTCCTGCTTAAATTGCTCCATGGCATGGGGTAAATAAAGTTGCCCCAGCCTCTCTGTTTACAGCTTCAACTTTCTCTCTTCTTTTTAGTGAATAGGCAATAATTCTGAGGCTGGTGTTGTTTTCTCTTCTTTTGGAATTTACTTTTGAGGATAAATCACAGTCTCTCGTGCCTTATGGCAGTGTGTCATTATAAAATATTTCATACCTGATGACCTTTGAGCATTTCATATTCAAAGATTCATGAAAGCTTAGCATGAGGTATGTCTAATGATCCCTGTGTAAACACACTGAAAGCTCCCTCCTACAAAGACACAGGCAGGTGGAGGACATATTTTCGACACTCTGTCTTCAATCTAAGTGTCACTGGCAGTGCCTGACAGGTCTCATTTGCTAAATAAAGTACAATGTGTCAATTTGAAATAAATGTAAATTATCACCTTTCTTTCTTGTTAATTAAGGTCTGATTAATGCAATGCAAGTAGTTGTTGACAGTACAGTAAGAAAATGGCTTTTTTGAAAAAACAAAACAAAAAATGCTTGGATATAAATTATGGTTTGCCTCATCCACTGAATGTTGGGTTAAGAAGGCTATTTGGAATGATTTGTTTCATTAAAACATGGACAGATGTTCAGATCTCTACCTCTTAATTCATGAGTTCCAAGGAATACACAGTAGTAGGTACATATGTTTCAGGGGTAAGAGCAGTATGATATCTTAAACTTCAGACCAAAGAAAAGGGATGGATTCTAAATTCAATTTAATATAGATGCATTCAAAAGTCCAACTCAAGAATGATGATTCCTTTTCTGGATAGGGTAGATGTAAAGGATATATTTAAGGTTTGAACTATAAATTTTTACTTGGAACCCTGTTTGTCACAAATTTACATAAGGAAATGTTAATAGATATGTAAGGCTATTGAACAGATAGTTACATACTCTAACATCAAAAGAAAAACTACTCTATGAAAAAGTTCATTATATTCTTAAATTGATTTTGTTCAAAAATATAATTCAAAATACGTACTAAGAGAGAGAATGCGTGCTTTGAATTGGAATTTTTAAATTCAAATATTTAAGAAATTATCTACTTTAATTATCTTAGGTATGAAATATAATATTATTTGATAAAAATTTCAGTTAAAAGAAGCATTTAATATATGAAATATATTCCTTGTCTCAAAATTATTCATATTTTACCACATTACTTTTTGTTCTACACATATTTTAGACACCTGCTGATGATTTTAAGGAACACTGTTTAGAAACTTTGGAAACACTACTGCTTTTGTTAAAATACATTCATACATGAGTGTATTGGACACTATTCCTTAAACATGAAATTTTCTTTTTTGCTTCATGCATATCTCTGTATATATTTGGGTGTATTTATTCTCTGAATGAAAACTGGGGTATTGCATGTTCTAGGCAACTGCTCTACCAATGATATTTTTACTTTTTATTATGAAACAGTCTCATCAATTTACTCAATATGACTTTGGACTTTTAAAAAATGCAGTGAACAGTTTACTGCATCTTTTCTATTGTTTATTAGAGAAATATGTAGTTCTACACTACAATATTATTACCTATTTACTGTGCATGGCTTTCTGATAATACTTTGCTCTGGGTTTTTCAAATAATTTGGGGAAACTATCATTATATAATTAGGATATTAGAAGTAAAAAAGTCAGATCTATATTACTCAAAGTTGATAAAACAAGTAATCATCCCTCAACTAGAAGGGAGTATGCAATTGAAAAAGGAAAGTCTGTGAAATTTGTTTGTTCATTGGGTAAATAGGATTCCAATATCAGAGTAAAGAAAAGGTTCTAAAGTTCTAAAACATAATTGACTATACTGCTAACCACACTTTAAAGCAAATATTATATTCCATCCTTTCTACTTTCCCTGGGTGCTTGTTCCAAAAGTAGTCATAGGCAAGAAACACAAGAAATGTCATGACTTATACACACTATTGATTTTTCGTTGCACCTCCCACTCATAACTTGGACTAACCCAGAAGTGTGCTGATCTTTCTGGAGAAGAGTCTTTCTGCTCAGTCAATTCTTAGAAATGCCCTCACAGACAAACAGGATTACTAGTTGACTCCAGATACCTTTTATTTGATAAGTTAGATAAGCAACATTGTTAATAAGGGAAAGTTGTTGCAAATAAATTCAAAATAATAGTTATCGTCTTTGAAGTGTCGTTGGGTTCATTAGTCACCTTCCAGAGCATCTCCCACATGTAGGAGTAGTGACCAAACCCATACTGGACATTTTGGAGTCCTTGGCTTTTTACTAAAAAGAGAAAGAATGAAAATGAAGTTGAATGAAAAAGACAGTTAGAGAATGGGAAGAAATAAGATCAAAATGTATTTATGAAACCCTCAGAGAATAACTCAATATAGATTTGGAGTTAAAGGCATACATGTCTACACCCGGCTTATTATGTACATTCTAGATATTTAAATACAGAAAATACTCATTACAGCTGAGCTACTTCCCTAACCAAGAAAATAATTTAAAATTTTAAATATATTTTTAAATAATATGCAAAAGAAAATTGAAAAACATGAAACATTTACCAATGACTTATTAGGACTGGCTTATAAAACTTAGAAAATTATGCAGAAATTATTTTAAAAACTTAATAAATAAATGAATAAACCTGGAACACTCATTGATTATAAAATTCAACACTAATTTATTCACAAGTTACACAAGAAAAAGAAAATACTCAAATCCCATCTCCATATTTAATGCAATTCAAATTAAATATATACCAGAAATAGAAACAAACTGGGGAGGGAAGTAAAAAGAATGTGGATTAGGACTCCAAAGCATAGAGAATAAATACTGACCAGAAAGAATGACAATCCCGCAATGCTTGGGTGACAATAGAAAGATTCCACTAGTGTTATATATGATCCAGTGACTAAAGGGAAACTCAGGTAGGCAGGATTTCCATAACTTTCACAGTTAACTTAACTTGATTGGATTACTGACACTAGCACACCTTTCCCCACCTATGAATATAACATAAAAACAGTACAAAAGAGGAACAAAAACACATCTTTCAAATAAAAAGAAATTATATCTGAATGTATTATACTTTGTGTATTTGTTATTATTTTTTACTTTTAGTTTTTCAAATTTGTACCTTAATGAATCATTTGAATTATGGTTTCTCTCTGAGAAAGCCTTTTATGTTTTTCCCCTGTTTTTTACCTACAATTTTTTTCTACATTATATAACAGTGGCACTCTGATTTCTTACATCTTGGACTCATTGTACTGTGTTTCTCATTCTCAATTTACTCCATTTTTCTCCCTTTATCCATCCCTTCCTCCTACATTACTTAGTGATACCCTTAAACCTAAAGAAACTCTAAAATAAATTTCTATAACTAGTACCATAGTAAAACTGTCTTTGAACCTCATCTAAGAAAAAAATAAAATTCACAATCTTTTTTTTTTACTGCAAATTAAAAAAATAAGGATTGTTGTTAAATCATTCCATCAATTACTGTAATCCATTTCTTGACTAAAATGTAGTCGGAAATATGAACCTATGTAAAGAAACTCTACCTTAATGACTCCAAAAATTACAGCAAACAAACAAAAAGACAGTGGTGAAAATGAAAAAGGTGAAGGATATATCAATTAAAACAAATACATGAAACAACAAAAGGGACAGAAAAAGAAAAGAGGAAAAGAAAAAATATGAGCCTAAAATTCAGTTTATCTCTACAAGATAAAAATATACCAATAATATGATCCCCAGACTGTGAAATACCAAAAAAAAAAAAAAAGTATTTCAAAGCTCTTCTTAAAAATGCTACTAAGCTGTCCTTTTTCCATTGTGCAATTTTGGCTTCTTTGTCCCAGTCACACTAAATCTGCTAGAAGAGAAAATGGGAAAAACCTGAAATCATTGGCACAGGTGACAACTTCCTGAACAGAACACCAACAGCTCAGGACCTAAGACCAACAATCAATATATGGGATCTCGTGAAACTGAAAAGCTTCTGTAAGGCAAAAGACACTGTCATTCAAACAAAACAGGTGTCTACAGATTGGGAAAAAATCCTCACCAACCCCACATCTGACAGAGGGCTAATATCCAAAATCTACAAAGAACTCAAGAAATTAAATGCCAAGAAACCAAATAATCAAATTAAAATATGGGGGAAAGAGCTAAACAGAGAATTCACAAAGGAGGAATCCCTAATGGCTGAGAGACACTTGAAGAAATGCTCAACATCCTTAATCATCAGAGAAATGCAACTCAAGACGACTCTAAGATTCCATCTCACACCTGTCAGAATGGCTAAGATCAAAAGCTCATATGGCAGCACATGCTGGCCAGGGTGTGGAGAAAGGGGAGGCCTCCTCCATTGCTGGTGGGAGTTCAGGCTTGTGCAACCACTATGGAGGTCAGTCTGGCTATATCTTAGAAAACTTGGAATTGCTCTGCCTCAAGACCCAGCCATACCACTTTTGGGTATACATCCAAATGACTCCTCACTGAATCACAAGGAAGTTTCCTCATCTATGTTCATAGCAGCCTTATTTGTAATAGCTAGAAACTGGAAACAACCCAGATGTCCCTCAACTGAAGAATGGATTAAAAAACTATGGTACAACTACACAGTGGAATACTACTCAGCTACCAGAAGCAAGGAAATTATGCAATTTGTAGCCAAATGGATGGAACTACAAAAGCTCATTCTGAGTGAGCTAACCCAGACTCAGAAGGATGCACATGGCATCTATTCACATATAGTCAGATTTTAACTATATAGTACAAGATATCTATACTAAAACCAACGCACCAAGCAGAACATGAACATAGACTTTTTTTTTCCTGACAATGAGACACTTTGCCCTAGTGGTGCTGCCTTGTAGGCCCCCAGTGTATGAAGAGGCTCTTGGCCTTCATATGACTGCTGAACTTGAAATATCTGGGAGAGGGAAGCCACCTGACATCAAAAGCAGGCCACTCCGAAGCACAAAAAGTCTACCACAGTCTTTTCTTAATCTCAACTGACAAATTATGAGCCCTAGTTCTAACTTCAGTCCAATGATTCAGTGTCAACCTTAGAGGAGTCGTTACGGTCTGTCCCATTTTCACAAGTAACACAAAACACAAACAAAAGATACACAGAAAAACATTACGAAAAATCCTTCTCAATCTCTAATGCTGACACCACTCCAGAGAAACAAATGGCCGGGAGGTCTCTCAAATCCCCTCTCTCAAGAGGACCACTGTATCCTCCCCAGCACCCAAATGGGGCCCTCCCAGGTATCCCTGGGATCCCCTGTCCTCCTGGGACATCTCCCAGGGCTACAGCTGCTGATCCACTAGAATGTTTGCCTGATCACCCCATCTGTCTCCTCAAGAGACGGAAACGGCTGTCAAAACAAAAGCAACCTTCGCGAAGTCAACTTTTGCTTAACTTTTGCGCACACCATATAACAGAACCAGACAACAGAGACAGAAATTTCACAAACCAGATAACAGATATAAGCCCAAGACACAGAAATCTCATCTCCAAGTGGGTTCTTGTGGAGATTGGGGTGGCCGAAAATTCCCAGCCAACGCACCAAATGAAAGACCCGGGAGAGGGAAGTCCCTCTCCCGACACTTGGGATATCACGGCCACCCAAAAACTTGCAAGAGACCTTCTTGATGCAATCGCAAGAGGTTTATTTTGGGGATCAGTGCACTGAGGATGCAACTCATATCCCACGCAGGGGTAGAGGAGTTCGCGATGCCAATTTGGGGAGAGTAGCGTATTTAAACCACAACCCAAGGGGGTGAGGGAAAATACAAGTGGAAAGTACCAGCCCAGCCCATTGTTTACCACAACCCAAGGGGGGAGGGGAAATACAAGTGGAAAGTACCAGCCCATTGTTTACCACAACCCAAGGGGGGAAGGGAAATACAGGTGGAAAGTACCAGCCCATTGTCTAGTTAGTCAGTAGGAAACATCCTATACTTGTTTTTCTCAGGAATGAATTTTATCTTACTTTACTATTGGCTTTGTGGTTCCTTAGTTCCTAGAGCCTGGGGCTCATGACATGACTGACCTTCATTCTTGGTTCCACCATTTTTATGGTCAGCTAAGTTCCTAGAACCCAGCTGGCCTGGCTCCACTGCCTGCCAAGGGGGTCTCTAATATTTTCATTCCTCTCAAACTGGGGCGGGGGACTGTTATGTAGGGACACTCCACTCCAGAGGAGTGGGATGGAAGGGTTAGGGGGTAGAGGGAGGGAGGGCGGGACTGGGAAGGGTCGAAAGAGGACACTAAGATGGAGATGTAACCTGAAGCAATAAATAAATAAATTTTAAAAAAATACTACTAAGCTCCAGGTGTGGTGGCACACACCTTTCATCCCAGTACTTGGGAGGCAGAGGCAGGTGGATCTCTGTGAGCTCAAGGCCAGCCTGGTCTACAAAGTGAGTCCAGGATAGTCAAGGATACACAGAGAAACCTTGTTCTAACAACCTAAAAAAAAGAGAGAGAGAAAGAAAGAAAGAATAAAAAATACTACAAAGCAAATAGAGGACTCAAATGAGTAGACAAATGAAGCAAGTAAATGTATCTAGAACCCAGACAAGAAAGCTATCAAAACACACTAAATGTTTAGTAAAATGAAAAATAGATTCTAAACTATGGTAAAAAAAAAAATAATTCAGCAAAGTAGAATTTTAAAAAACCGGAACAGAGGTCCCTTTTATTAATTGTTTACCTTAGTGCCTGAGCTGTTAGTATTACATTTAGAAAGTTGTCTCCTATACCTCAATTAACAGAAGTTTCTGTTAAAAGAATAAAATGGCAGCCTACAGAATGTGAAAAGTCTTCACCAACCCCACATCAGATAGAGGGTTAATATCCAAAATATATATATTAAAAAAACACAAGAAATTAAACACCAATAAACCAACTAATCCAATTTAAAAATGGGTTACAGAGCTAAACTGAGAATTCACAACAGAAAAACTTTTGTGGCCTAGAAGCGCTTAAAGAAATCCTCAACATTCTTTGTCATCAGGGAAATTCAAATCAAAATGATTCTGAGATTCAATTTTATATCCATCAGAATGGCTAAGATCAAAAACTTAAGTGACTGCACATACTGGCTAGGATGAGGAGAAAGATGAATATTCCTCCACAGCTGGTGGGAATGCAAACTTGTACAATCACGCTGGAAATCATTCTGGTGGTATCTGTAGAAAAAAAATAGCTAATTAAATTATTTAACCAGTATTTATATTATATTTAATTGGTTGGGCGGTGTTAATCCTTAACCTGCCTTTGTAAATGAATACACACAGACACCATGTGGATCTTAACAAGCCTGGGCCTGGGTTGTGCAATCCTAGCCCATCTTAGCTAGCTCATAATTCTATTACTCCAATATATGACCCCATATATACATATGTCCCTTTGGACTATTATTATCCACATTATGTCGATGTTTCAAGCCACATGGAAAGATCTTCTTTAATCTACCCCATGGTGTGTCTTGCTTGTTTACTCCTGGCTTCTTCTCCAGCCTTCTTCCCAAGAAGCTCTGTATCTCTCTAAAAGCTCCTAGTCCTGCCTACCTCTGTCTGCCCAATCTCTAGGCCTCAACATTTATTTAACCAATCAGAGACAAAGTAAGTAACAGACAGCAAACAGGACCAATCAACATTTAGAATGCTTAACACCAACCCATCAGGTATCTCAGTAAACTAGGAACAATTCCTCCTTAAAACTCAGCTATTCCACTTCTGGGCATATACCCAAAAGACCCCCCACTATACCACAAGGACACTTGCTCCACTATGTTCACAGCAGCTTTATTCATAATAGACAGTAACTGGAAACAAACCAGTTACTCAACTGAACAATGGATAAAGAAATTGGCATATTTACACAGTGCAATACTATTCAGTTACTAAAAACAAAGAAATCTTGCAATTTCCAGGCAAATGAATAGAGCTAGAAAAGCTCATCCTTAGTGAGGTAGCCCAGACACAGAATGATACACATGGTATACACTCACTTATAAGTGGATAGTAGTCATATAGTACAGGACAACCACACTACAACTCACAGACCCAATGAAGCTTAGTAACAAAGGGCACCCAAGGGAGAATCCTTGAACTTCATTCAGAAGGAAATAGAATAGACACCACAAGTGTAGGAAGAAAAGGAACTGAGTGTGAGAGGGTATGGGGATTTAATAAGGGAGGGGATCAGGAGTGGGGAGAACTGGAGTGAGAGATGAGAGGGCTGAGAGAGGGAAGGGTAACTAATGGGGACATCTTTGAAATAAACTGGAGACCTCTGATAGGGTAAGCACCTAGGAGGACAAGAGGATGACTCTAGATTAAACTCCTAGCAGTGAGGATCAGGGAGATGGAAGAAGCCACCCCAAAGCCTAACAGGAATCCCAGTGAAAGGAGAGAGACACCAACCCACCCACAAAACCTTCAATACATAAGTTACCCAAACTACAAGATATATAAGGATATAGGTGGAACAGTGACAGAGCAAAGACCCAATCAATGACTGGCACAACTTGAGACCCACCTAGTGGGAGAGAGCCAACCATTGACACTGCAAATTATACTCTGACATGCTTGCAGACAGGAGCCTTGTATAAAGGTCTTATGAAAGGCACCACCCAGCAGCGGATCAAACAGATGCTGAGACCCATAGTCAAGCATTAGACTGACTGGACTTAGGCCCAGCACACATACGCAGCTGATTGGCAGTCCCATCTTCACATGAAGATCCTAACAAGTGCCTTTCACACTATCTCTATTGCCAGTTTACAGATCACTTCTCCCTAATGTTGTTGCAATGTCTGACCTCAAGGAAGGAGTTGCTCCTACGTCTGATCTGACTTGAAGAACCAGAGTGGGTTGGTATAGGGAGGGTCAGCCCTCCTTTTGTGAGAAGAAGCAGAGAGATCAGAAGAGAGAAGAAGGTGGGCTGATGAGCCTGGGAGGGGAATAGAGAGGGAACCACAATCAGAATTTAAAATGAATTAATAAATTAAAAAAAAAATTAAAAAACAAACAGAAATTTTGTAAATAAAAGCATCACTTATAAAATGAAAATTGAGTGGAAATCCTAATCAACATTGTTGTATTATATTTGATCAGATCTGAAGTGGAAGGAGAGATGGAACTGTGTGAGAGAGATGACAGAGAATGGAATGGGGAGTGGGTGGGAATCAGGTGTTGGGAGGACAAGGATGATGGACTGAGAGGGCTGTGAAGGAGAAGGATAATTGGTGTTGGAGTATCTCTGGGACAAGCTGGAGACCTGGGATAGGGGAAGCTTCTAGGAGAATATGGGGGTGACCTCAGGTGAGACTCCTAGCAGCAGGGACTAAAGTGACCATTCCCAGTAGCCAGGCAGGACTTCCAGTATAAGGAGGGGGGGGGGATACCAACCCAGCCACAAAACCTGTCACCCAAGATTTGTCCTGTCTATATGATTTGTAGGGATAAAAGATGGAACAGAGACTGAGGGAATGGCCAACCAATGACTGGTCCACATTGAGACCCACCTCATGGGAGAGACTCAACCCCTGACACTATTAATGATATTCTGCTATTCTTACAGACAGGAATCTAACATAACTGCCATCTGAGAGGCTTATCCTTCAGATAATGGAAACAGATGCAGAGATCCATAGCCAAATATTAGATTAAACCCAGAGAGTCTTGTGGAAGAGTTAGGGGAAGAATTAAGGCAACTGGATGGATCAAGGACACCATGAGAAGACACACATAGAAAATTACCTTGGGCACAGGGGGGCTCAGATACTGAACCACCAACCAAAGAATATGCATGGACTACACATATGAAGTGGATGGGTTTGCTTGGTCCTCAAATGGATCCCCTAACAATGGGAGCAGTGACTGCTCATCTCTGTCTTGGACTCTGTTGCCTACCTCTGGATTCTATTTTCCTAGGGAGCTGCCTTGTTTTGCCTCAGTGAAAGAGGAGGCACTTAATCCTGATGCGATTTGATGTGCCAGAATGGGTTGGTATCTGGTGGAGGAATATGGGGGAAGTGGATGGGAGGGTGAAACTGGAAGGAGATGATGGAATGGGGTTGCAACTGAGATGTAAAATGGATGTAAAATGGGGCAAAAAGAAGAGAAAAAGGGGCTCTACAAAGTAGGAGATAGGGGGCTACAAAGAAGAGAAAGGGCTATAAAGAAGAAAATGGTTGCTGCTCTCCTGGCTGCTGGTGCTCCCCCAAACTGCTGCTTGTTCTTCCTGTTGCTCTCTCCTTGTTTGCTGGACTTTTACTGAGACTAATATTACCCTCAAAGAACCCAAGGACCCTAATCAACAGGAAGTAGCATAAAGAGAACTACACCCCCTTTTACCTTTAACCTACTCTCTCTCCTGCATAGTGTTGGGGTTTTGGGAGGAACAAGGGGTCAAAGGGAGATAGAAGTGTTAAGGATAGCAAAATAAATTAGAATGTATAATTTATATAATACAAAAGTAATAAAAGTCTCTTGCCACAAGGCACCCCTCTCCAAATTAACCTTATCCTCCTCACATGACAAAAATGGCCCCACTATCTATCCTCTGACAAACTCATGAACTACTCAACACAAACCTAACCCTCACAATCACAATAATTTCTATCTTCATTGGAGCATGAGGAGAATTAAACCAAATGCAAACAAGAAAAATCATACATACTCGTCTATCAGCCATATAGGATGAATAATCATTATCCTCCTCTACAACCCCTCACTCACAACCCTGTGCCTAATTATCTATATTCTCATCACATTCTCAATTTTATCCCATTAATAATAAGCTCATTTACATCTATCAGTTCAATATCACTTACATGAAGTAAATCACCAGCTCTCATTCTTTCCATACTACTTATTCCATCATTCTTAGGAGGCCTTCCACCTTTAACCAGATTCCTACCTAAATGGGCTATCATCACAGAACTACTTAAAAACAACAGCATTGCCTTAGCAACACTAATAGCACTCACAGCCCTATTAAATTTATTTTTCTACACACATCTAATGTACTCCTCCTCACTAACCATCTTCCCAACCAACACAATTTAAAAATATTCTATCACCAATATAACAAAAACAGCAACAACAACAGCAACAACAACAAAACATCTGCTTCCCATCTTCACAACATTAAGCATCCTTATCCTCCCCTTCAAAAATTAATGAAGAAGGAAAAAAAAAAAAAAAACACTGCTCTGGTTGTAATCAAGAATGGAACAGCTTCAATAAATATTACAAAAAAATTTTCAAGAGACACCCCAAAACAAATCTATTGGCAAACTGCTATAAAAAGATCAGAGACCAAAGCTGAAAATACAAATAAATGGCATTGAAATTGAAGGAGTAGTAGACACACAAGCAGGTGTAACAATAATTTCACCAAAATCTTGGCATCCAGATTGGCCACTTGAAGAAATAAATATTCAACTTCTAGGAATTGTAACTTTGTCTCAGGTAAAACAAAATGTAGGATGGGTTGAGTGTATAGGGACACTGGACAAATAGGAAAATTGAAGCTATATGAGGTTAATATAGATATAAATTTATGCGGATGTGATTTGTGGCAACAATGGAAAACACAGAATAACATTCCTCCAATCTCAGAAACAAACTGTAAAATAAAGAATGCTTCTGAAAAAACACTAAAAAGTATTATGAAGAACCATCCAGGTTGTTCACAAACAGGACATGACAGCTGTTGGTCTTTCAAAGGTACCAACTGCTTTACCTTTAAAATGGTTAACTAGTCATAAAACATAAACAATAATAACATTTTTGAATGATAATTTACCAAAGTCATACTTGCCTTACTGGCATGAAATGAAAAATGAGGTTCTTAAACCATATGTCTTAATTCCATGTTATAGTATTAGACTCTAGATTGTCACATGGTCCATATGGTCTTAAAGATCAGTGTTTGAGTTTTCTTCTTAAATAAAAAGGATATTTTTGTTGTTTGGTATTAAAAACACAGCTAAGAGATTTAAAAATGTTTTAAGTAAATTGAGTGTCTACAGTTCAAATTTGTTTTTTAAATCTCTAAGAGTTGGAATAATTTGGACCTAACATAAAATATTTGAGCAGGGTGGTGGTAGCCCATGCCTTAAATCCCAGCAGAGACAGGGAAATCTCTCAAAATTGCTCTACAGAGGAATTTTCAAGTAGAGAAAAATGTAGATACAAGTGTAGTAGTTCATACATTTAATCCCAGTAATTAGGAGGTACACACCTTTGATCCTAGCACTTGGGAGAAAGAGGAACACACATAAGATTTACAGTGATATAATTTTAAACTGCTTGCAAAAGGCAGGATGAAATTCAAAGTGAATGTCCTTTATGATTTAAAAATACATACACTTAAAGGTATACTTAGTTTCAAATTTTCAAAATATTTTTTAAATCAATTGAAAGATGATACTTTTTTATTACCAAAAAAAAAAAAACAGTTGGCCCTAGGAAAGATAAAACCTACCACAAAAAGAGCCCCCCAGAGTTAGAGTTAGGGCAGGGTTTGTCTTTTATCTTTCCAGGAGAATAAAAGCACCCAACTAAGGAATCCAGAGACCATTAGACAACTGAAAACACAGCTAAGTGATTTAAAATGTTTTAAGTAAATTAAGTGTTTCTATAGTTCAAAATTGATTTTTAAATTTCTAAGAGTTGGAATAATTTGGACCTTCTTAAAAAAAAGTATCAGACACCATAAAGGACAAGTAACCAGATGATCCAGCCTGGTAGACTGCCTCAATAGCTGTTTCCTCAAAAATCTGCATCTAGAACAACTTCAAAACAGCTATCTGATGGGTGTTATGCATTCTAAATGTTAATTAGTCTGCTCCCAGAGGCCTTCTTGATGTACATGAAGTAATGTTGTGATATCTTTCTTTCTAATCATTGTCTCTGACTGGGTTTAATAAAATGATAAGGCCTGTGATTGAGCAGAGAGAAAGGTAAGCAGGCCAAAGGTTCCTGAGCTTCTGGGGCAGACAGAGAATCCAGAGAAGGAAGGAGAGGCACATGCCATGGGTTTGAGAAAATAACTTCATTCCACTTGGCCAAGAAAATCACCATAGCATGAAGAATAACAGCCCAGGGGACATATATTTACATATATGAGGTCTTATTTTGGGAATAGAATTAAGGGTTAAAATTAAATGGGCTAAGATTACACAATCCAGGCTAAGACTTTTTAAAATCCATCAAGTGTCTGTGTGTTTATTTATAGTGGTGGGTTAAGGATTAACACTGTCGACCAATTAACAATAATTTAAAATTGGTAAATCATTTCTACAGCTGTCAAGGATGGGCTAGCCTCACAGAATGTTCTAGCCAGAACGTTAGTAAATTCCTGTACTTTCCCATACAAAGATCAGATTTGGACTACAAACTGCTCAGGACATTCAAATAGCTATCTTAAGATTTGACCATTTCCCCAGTGTCTCCTGCCTCCAAAAGAAAATTATGCCCCAAATTAGCAGAAAGAAACTTTAAGAGAGTGACATTCCATTCCCAAGTGGCAGAATGGGTGGTTTTTGGTCCTTTGATGGATGATAAGTGTTTGTTGCTCTTTAGGAGGTTTGGTTGCAAATTGTTAATTCTCTTGGTCAGGGAGTAAACAAAGAATAGGAAGTTAGACCCAGGGATTTCTCTTTCATTTTCTTTTCTCTATCTCTTTTTCTTTCTTATGTAGGATGAGAACAGTTGAAAATAAAAAGAGGAAATAGAAGTAATATACGAATGATAGGGGAGAAGGATAGATTATTGAATCTACTCTTATAGATCTTTGTAGAAATAATATAGGAATGATGGGGAAAAGAGATATATTAATGAATCTACATTTATAAATCTTTGGGCACTGATACAAAATTAAGGTTATATTTTTATTACAACATACTATCTATCAATTTTTTTTTAGGTACTATACCTATGCAACTCTTAAAAGTGCAATGTGCTATATGGTTAAAATCCAGTTATAAGTGAGTAGATGCCATGTGCATCTTTCTGGGTCTGGGTTAGTTCACTCAGGATGAGCTTTTCTAGTTCTGTCCATTTGGCTGCAAATTGCATGATTTCCTTGTTTCTGATGGCTGAGTAGTATTCCATTGTGTAAATGTACCACAGCTTTTTTATCCATTTGTCAGTTGAGGGACATCTGGGTTGTTTCCAGTTTCTAACTATTACAAATAAGGCTGCTATGAACATAGATGAGGAAACTTCCTTGTGATTTGATGAGGAATCATTTGGATCTATACCCAAGAGTGGTATGGCTGAGTCTTGAGGTAGAGCTATTCTAAGTTTTCTAAGATATTACCAGACTGATTTTAACTGGATTTTAGCCATATAGTACAGGATAACTATCCTACAACCAACAGACTGAAGGAACAAGAACATAGACTTTGTTAATTGTTAGTGGGACACTTTGCCCTAGTGGAGCTTCTATGTTGGCCCCCAGTGCAAGAGGAAGTTCTTAGCACTCTTATGGCTGCTGAACTGAAGGGAGCTGGTATGTTTGGCACCATACACTGAACAAATAGGATAGGTGAGAGAAGGGAGAAAGGTTGGGAGGGTAGGAGGGTGGGCACAGGAGGGGTGCAGGGACAGGACTGTGATGGAGATGTAAATTGAAGCAGTAAATAAACATAAAACAATGCAATGTGAAGTTCTAGTCTTTTGAAAGCTACTATCACAAACTGTTTAAGATAATTAGGAAATGCAAACTATAGTCAATCAAATGTGTGGCTTTGTTAACTCCTAGTTTATTTACAGATGTTTTCGAAGTTAATCAGTTTGTAAATTGCTAGACAAGCAACATTTGCCTATTCAAATATACTGAAATTGATAGATGATCTTCAAAACCTCAGAGATCTACAGAATTGGCATTTAAAGATGTTTTAATGAATTGAAACATTTTTCATGATATGAAATGTAAACTACTGGCAGTATTCCTATTCTACTTAAAGAAGATGATGAGCATTGAAGAATGTGCACTTGGAGATGGCTGCATTATAGGCAAGCTAGACAATGGACAAATAAAAAGCCCTTGCTTCAACTGTAGATAGAATAGTGTTCAAAACGGACAAACTGAATGCGGGAAAGAGCTTTTCAAGGACAAGGCAGGTATGTCCTTCGTACTACCTGCTTCACAGAAAAGTCCATAAGATATTCTGAGCCTGAAGGCCAAAGATGATACTCCAAGATTATAGAGAAATCTTGGGTGACTGTCCAGATGACCAGCACTCTCTGTCATTTCTATAATTTTATAAGAATCTTTCTCTGCACTTCCTGTTTATTCAGATCATATTTATCCTTCTCAGCTTTCTAATGGGATTGAAGAGAAGACAGTTATAATCTCAAGTTAAACTTAAGCTGCTTACAATTTAAGAAAACTGCTTTAAGGTCTGAAAAGATGTTTAGTTTGCTCAATACAAATGGACTGGACATTGTGAATATAATTCTTGCCAGATAGTACAAAGTTTATTGATGTTTGAAAAAGTCTTTTATTTAGACAAAAAGGGGAAAATAATTAAAAATGTTAGTACACTCCTTTTATGTTCAGACCTTCTGTTCTCAGCTGTTTAGATGACCTAAGGGGTTTGTAGGCAGAAACTGATCTTGCAGGTTTCACTGAGGTTCCTGTTGGGGCATTGTGTAGAACTGAGCGGTCCCAGTGACATTGGATTGCTGTGGTCATTTTTCCCATTTGGGTTCGGGCCCCAAACAGGTCTACTCCAACCCAAATCAGCAGGAAGTCACTTTAAGAGAGCGACGTCCCATGCCCAGAGGGTGGGGAGGGTGTTTCTCAGCCCTTCTTTTTGGTTATTTGAAGGATAACTGAAAACTCTGTTATGTAGGGGAAGAGACTACAAGCTGATAAATGGTCCTGTCTTAATGGGTTTTGGGGGTTAGCCCCAGGGAATTCCTACTTTTCCTTTTCTGTATCCTTCTTCCTCTTCTATGTAGGAGTACATGGGCTTGAGAAAAATGAGATATAGACATAGCACAGGAAGGTCCAAGAAGAAGGGGCAGATTATTGAATATGCCCTTATACCTTTGTATATTGATACAAAATTAGTAGTTTATTTGGCTAAAGTGGTATTGACCATTGTTTATTGTGCAAAAATAAGATTGTAGTGGATTACATCGGTATTGATCTCTGTATATTGATAGAAAATTAAGATTATAGTTGGCCACAATGGTATTGACCCTTGCATATGGACGTAATATTAAGATTATATTGGGCTACATAGGCATTGATCTTGGTATATTGATACATAATTAAGAGAATATTTAACCACAATTGAATAGATCTTTGTATACTGATACAAATTTAAAGGTAACGCTTCCCAATGGTATCATACCTAGAGATACTTAAAAATAAAATATGAAGCTCTGACCTCTTGATACCAACCATCTAAAACAGTCTAGGATAGTCAAAACAAACTCCTAGTCATGCAAACATGTCACTTTGTTAGCTACTATGACAGTCTATCACAGATATTCTCTAAACTACCCAGTAATCAAGTTGCTAAGAGACAAGCAACATTTGCTTATCTAAATACAAGAGATGGATAGGACATCTTCAAAAACCCCTAGAGATCTGCAGAATATGGCATTCAAAGATGCTATCTTAAATCAAGATTTTTTTTTGATATCGAGACATATCAGTGCCTGACAGCACCCCCTATTCTACTCCAAGTAGAAGATAAGCATCGAAGAACCTCCACTGTAAGATGGTTGAATTAATGGCAAGCCTTTCTCTTGGCATGAAAAAACCCCTTGCACCAACTGCA
>CAJQZJ010032273.1:1746468-1771052 GCA_907164525.1 Lophiomys imhausi | reverse complement strand
GAAGATTGATGCTGGAATGTATGGAGAGAAAATGGGAACTGTCCAGGTAGTCATTGGTATGTCCTTTCTTAGTTTTGGAAGCTGCAGGCCCTGCACTTCCTATATAAGCAAATATATTTATCCCTCTCAGGTCTCTGAGGTGGTTGAAGAATAGACAGCTAGAGTCTCATAGTTAAATTTTGAACTGTTTAGGAATCAAGAGGGTGTTATAGATCTAAGAAGATACTCTTAAAAGTGTGTTGCAAGATAGTATGAATGTTGAGTCACATATAGACCTTTAAACTCATGGAGTTGGTTAGATAGTAGAATGTTAAAGTCAGGGGCCAAATATGTATAAACTGGACATTGGGAAGGTATACTGGGCCATTTAACTCTCATAAATGTGGCATATTTATATCTATTGTTATGTATAATACTTACTGTTATAAGAGAAGGAACCATCTGTTGGACTGAAAGGGGAAACTTCTGGGGGGAAGAGGGTGGAAGGGCGGGATAGGAAGGGGGAATAGGGAGGGGTTTGTTACTGAGATGTAACTTGAAGAAAAAAATAAAGTATTAAAAAAAAAAGGGGGGAAATGTTGCAGAAAATTTGATACATTTTGAACTCCAAGATTATAAACTGTAAAAACCTGTTTCTAATTGTGGGATATCTCAGCCTTTAATTTTGGAGCTTTCTGTACACAGGAATAAATAAATTTAAACCTAGGTCAAGAGCCAGAACAAGAAACTAGCTCACTGAGATTAAAAGCAGAAAGGAGGGACATTGAGTTGGAGGGTATTTAGGAGAGCATGGAGAAAAAGAAACAGCTCTTTAGCTTTGGGCTTTTGGATTTTAGCTTTGAGGGCTTTGGGTTTTGGTTTTTAACTTCTGGGACATTAGTGGAGTAGAAAGATCAGCTGAGTGCTCAGTCTGCCTCTTTGAGCTAGCAGGTTTTCATCCCAGCATCTGGCTTCTGAGTGCCTTTGGTAAAAATGAATGATTAGGATTTTAGTTCAGGCTTCTGGTTTGTTTTTTTTTTTTTTTTAATTTTAAAACAACAAACATACCAGTTCAAGCAGAACATAAATCAAACATTGAGGACAAGCCTGAGGAAAAAAATACACTATGACAACAATGTAGAAAAAAATTAAATAACATAACCTAAAATTCTCAGGATACTGGAACATATTATAGAATCTTAACCTAAGAATCCATGGGCAATAATTTATTCAATAAAATTATACTTAAGAATTTTCAAAATAATAGAAAGGGACAAATAGATATTTAGAACATTAAGTGCACATTATCAAGTATCATAGTCAAAATTATTACTAGATATTGAGAGTAAATATTACAAAGCCCAAGAGAAAAAATCACTGTGTGGAAGGTAGAAACATGATATTCCCACCAGAGATTTCAAAAAAATTTCTTTAAAACAGGAAACCCTAAAATGACATATTTTAAGTCCTAAAAGTAAATATATATCAATCTGTAGAAATGATTAGTTAAATTATTTACCATTATTTAGATTATTGTTAATTGGTTCAGCAGCTGTTAATCTTTAAGCCACCATTATAAAAGATCACGCAGACACCACGTGGATTTTAACAAGCCTTGGCCTGAATTGTGCAATCCTAGCCCATCTAAGCTAGCTCTTAATTCTATTACCCAAATATGACCCAATATATACATACATCCCCTTGGACTGCCATTCTCCATGCTATGCCGATGTTCCTGGCCATGTGGAATGAGGTTCTTTTCTCTAACCCATGGTGTGTGCCTCCTTCCTGCTGCTCCTGGCTGGAATGCCTTCTTTTTCCTGCTGCTGGCTGGAATCAATTAATCCTCTGTTTAAAGCACTGGCTTCCTGTTCTAATCTCAGGAAGTCCAACCTTTCTCTGTCTTTGCCCAATCTCAGGCCTCAGCATTTTATTTAACCAATCAGAAACAATATAAGTAACAGACAGCAAACAGGACCAATTAACATTTGGAATGCTTAGCACTACCCCAACAATTCCTTCCTTTTGTCTAAAAAAAGGCTAAATTTTTTAACTCATATTGTAAAAACAATAAGAACAAATATGAAACAATCAAGAAAACCATATATAAAAGTTATGCACATGATGTAAAAATCATCTACCTATCTTGGTGTGTCTAAAGTTCTGAACTTAAATAATTTATATCATATCCTATATTTATAAACCTAAAGAAGTTATTTAGACTTGAAAATATCCTTTTAAATTCTGAACAATCAAGTTCAATTGAAATCTTATAACTATTATGCCTTCAACCCCATCAAAGACATAAGAAGGGATAAAGTTATTATTTGAGTGAGTAGGAAGCATAAGAGAGCAGCTTCCAAAAAGAAACATGACAGTTTGTTGCCTAGACAGTCCCAAATATCTCTTGATATCTTTGGAGCATCGTCTTCAGCCTTCTGGCCAAGAATTTTTCACAGACTAAATTGTGCAGCAAGAAATAAGAATTTTCAATTCTGTCTCTGCAGAATCAGGACATTGACTTACCTGCATTTCAGCTATGGTCCGTCCTTGGGCTGTATATAGTCTGTTGAGAGAGCAGGGGCATTTTTGCCCAATAGGAATTATCTCCTGATGGGATATTTCTTTTTGATGCTCATTGTCTTCTTCCAAGTCAAATGGGAGCTGTCAGGAGCTGACTGTATTAAGTCAAACAATTCTTAAAATAATACCGAATCTTTAAATACAATTTTCTGTATGCCTCTGAGGGTTTTGAAGACATCTATCAATTTATTTATAAATCTATCTATCATCTATCTATCTATCTTTGAAAAAACAAGCTGTATATTTTTATCTATTTACTATCTGTTTAACCTATTAAGTCTATTTTGTGATAAATTAAGACTAGTATTTGACTTGACCAGAAGCTTGACTGGCCAGCAATCAACCTGTATTACCCAGACTCCTAAATAGATTGCAATAGCAACCCATAAAAGTATTGGAAGTAAACCTATACTGTTAAATGATTTGTATAGGCACAATACCTTTATAAAATTCTATAACAATGAATCAAAAATTTAACCTTATTTTTGTATCAATATACAAAATTATATACCAAGGTAACAAAAGACAACCTTATTTGAGAATAACAATAGTTTTGAGTTTCAGAGCAGATTCAATAATCTATCCTTATGTCTTATCATTTCTATATTATATACATATATTCCCCCTCTTTTTCTTTTCAAGTCTTTTCCCCCTATAAGAGAGAAAAAAGGAAAGAGAAAAGAAAAAGAAATAGAAAAGTTCTTGAATCTAATCTCCTATATCTTGCTTAACAAGACCATTTAACAATTTGTAACCATTACCCCTAAAATAACATTTATAACACATCAAATGACCAAAGAATCATCCACCACACTTTTTGGAAATGGGATGTCACTCTCTTAAAACTGCTTCCTGCTGAATTGGGATGCAGAAAACCTGTTAGGGGCCCAAATAAAATGAAAAAAAAAATGGTTAAGCAAATAAACTGTAATATTTGTTGTCCAGTCTCTATGCGCTCAACAATTTGATGTCCTGAGCAATTTGTAGTTCGAAGCTGGACTTTGGTAGGAGAGTTCAGAGCTTTATTGAAGACCTGTCTGGACAGTCTTTGAGGCTGGGCCATCTCAGCAATCTGTTCAAAGTTGTTCTGAGGAAACAGCTGTTGAGGCAGTCTATGATCATATGGGTTACTTGTCTTATCTTATTTGGACCTGGTCCCGTTGTTCTGAAAATATATAATTTTTCACAAGTAACATATAGTTCTGTACTTACCAAAATACCTTGGATGTTCAGGCTGCACAAATAAATTAAGGAATATTTCCTGTTCTTCGTTTGAACAGAAGACATTTGTAAGTCTCCATTTATGCCAAATGAAAACATGGCATGTAATAGTATTGCATATATATGCTATATATAATCTATTTTAAATTGAAAATACAGCATAAGACTGAATGGAGTTTAAATATTCTCCTCTACAGTTGACATAAATTTATTAATTGATTAAAACAGATTTATTCTTTGCTGTTCTGGCTTTTTGTAGATTAGGTTGGCCTCAAACTCAGAAGGAACCAATCTGTCTCTGTCTTTGTCTCCCATGTTTTGGGATCAAATGTATGCATTTTTATATTTTTTTCTTTCCTTTTCTCCTTTTTTTGGAGACTTAATTTCTATGTGGATATATCTATCCTTTTTGAGACAGGGTTTCTATTTGTAGCTTGGGCTGTCTTGATTTGCTCTATAGAGCTCTGTAGATTATATTTTCCTCAAACACACAAGGAATCTGTTTTGTCCTTGTCTCCAAAGTTTTGAGATCAAGGTATGAATCTAAATAATTGAATTACCCTATTAAACAATAAGATTAAACCATTTTGTATTAGTTTGAGTTCCAATTCTCCCATGGAAACTCCATTCTTAAAGAGATTGGTGTAAAATGCATGATATGCTATTTTATGGTAGCTTTTCTTAACTGCTGGCTGTGGGAGGCATGTTGTTTGCATGTTCTTCCCTAGCTTAACTCTGGGTCCTTACATTGGTTAACAGAATATACCTCTCTCTCTCTCCTTTGTTTTTCCCTGAGACAGGATTTCTCTGTCTATCCTTGTCCTGGACTCACTTTGTACACCAGGCTAGCCTAGAACTCACAGAGATTAGCATGCCTCTGCCTCCAAAATTCTGGGATTAAAGGTGTGCACCACCATATCCTGAGATTAACACATCTCTTTTAAGGGCAAAATGCCTCTTGAAACCAGTTCTCCAGTGGGAACCCCACAACTAAGGAGACTGGCTTATGACCCTTTTCTATTTACATACATTTAAAATTATGTGTATTTACCCATTAGATCAGTAAGAACATTATCAAATTTAACATCAAGAAAAAAATGTGTCATTTTTGAATTCTAGACTGTCTTTATTAAGAAGCCTTATCTTATCAGCAGGGTTCCCGCCCTGCCTTCATTGTTTAAACCAAACTGGTCTAGAATCCAGAGATCTGCCTGTTTCTTCCTGTAGTGTGATAAGGTTAAGGGATTATGGGTGTGTGCCAGTACCACCCTGCTCAAATATTTCACTTAAATCACAGATATCAGTATCTCTGTAACCCAGAGAGCAACTTTGCACCTTAGTGACAATCCGAAATCTGCCCAAAATCTTCAAAATTCTCTTATGTTTTAGCAATGCCAAATCAGAAAAATATCCTTTCTATCTCCTAAGATAGGAAAATCAAAGACATCTAAACAAAACTCAAGCAAAGAAAACAGCATCCCAAAGACCTTTTCATGTCTAACCATGCCATCCCATGCTGCAATTAAAGCTTTGTTCATTATTCCTTGGCATTTAGTTTTGGCTGCATTTCACTGGCAGGCCAATACCAGAAACTTCTGACAGGCACCTAGTATCTGGGGAGCTTGTAGCTCCAGCTGTCATTAGTTTTGTATTATCTATCAGGAAGGGCCTACCTCCTTCTTCAATTATCATTGTTGGCAATTTAGCATTTCAACTGTAAATTTTTTCCTTTAAGACTATCCTAGTCTGAACTTTCTCAAAAAAAGGTACCCAGAACCACAATTGTCAGGGTAAAAACCATTTGCATGCTAACAGGAACAAACTCAATTGGAATCCAAACATATTGAGACATTACAAATTCTTCCATTTTTAATCTAGGGAATTAATTCCACTCTCAAATTCTGTTTAGAAGGCTGCCAGTTTTTTAGTACTTAAGGTTAGCTAAGCCTTAGCTCTCGGTCTTTGCTGCAAGGCAATAGCTTTTGTTAAGTTAGCCACACCTTTGAAATGCATTTGAGTTCGGTTCCCCGATCTTTGGCTAGGAAACTGGCTTTCACCCAGGCCTCTCAAACTGTAAGCACGGATTCTAATTGCCGTAGTTGGACGCCATATCTAAAAAATATGGCTAATTAAACTATTTAACCAGTGTTTATATTATTGTTAATTGATTTGCTGCTGTTAATCTTTAAGCCGCCATTATAAAAGATCACACAGACACCATGTGGATTTTAACAAGCCTTGGCCTGAATTGTGCAATCCTAGCCCATCTAAGCTAGCTCTTAATTCTATTACCCAAATATGACCCCATATGTGTATATATAAATATATATATATATATATATATATATATATATATATATATATATATATCCCCTTGGACTGCCATTCTCCATGCTATGCCGATGTTCCTGGCCATGTGAAATGAGGTTCTTTTCTCTAACCCATGGTGTGTGCCTCCTTCTTCCTGCTGCTGGCTGGAATCAATTAATCCTTTGTCTAAAGCACAGGCTTCCTGTTCTAATCTCAGGAAGTCCCACCTTTCTCTATCTTTGCCTAATCTCAGGCCTCAGCATTTTATTTAACCAATCAGAAACAATATAAGTAACAGACAGCAAACAGGACCAATTAACATTAAGAATGCTTAATACTACCCCAACATCAATCAATGTTTATATACCCAGTGCTGATAGTCACTATTGATTGTCATCTTGTCAGAAACTAGAATCACCTAGAAGAAAAGTCTTTGGGCACTCCTAGGTGGGATTATTTGGATTAGATTAGTGTCTGGGACTACCTATGAGGGATTACTCTGATCAGGTTAATTGAAGTAAGAACACACACACACACACACACACACACACACACAAAAGAGGGAAGCAATTATTCCCTGGGCTTGGGTCCAAGAGTATTAAGTAGTTATCTGAGCAGAAATATTGATTGATCTCTTCCTCTCAGCTGGAACAGGATGTGATCAGTTGATATAACTACATGTCATCTCCTTTTCCTTGCCACAAAATATGTTACCTTCTAATTGTGACACAAATGTAAAAAAAAGAAACCATTTAATTAAATTACATTGGGTGCCATTTGTAGAAATAATTAATTAAATTGTTTAACAGTGTGTATATTATTGTTAATTGGTTCAGAAGTCAATCCTTATTCTGTCATTATGAATGAACACACACAGAGACACCACATGGATTTTTAAACCAGCCTTGGCCTGAATTGTGCAATCCTAGACCATCTAAACTAGCTCGTAATTCTATTATCCAAATCTGACCCCATATATACATACATCCCCTTGGACTGCCATTCTCCACAATATGCTGATGTTCCTGGCCATGTGGTTCTTTGTTCTAACCCATGGTGTGCATCCTCTTTCCTGCTGCTCCTGGCTGGAATGAATTAATCCTCTGTCTAAAGTGCAGGATTCCTGTTCTAATCTCAGGAAGTCCCACCTTTCTCTGTTTTTGCCCAATCTCAGGCCTCAGCATTTATTTAACCAATCAGAGTCAATTAAGTAACAGACAGCAAACAGGACCAATTAACATTTAGAATGCTTAACACTACCCCATCACACAAATGAACCCTTTATACCTTAAGTTACATTTTCAGGGATTTTTTTTTTAATGGAGTAAGAAGAAAAGCAACTAATACCCCAGAAAAATTTTCACTTAAATTTAATGGGCAATAAGCACATTTTACAAAGGACACAAATTTATCAAGGCCATGAACAACATGGTAGCATTGATAAATTTAATTAAGAGAATACTTCCTCCTCTAAACAGAGGAAGAACTCGGGCAGTCTATAGAAATACTTATTAAATTATTACCAGTATTTATATTATAGTTAATTGTTTGTTAGTGTTAATCCTTAACCCAACATTATAAATGATCACATAGACACCTGATGGATCTTAACAAACCTTAGTCTGGATTGAGCCATCTTAGCTCACTAAGCTGCTTTTAATTCTATTCTCTTAATAAAACACCATTATACAATTATGCCCCCTTGGGTTCTTATTCTCCACACTAACCCATGGTGTGTCTTCCCTTTCCTCCTGCCTGTCTTCTTCTTTCTGTGATCCACTCTGCCCCAGAAGTCAGCCAAACTTTTTCTCTGCCTACCTGTTTTCTATCCAATCCAGACTGCTGCACTTACTCAGCCAATGAGAGACAATGGACAGCAAGCAAGGTAACACAGCACCATTTCGTGTACTATGGCCTGGCACAGCAAGCAGGCCTCTGGGAGCAGATTAATTAACATTTAGAATACATAACAGATTACTGCATCAGCAGTCTCTTCATGAAAGTAGTCACATGAAAGATATTCCAGAAAGGAATACATGGATATACAGAAGCCATGAAAGAACCTATCATCTTCCTAACAAACCAGTATGCTCCTGATACGAAAGTAAATGAAGAAATTAATCTTACCAACTACATTAACAAATCAACAAAAGAAAGGAAATAGCAAACCCCTGTCAGTAACAAATTTAAGTCATTTCAGCTCACCATTAAAAGGCACAGACTAACTCACTTGAGGATATAATATCCATGAAACACATCTCATTGCCAAATATATAAAACTCAGAATCAAAGAAGGGGCATCAACTTAATAAGCATAAGAAAACATGAATACATTGATTTAATGATTATTATATCTCATAAAACACACTTTAAGCAAAATTAGTCAGAAGATATACACAACATATTTTAATAAAGAAAGCAATTATCAAAAATGTAAAAGATAAGTATCGATAGACTGAATCTTGATGCTCCTAATTTCATAAAAGCAAACAATAAAAGGCATGAAAGATAAGAAGGTCTTTATACAATAAGAGTGGAACACTTCAATACCACAGTCTTGTCTTTAGGAAGTTCTTCCACAGTGAACCCCCCCCCCCAAAGAATTCACAGGTAAATTGCATGATAGAACAATAGGAAGAAGAAAAATCTACAGAATATCCTAGCCAATAGATAGAAAATACAGCCTTCTCAGCAGCTTGGAACATTATAAAAATAACCACGGAAAGGCCACAACATATGCCTTTATACACACACACACACACACACACACACACACACACACACTGAAATTGGTTCTCATGTCTTCCTATTGGATCATAGTAGAATAAAAGTAGAAATCAACAGCAAGAGAAAGCACAGAAAATGCAATATCTAAAGACTAAATGATACACACTTTGATAAGGAAAAATTCATTGAAGAAATCAAGTGGAAAATTAAATTTTTCTGAATCTAATGAAAATTACTAGAAGCCAAATGATCATCTGTGCTACTAAATTAACTCAGTAGAGTCTCTCTCTCTTTCTCTCTATCTCTCTCTCTCTCTCTCTCTCTCTCTCTCTCTCTCTGTGTGTGTTTGTTTAACAAAAATAAAAAAAAGAGGCCATTAATATTTTGGAGAATATATTTGGTAGACATGGGAGGGTTTAAAGGAAGAAAAAGCAAGAGGGAAAATTTTATAATTATGCTTTAATTAAAATTAAATTTAAAAATCTGATATATCAAGTAAAAAAGTAGTGTGCCTTAAAATTCTAATAAATAAATAAATAAAACGGGAATTCACATGTAAATGAAGAAGACAGCAATAAATAACAAAAATTAGTGGAAAGATTATTTAAAAAGAGACAAAAGGAAAAGTGTACAGAAATAATAAAGCAGTTGGTTCTCTGAAATGATTAATGTAGGTGACACCTTCATACAAAACTAACCATAGGCAGAGAAGGAAGACCAAAATCAATTAATTAAGAGATAAAAATGGAACTGTTACAACAGATCATAACAAAATCTACCATATTGTAACTAACTGCTTTAAAAACTTTAAATCAGGAAATTGATAAATAGATAAGCATATGTCATATACCAACATTAAACCAAGAAAAAATAAAAAGCTAAATAGACTCATAAAAACAATGAGGTCATAACAAAAGTCAAAATTATGCACAAAACAAAGTTAATAATTTGTTGATTTTTTTTCTAAATGTTTTACTATGTGCAAACACCAATAGTATTCTAGCAAGTCCTCAAAATTAAAAGGGAAGGAAGATTTCCAAACTCATTCTAAGAAGCCTGTAATAACATAGGATCATATTCACTATTCTATTGCTGTGAAAAAATACCATAAATATAGCAACTGTTGTAAGAAAAGGCAATTGTTGGGGTAGACTTACAGTTTTAGAGGCTTTGTGCACTATCATTTTGGCAGGAATTACAGCAGCAGGCATGGCAGTTATGGTTCTGAAGAAGTAGTTGAGAGTTGCATACTGGTCTGAAGGTAGAGAGAACAAAACTGGGTCTGACATTTGTTTTTTGAAACCTCAAAGCTTAGCCCCAGTGACACATTTCCTCCAACAAGGTCAATAAAACATACTTTATGAATAGCACAAGAAATGACCTTCTGACAACTTCTGCAAAGTAAAGGAAACTATCAGCACACAAAAGTTTGCAGATGGATGAAAATATTTACTGAATATAATCACATAAAGTCAATATCTAATAAACATACATACAAACACTGGACAGTTGTGTATTTCAAAAATAAATCAGACTGGACATTGTGGTAAGAGCCTTTAATTCCAGTAGTTCAGAAGCAGAGGCACGTTGATCTCTGTGAGTATGAGACAATCCTGGTCTACACAATGAGTTTCAAAACAGCCAGAGCTAAATAATAAAAACTTGTTTCAAATGTTTTATGCCAGCAACAATAACCCCCAGTTCCTTCTCCTATCAAAAAAACTAAACACTTAAAAATAATAAATAAATAAATAAATAAAAATAGATAAGTAAAATCACCAAGAAAAAGAACAAATAGCTAGTATGTTAAAAAGTATGCAATACCATTAGGCATCAATCCTTGTGAATTAAAATCACCACCACCAGAACCCTTCTTGCAACAGTTAAAATGACTAATAACCCAGAATTTATACAATAAATGCTGAAGAAGTTTGTAGAAAAAAATAGCCAATTAAATTATTTACCCAGTTTTTATATTATCTTTAATTGGTTTGCCAGTGTTAATCCTTAACCTACCATTATAAATGAAAACACACAGACACCGGGTGGATTTTATCAAGCCTAGGCCTGGGTTGTGCAATCTTAACCCATCTAAGCTCGCTCATAATTCTATTACCCAAATATGACCCCATATATGCATACGTCCTTTTGGACTATTATTCACCACACTAAGCTGATGTTCCAGGCCACATGGAAGTATCTTCTTTAATCTACCCCATGGCATGTCTTCCTTGTTTACTCCTGGTTTCTCTCTAGCCTCCTTCCTCTTCCAAGGTTCTCTCTATCTCTCTGAAAGCTCCTAGCCTGTCTTTGCCCAATCTCCAGGCCTCAGCATTTATTTAACCAATCAGAGACAAAGTAAGTAACATACAGCAAACAGTACCAATTAACATTTTGAATGCTTACCACCACCCCATCAGAAGTTGTAGGAAAAGAGGAACCCGTGTACACTGCTATTCAGAGTGTTGGTTATTGAAACCACTATGAAAATCAGTGTTGAATATTTTTCATCTTAACTGTGAACCAGACTGTGCTATCCTAGTATAAGGTCAATGTTATATATTCCTTATATTTAAGTATATGAATATATAAAAATAGAATGAGGGGGAAATATTTATGGTGCTGCATTCCATCAATATGTCCATACCTTGAAATCTAGTCAGCCTCTGGAGTTTAATCTTCTAACATAGCTCTCCAATATTGCCACACTGAGATAGATAAAACCTAGTGATTCTGATTCCAGATCCATCTACCATCTGTGTTCTTTCCATGGCTCAGTAACTTTCTGGCCAAATAGCTCCTTTACCTAATGTAATAGAGGACAAGAAACCCATAGCACTTCGAGCCTTGGTGTTCAGATTCCTTGCAGGTTTTTGCTTGCTTATATCACTCCTACAACCATTACATGCCACGAACTGACAACCCCATCTTAACAATGCTGACAAATCCATATGAAAGAGATGTGTGAAAGAATTATCAAGCAGTGAACATTACACTGAACAGAAAAAGAGTTAAAGCATGCCTTGATAATAAATTATCTTTTTAAAATCAATTATTTTAGGGCAGTCTGTAATTACGAAGATAATGCATATACCATTTGTGTTCATCTTATATGAAAATAAAAATTCATCCATCACTCATTCAATAGGTAAAGAGGGCAGATGTATATGATAGGAAAATCTGAGGAGCAATATTCTCAGCTTAACATTTTGCTATTTTTATTGGTTTGTTTATCATTGTATAAATTGTGGTGTTTGCTTGGGTACACATGGCACAGTATTCTTGTGGAGGTTGCAGGGTAACTTTGTACATTCAGTGCTCTCTCTCTCTCTACCTTTGAGTTTGTAACATTGAATTCAGATCATCAGGATTAGGGGCTAATGTCTTGTCTACTAAGATGATTGCCAGCCTGTAGCATACACACAACTCTTATACTACATTTAGGTAATACAAAACTAAGCTATTAACATCATGAGGCAGGAACTATAAAACTTTTTATGCCCTGTGGTCAGAGCTACATAGCATTGTTTTCATCAGTCACTAATCTTCAAATCAACATCTGTTATCCCCACTCTACAATGCACCTCTAGAGTAAAGGAGTCAGAACTGTTTATTCTATATTGTAATAAAAGAAGGAAAGGAGGGAGGGAGCAGGGAGAAAAGGAAAGAGGGAGGGAGGGAGTAAAGAAGGGAAGAAAAAGAAACACAGTAGCAATAGATAATTGAAAAGACAAAAGAAACCTTAGGTATATACAGAATGAATGACCGTTAACACCAGGAGACAGTCTTTGTATACTAAGAAAGATGATGACAATGAATTATTTTGTATAAAAAGTTCTATTTCTCAAACATGTTTTATCCAGTAACGGAACTTTCACTAAAGGTTGCCCAGTTTCTTTCTCACTTAATATCGAGTGCTTTGCTACAATAGCTCAGGTTGTTAGACTTTCTACTTATACATTAAGGACACCATGATGGAAGCTGGAATTTGACTGTATTGAACTGTGAGGGCTCCACACTATCCAGATTTTATTTTTACCACCACATCCCTAAGAAGGTAATGACCATTATGATTGTTTGAGACTACTGGAATCCAGCAATCATACAGGCCACACATGAGAATATATATTATTTCAGTATTGTGTAAGATAAGGGAAATAAAAGATATCATAAAGAAAACTGAAGGAAAGAAATTCACCAAGATAGTCAACAGCATTGGAACATGGCTGAAATAACTGATAGAGGCTGAAATGGAATGGTAGTTCAATGACCTTGGCAATCCTCTCACCTTGTCTTACTCAGTAAACTTTTCTACTCATTAGAATATCTCTAAACACCCAGTAACATATTAAATTTACAAAACTAAAAATATTCTAGCAGATATTTTTTTAAAACTTGAAATTCCCTCAACTATAAGATAAACAAAATTCCATTTATATTGGTCAGTTTTTTCATAACATTTATAGTATACATTTACAGACTACCAAGAATTTGTTAATTTTATGTTTTACCTCATTGAGTTAAGAGTAAGAATCATGTCAGACTTTCAAGTAACCAGCCTCTGCACTATGTCAAACACATTTAATGCATATAATAAGCATTAAAAGAGCACAGTAAATGAGAATACATAGGTTTTTGACAAGGAAAACAAGGTAATTGGTTTGCTCTCCAATAAGTGACCTGCTATGGGAAAAAATGTGACCATTGAAAAGGCTACAATTTTGATACTGCTTTGAGAGAATCACATGGTGAATCCTGGTAGATACACAGATAGGAGCAGATACACTCGATTAAATATTCTGAGAATACAGGAAAAATGACACCCAGATTTGCAATAATTAATAATTGACTAAAAAGAGATAGGAAAACATTCTTATTTTATTGTTTGTAACTTTATTTGTCCTTTTCTCATTAAAGAGGACTTTGAGATAGCCATTGCCACACAAGTCTCAATTATGGTCTTTACTAATTAAAAGAAGATATTTTAAGCATGCACTGTTATGAGAAAATAGCTATCAAGTGATTCACTTTAGGAAACATTAAAGGAAAAGCAAGTACAGATTTTATGAAACTACTTGTTTTTAGTTAATTCTGGAGAAGAGAGACTGCAAAAACCCATTCAACACTGCCCATTTGGTCTGATCATTTTCAAATATAGACTGGTATTTTCTTAAGCTTCAAATATGATGACATAAGTAAAATATGGCAAAGAAATAATCCAAACCTGAGAGAAGTTTGGTCCTAAAATTTTATATCCATATGAAGTAAGCTATATTTAAGTTTCACCCTTCCCTCACATCCTATAAATCAACTTAAATGAATGTCTGAACAAGAAAACTTGTCCACAAAATCAAACATAATAGATTAGTTTTTGACATTTATTTATGCATTTACTGTTTTTTATTTCAATTGTATCTGAATGAAAACTGCCAAGAAGGAAATAAAGACATTAGTATATACCTTATCAACTTGGAAAAACAAATTATCTTGTGTTGGAATTTCAAGAACTTTGCCTGGAAATTGCTATTTACTGGTGGGACTGTTCTTTTTGTACAGTTCCAAAAAATGTTCAAGTAAATGTGGAAGTTCATTTCTTTGTCATTCATGATAGTGAAAAAGGAAAGAGGAGTTTTCTTTTTTTTTTATAAGTACTTTATTTTTTTTTCTTCAAGTTACATCTCAGTCACAAACTCCTCCCTATTCCCCCTTCCTATCCCGCCCTTCCACCCTCTTCCCCCCAGAAGTTTTCCCTTTCAGTCCAACAGATGGTTCCTTCTCTTATAACAGTAAGTATTATACACAACAACAGATATAAATATGCCACATTTATGAGAGTTAAATGGCCCAGTATACCTTCCCAATGTCCAGTTCATACATATTTGGCCCCTGACTTTAGCCTTCTACCTTCTAACCATCTCCATGAGTTTAAAGTTCTATAACTGACTTAGTTTTCATACTAACTTGCATCATTATTATAACCATCTTCTTAGATCTAGAACGCCCTCTTGATTCCTAAACAACTCAAAATTTAGCTATGAGACTCAAGCTGTCTATTCTTCAACCACCTCAGAGAGCTGAGAAGGATAAATATATCTGATTATATAGGAAGTGCAGGGCCTGCAGCTTCCAATACTAAGAAATGACAAACCAGTGACTACCCGGACAGTTCCCATTTTCTCTCCATACATTCCAGCATCAGTCTTCAGCCTTTTGGTCCTGTTTCTCTGATAGACATTTATTGTAGAGCAGGGATTGTGAAGGACTAACCTACCCTGTCTTGGCAGAGCTAAGCTGTCGACTTCCCTGCTACCAAGTTTTGTCCTTTTTGGACAGCAGTCTGTCTGCAGTTGAAGCAAGGAGTTTTTACATGCCATGAAATAGGTTTGCCACTAATTAAACCATCTCACACTGGAGATTCTTCGATGCTTTTCTTCTACTTGGAGTAGAATAGGGGGTGCTGTCAGGAGCTGATATGTCACGATATCAAAAAAAAAAATCTTAATTTAAGACCACAATTTGAATGCCATATTCTGCAGATCTCTTGGGGTTTTTGAAGATGCCCTATCTCTTGTATTTAGATAAGCATATGTTGCTTGTCTCTTAACAACTTGATTACTGAGTAGCTTAGAGAATATCTGTGATAGACTGTCTTAGTAGCTAACAAGGTGACATGCAAGCATGACTAGGAGTTTGTTTTTCTTAACTATCCTAAACAGTTTAAGACAGTTGGTATCAAGAGGCTAGAGCTTCACATTTCATTTTTAAGTATCTCTAGGTACGATACCATTAGGAAGCGTTACCTTAAATTTTGTATCAATATACAAAGATCTATTCAAATGTGACTAAATATACTCTTAATTTTGTATCAATATACAAAGATCAATGCCTATGCGGCCCAATACAATCTTAATATTGCGTCCATATACAAGGGTCAATACCATTGTGGCCAACTATAATCTTAATTTTGAATCAATATACACATATCAATACTGACGTAGACCAATACAATCTTATTTTTGCACAATAAACAATGGTCAATACCACTTTAGCCAAATATACTATTAATTTTGTATCAATATACAAGGGTATAAGGGCATATTCAATAATGTGACCTTTCTTCTTGATCCTTCCTGTGCTGTCTATGTCTCGATTTTTCTCAAGTTCGTGCATTCCTACATAGGACATAAAGAAGGATACAGAAAAGGGAAAGAAGGAATACCCTGGGTCTAACCTCAAAAACCCATTAAACAGGACCATTTGACAACTTGTAATCTCTTCCCCTAAATAACAGAGTTTTCAGTTGTCCTTCAAATAACCGAAAAAAGGGGGGGGCAGAGAAACACCCTCCCCACCCTCTGGGTATGGGACATTGCTCTCTTAAAATGACTTCCTGATGATTTGGGTCGTAGTAAACCTGTTTGGGGCCCAAACCAAAATGGAAAAATGGTTAAAAATGTTAATACAATCCTTTTATGTTCAGTCCTTCTGTTCTCAGCTGTTTAGATGCCCTAAGGAGTTTGTAGGCAGAAGATGAACTTCCAGGCTTTACTGAGGTTCTGGATGGGGCACTGTGTAGAGCTGAACGGCCTTAGCAATATTGAGTTGCTGTGGTTGTAGGCTTTTGATGGAGATATCTATTGAGGGAGTCTGTCAGGCTGAATCATCTGGGTCACTCGTCTTCTTTTGGTGTCTGATTCTGATTTCTGCTGAGGTTTCCGTTGTCCCTGGGTTCCTTGAATGGATGCTTTGATTCTCCTGGAAAGATAAGAACAGAGCCCTGCCCTATTCCTCACTCAGGGACAATCGCCCTCTTTTTTTTGGGGGGGGGTATGCCTTTAACTTCAGCAGAGACGGAAGGAGCACCATAAAGTTAGTGGACTTATAAATTCTAGAGTTACACGGAAAAGGGTGGTGAGGGTACACACCCTTAATCCCATCATTCAAGAAGAGTACACCCTTAACCCCAACACACTAGAGACAGAAACAGGCAGATCTCAGAGCTCAAGGTCAGCCTGATACAAAACAAACTCTAAATAGAGAAAAACTTCGATCCAGGAGTGGTGGAACACATCTTTAATCCCCTCAGATGGGAACCACAGGTCTCAGATCCCAATAATTAGAATGCAGAGACACACACATAGGATTTGGAAGGACCTAAGTTTAAAAGCTACTTACAAAAGGCCCACACAACACAAACAAATTGTCCTTCGAGACCTCAAAATATATACACTAAAGCTGGTTTAGCTCCAAAATAACAAAATAATTTCTTCTTTAAACCAGATTGAAAGATAACATTTTATATATTGTCAAAAACCAAATTTGCTTCAGGAGAAGTTTTCTTAATGAATAAATGGTTCAGTGGTTAACAATGCTTTATGCATAAGCACCAATTGAATCCCCAATTTATCTGCATAAAAGTCAGAAATAGCCATGTCTGACTTCAACCTAGTGGTGGAGGATAGAAGATTGAAAATCCCAATAGTTCACTGATCTGTCATACTATCAGAAATAGCAAGCCTCGGGATCAGTGATAGACTCTTCCTCAAGGGAATAAGATATTGATTTAGGAAGAAATCTGGTGTCCTCCTCTGACCTCTGATCCATACACATAGGGAAACATATACACCTCGCTACAAAAGGGGGTGATTTTGTCAGAAGTGAAGGACTGCATATTCTTATCCTTCCCAGTAGGTTAAACCATAATGCATGGATCTTACCAAATATATCCAAGGACATTTCCTAAGGATAGTGTATATACGCATTTATCCAAAGCTCATATGGAACTGGGGAGATGAGTGAGTGGGGAAGCAATTAAATATCATAATAAAATGGAGGATCATAGTGATGCATTGTCCTAAATTGTTTCCTGTTGCTGTAATAAAATAATGGCAAAACCAACTTAAGGAAGAAGGAGCTTGTTTGGCATACTCTTCCATCATAATCCATCACTAAGGCAAAGTCAGGGAAGAAACTCAAGGCAGGACTGAAGCAAGGGCAATGGAAAAATATTGCTTACTGGATTGTTTCCCATGGCTTGCTCTATGTCTTTTCTTATAGTACCCAGGATGTGCTGGCCAGGGCTGCAACACCCACAGTAGGTTAGGATCTCCCCCAACCCTCAGTCATAAAGAAAATGTCCTCACATTCTTGTTTACAGGCAATCTTATGGAGACAATACTTCAAATAAGCTTCCCTTTTCCCAGACCACTTCAGTTTGTGTATAGTTGACAAAATAAAACTAATCATCATATTTATCTTTCATAAGGAAGGAGATAGAGTAAAACTATATTATCTGAGACAGACTTTGGATGACACGTAGCCATGATTACCATGGACACGGGGCAAACAGAAGCTTTGAATACTGAAAACACTTTACATTTGTTTTTAGGTGAACTTCATCTTTACAATCCAGAATATTCATGGAATGAGCTAAACAGAGAAGGTACAGGTATGGGAGATGAGAGAAACAAGTCTGAAAGAAAGCTGGGTTTATGTTCCCAAGGTCTCTGAAATGCATCAGATCTCCTGACCTAAGTATTTAGAAAGACGTAAAAACCAAAACAAACAAAAAAAAATCATGTTCTATCAGAACAATCTCTCACTCAGCCTTTTGTCATCACAGAAACAAGAAGAGAATCTGAGAATTAATTATCTCTTATGGTTAGTTTCAAAAATTTCGAACAGTAAAATTTCTAAATAGCTTTTTTTCTTACCTTATCAGTGAACTAGCATAGAAAAGAATTCCTTTCTATTTTAGTTAAATATTTTGGATTACTTTAATTTTATTATAAGTCAAAATAATCTTTGGAGTGAAGAAATTGAAATACATATTGAGAACTCATTAGAGGAATACCAGGGTTTTATTCAAAAAAAATTTTTAGACGAAATCAAAGTAAAGAATTGGTTGATTTCTTAGTACCTAACAACATAGAAGGCTCTTCAGTGTCTTAAATTTCCACAGTTACAACTGGATACTTTTTTCTCTAAATACAGGAACTTCTTATAGAATTCCAAATGTGCACTAAATATTTTCAGATATTGTACTCACAGTTGCTCCCCTCCAACACATCCGACATTGTCTACCTTTCCTAATCAGCATTCATCTTTTTCAGACATCAGAATGAAGACTGTGCTGCTCATTCAAAAAGTGACTTCCCACTTCCAATGACTTTCTCTTGTCCCATGTCAGTATGGGTACGTCCTTTATTTTATAGTAAGTAACATAATCAAGAACAATAGAGGTTTATCTATTAGGTTCCAAGCACTGTGGTAAACAGTTAAGATAATCATCTCACCTTAGCAGCATCTCTGTGTCTCAATTGCTACAGGAAGTACCACAGATGTTGAATGACTGACAAAGCTATCAATCTGAAAGTGCTTGAATTTAAACTTCCCATTCAGTTGTTTTAGACTCCAGAGCTTACACTTCCAATAGCTGTGCTATATTCCTGTTGCCAACTATGCTTCATAATTTTATATTTTCTACTTTCATGTCTCCACTAAATCTCATACACTTCAGCATGTGAACAGTGTCTTTGATTTTTGAATTTCCAATATCTTGACAATTACTTTATCCAATAGGTAATCAATAAAATGTGTAGAGTGAAGGAGTAAATGAATTATTTATACCTCATTTCTTGAGATATCTATTCCTTCAACTATTTCATTACTGAACGCCAAAGGGAAGTGGTGAGGACAAATGAGAAATAACGTAGGTAAAGGCAGCAACATCCATTATCCAGACTCACATGGAGAAGACAGAGTTTTACACTTTCACTGTGCCTATCACCCTTAATTATATGTTGACACATTGGTACAAATACTCAAATATTGGAATTGTGTTTCCACAGACCTCACTCCTGATTCTTTTTCATCCTTTATTCACAAGTGTTTAGTGTTGTAAAAACCACAAAATACTCAATCAAACCAACCTGTACATAATAGACTCTATTCTATACTAGCTCTAAGCAATGACATAATCTAAAAGAGTAGCTTCTCTATAACTACTTCCTGAACAAAATAAAAATAGTCCCAGAAAAATATCATTTCCCCAAATTTATCATGATTTAGTAACAGTATCAAGATTGAGTGACATAAAACAAGTAGAGAGACTCATACTATCAAGTTTCATATTTGGAGCATGTACCATAGAAGCAAAAGCAAGAACTCAGTCATATAAAAATTCTAACCACCATGGACAATACTCAAATCTCTTCACTAAAAAACTAGATAAACATCACTAAAATATGCATTGATAATTTTCTTTGTAATTTTTAGTATTTAATAAATTTACATTCAAAATATAGTTTCTGCTTAGAAAATTGTAAAGTATTTTTCATAAATTTCCTAAATTGAATAGAGTCACTTGCAACAATATACAGACTTGATCTGTGTGATCTTAGACATGTTGTTTTCTTCACACAAGCATGTTGATACAGAATTTTTCTGATTCACAAGTAATGAAGCTTCCGCAGGGCATGTAGACCTGATATTTACTCCTTTATTTTTTTTGGGGGGTATTGTCCACTTTTTTATTTGTTTTGCTATTTTTTATTTAAAGTGTATCTTCCCCCCATCATCTCCCCCTTTTAGTCCACTAAAATGCTCTTTTTCTTATAACAATAAACACAATACAAAAAATAAGACTTATTAGGTAACAATTATGAAAATTATAAGGTATAACATACATTCCTTATCTAATGCTAAGAGCTTATAAAATCTCTAGGACATGGTAGGAATTACACAAAAATATGAATAGTGGACATGTGCATTTCCAAAAATCCTAAAATCAGAGGTGGAAGTAAATTACAATTAGAAGGACTGAACACAAAGATCTTAAGAAACTACTTCATTGAAAATGCAAAATGTAGACCATGATCTGAGAGATATAAGAGATTTTCATGCTTGTACAGCCTAGCTCTGCCAAGACAGGGTAGGTAAGTCCTTCATAATTCCTGCTCTATAATCAATGTCTGTCAGAGAAACGGGACCAAAATGCTGAAGATTGATGCTGTAACATATGGAGAGAAAATGGGAACTGTCCAGGCAGCCACTGATATGTCATTTCTTAGTTTTGGATGATGCAGGCCCTGCACTTCCTATATAATCAGATATATTTATCCCTCTCAGGTCTCTGAGGTGGTTGAAGAATAGATAGCTAGAGTCTCATAGTTAAATTTTGAGTTGTTTAGGAATCAAGAGGGTGTTCTGGATCTAAAAGATGTTTTTAAAATTGTGATGCAAGTTAGTATGAAAGCTGAGTCAGATATAGAACTTTAAACTCATGGAGATGGTTAGATGGTAGCATGTTAAAATCAGGGACAAATATGTATGGACTGGACATTGGGAATGTATGCTGGGCCATTTAACTCTCATAAATGTGGCGTATTTATTTCTGTTGTTTTGTATAGTATTTACTGTTATAAGAGAAGGAACCCTTTGTTGGACTGAAAGGGGGAGCTATTTGGGGGAAGAGGGTAGAAGGGTGGGACAAGAAGGGGGAGTAGAGAAGGGATTGTGACTGAGATGTAACTTGAAGAAATAAAAAAAAATAAAGTATAAAAAAATAAAATATTTTAAAAAGTAAAAAAAATAAAAATGAAAAAAGATTGAATGACAAAAAAAAGTATGCAGTCTTCTAAATCTAGGCTTTCCAAATGTCTGGTTTCTGCTTTATTTACCGTATATTCCTTTACATTTCCATCTCTGTTTTATGGTACCTTACTAACAAACCCATTCTGCCATTAGCATTATATCATTGCTTTGGTGGGAGACCTTTATATTTTTTTACCAGCTTGTCTTTAGTACAAAGAAATGCCATTGAGTTCTCTCTCTCTCTTTCTCTCTCTCTCTTTCTCTCATTTTGTTTCCTAATGCAAAATCTCACAATTTAGACCAGGTTAGCAATCCCCCTGCCTCAGCCTCCTGAATGTTGGGGTTCCAGGCATAAACCATCATGCCCAGTGAATTTTGTGACTCTCTTGCATCCCCTTGAACATTTCTGAATTATGTCTAATACTGTTGTGACTTTTTTCTAGCTTGTAGGTGTAGATCTATTAACCTGATAAAAAAGATTTTGAATTTCATTCTTTCTTATTGAGAACATCGCTATGGGATTTATATGTGGCTTTTGGTATGAAAGTAGCTTTATGTATGTTGCTATTTTCTTTTAATTGACTGTACTGATACTAGCTTTTCATTGCAAGGAGAGTACTGATTGTTCCCGTGCTGGACAACTTCCTTTTCTATTCTGTTTTGCTTGCAAACTGTTGCTTCAGGGTTTGCACTTCTATGCGTTTTTTTGAGGCTCAACAATTCATAGTTTTGAAGGAAGCATACTGTACTTTAAAACTATATCCTGGAGCAATTTAAGTAGTGTAGGAATTTTTCTATTCTTTAAAAGCTTTGATAGAACCCACCAGTAGTGCACTGGGATAATGGCACCTATCTTACCTTACTGTGCTCTACTATGTGTTTTCTGTTACCTGATTGCACAAAATGAGAAAAGCATGACTATTAAATCAATTAGTCAGACACTTGCAGCTAAGAATAATGATTCCTTGTTTCTTTGTTTGCAGGCTAGGAATTGAAGCCAGGGCAATCCCTCTATCACTAAGCTGCATCTCCATCCCTGAACAGTGTTTCTTAAAATTCAATAAAGTCAATTTGATCTTTTGCTGATCAAAAAGAAAAAAAAAAGAAGAAGTAGAAGAAGAAAGAAACTACTTCATTGAAAATGCAAAATGTAGACCATGATCTGAGAGATATAAGAGATTTTCATGCTTGTACATGAAAAATACTCAAATTTATTCAAAGACTCAGAGATAAACCCATACACCTTTGATCACTTAATTTTTGACAAAGAAGCCAAAACAGTACAATGGAAAAAAGAAAGCATCTTCAACAAATGGTGCTGTTCTAGCTGGATGTCAATATACAAAAAAATATAAATAGACCCATATTTATCACCTTGCACAAAACTGAAGTCCAAGTGGATCAAAGACCTTAATATAAAGCCTAACACAATAAATCTAATAGAAGAGAAAGTAGGGAAAAGCCTCAAACTCATCGGCACAGGTGACAACTCCCTGAACAGAACACCAATAGCTCAGGCTCTAAGACCAACAATCCATAAATGGGACTTCATGAAACTGAAAAGCTTCTGTAAGGCAAAGGACACTGTCATTAGAACAAAATGGCAAACTAAACATTGGGAAAAATTTTTTTTCCAACCCCACATCGACAGAGGGCTCATATTCAAACATTATAAAGAACTCAAGAAATTAAACACTAAGAAACCAAATAATCGGAAGATGGCGGCGATCTACACTGACGCATTCTGAACGCGGGGAAAAAAGAGCCATAAAAAACACAGAGTTACTGGGCACTGTGCAAAAACTGGAGGGGCTAGACCCCCCCCCCGGGAATGCTCACAGCTCCCGAGGGACTGTTAAAAGTCCCAGGGCAAGGCTCTCCCCATCTCTCACAGACACGGAGGCCACTAAACAGGGGATTCGGGAACTCCCATTTGGTGAGGCGCCTGGTAAGATCGTTCCCAACTTACAGCAGGCAGAATCAGGGTCCACTTGGCCATAGATCACTGTCCTATTGGGATCCCCACACATCAGGTTGAACTTATACCCACTTAGAAAAGGTTGCGAGATAGTGGAAGCCTTAGCAAGGAGCAAACAGGGGGCTCAGCGGGTGGTCCGCAGCCGCTCGTGAAGCGGAGGGCGGGAGGTTCCGAGAGAGCACCGGAAGCTGGGAACACAAAAGCAGGCGGGAGCGGCCAAATCTCACACACTCACAAGAGCGCAGCTGGGGAGGGAGCAGGGCCAAATGCCCGCCAGTCCACAGCAGGTCATCTGGGGAGAGAGACAGGCGTGGGTGGGACCAGGGGTCCGTGCACCCACGGCGGAGCTGCTGGGACGAGAGGTGCACTCAGTCAGCCGGAGGACCCGGGGTTTGAGGTACCCACGGGACACGTGGTGGCGCAGACAGGAAGGAAATCAGGCACAGGGTCCAGCCCTGTGGCGAGAAGACTAGAGAGAAACCAGAAATCGGGACCATAGCTGTATCCTGGAAAATCCAGACATATCAGGTGAGGAGCCAGACCCTGTCAGCCTCCGGGATGACAAACAAAGCCCACAGAATCTGTGCCTGGGCAAACAGGCCCATACCATCAGAACCATTACAGGCTGATAACTCAGAGTGCAACATAGAGAAGTCTGAATTGGGAGCAGTGAAACAATCCTGGTCCATTACTCACAACCTGGGAATAGGCTGCACCAGATCACAGTGCCTCTGGCCATTAAAATCACAGTGACCTTGAAATCCCCCTGTAAGCAAAGACAGATAGCCAAGTAACTCGTCCCCTGCACCAAATCATCCACTGTGGTTCCAAGCACAGAAAACAGAAGCTAAATGCATCCAATGGCGAAAAGTCAAAAAAAAAAATAGAAATCAAGGAATTATGACTCCACCAAAGCAGAACCACCCTAGCTCATCCAATTCGGATGACCACACACCAACAGAAATACATGAAAACATTGACAATTCTGCAGTATGGAAAGTGATAGAGTCCCTGCAAGAAGAACTTAAATCTATGAAGGAATTCAAAGAAACCACAATTCTACAAATCAAAACAAGGAACAACACCATTAAAGAGCTCCAAGCCAAGGTGACAGAGCTTGAAGAGGAAAAGGAAAAAGCCATGAAAGATTTTCATACAAAAACAAGCAAGCTGGAGAAGGAAATGTACAAAA
>CAJQZJ010032273.1:1682600-1721468 GCA_907164525.1 Lophiomys imhausi | reverse complement strand
TAGGAAGGGGGAATAGGGAGGGGTTTGTGACTGAGATGTAACTTGAAGAAAAAAAAATAAAGTATTTATATATATATAAAAAAAAGAGACCTAGTGAGGTGTGATACATCTTGTGGTCAATATATGAGAATGGAAGACACCTATCTTGTTTGTGGAAATAACTGACCTTTGTTAAATCCTTTCTTTGAAGAAATATCAAAAAAACTTTTAAGATATATTTTTTTACCACTACCACCAACATGCTTGTTGTTTTATGACAATTTTGATATAATTATCAAATTATATCACTTGAAGTTCTCACCACTTGAAGTTCTTTGTCATCTAAGCAAAGCTAAAACCGCCTTGCTATCTTAGCTGTCATACTTAATCTATTTATCTTTATGTTGAGTTGAACTAAAATTCTTCCCCTCGTGAGAAATGAATGTTTTATTTTTTTCCCTTTTTTATTTTTAGTTTTCATTGCTCAGTAAACAAATACCACAAGTTTTCCCCTGGAATCCGAATGAGAATAAAATGGCATGTTTATTCTAAGAAGAGTCTATAATTCACCTGACATATCAGGAGTATATTATATGGTTTATTTTTTATAATTTATTTTTTGTTATTCCACGTACCTATGCATACACATGGATTTATCATTTCAATGTTGCAGTGAGAAGATAGCTTATGGAAGTCTTTTCTATCCTTTCACTATGTGTGTACTGGAAATGGAACCCAGGCTTAGCTGAATGCATATTAACTAAAAATCTTGTACTGGAAATGGAACCCAGGCTTAGCTGAATGCATATTAACTAAAAATCTTGTCAGCTTGGAATATTATATACCAAACTCTATGTCCCTTGATACTTTTCTCAGTAAATCCACAAAAAGTTATTTGTACAGCCATCAGCCTTTTTAAAGTAGGCCAATTATTCTTTATTAAAAATTCATATATTAAATTTATAAATGAAGATGATTCAATTAATTTGCTCATTGTTGGATCACTAAAAATTATATTTCAGTCCAAGATGAACTGGCTGACATCCATTTATCTTTATTACAGAAGTTTTAATTTGACCACATAGTTATTTTGAATGTTTCTATTTAATGTTATATTTAAAGCTCATTATTAAATTAGTTAGCAATTATTATAGAATGATCAATATGGCTTTACATATTTTACTACAAACAACACTTTGCAAATTCTACATCACCATCACAAATTTTTCTGGAATATATCTTATAATTGGAATTGCTGTGTAGGTCAATGCCACATTTTGTTTAACTCTTTAACCTTTGCCTTTGGGGGTAAGACTTGTCATATCAATTAAACTGTCTCTTGCAAGCTATCAAACCCCCATGCACCTGTCCACCAGATGTACCTTGAGAAGCAAAATTGCATATTCAAATCTGTCAATCCCTCTCTTTAGATTCCCAGTACACACATACCCTTCTCCTATAACCTCAATTAGCATTTAAGAATGCACACAAAGCAATGTTAACTCAAAATATTCTATCTTCAAGGATAGTAAATGCTGACTGTGAACTTTATTGAGGGTTAGTTGCTTGCTGTGGAAACTCTAGACATAAAGCGAGTTTCTGCTGGAACTATATTCAATGGTCCATTCACATGACAACATTGAAACCTACTTCCCTTGAATCTCTATTGTCTGTTTACTGTGTCTTCACTTGTCTTTTAACAGTAGACTCTGGAAATGGTAATACATCTTAATTGTTGCTTCAGAAGCTAAAGGGGTTTTAAGAAGCCAAAACTTAAAGCACTTGTGACTTTTGTATTTTAAATACACCTCCAGTGGCCATTTGAAGCTATTGGTGTAATTTAACTAAGTGCATGGCCTTGTTAAGGGTCAGCTAGCTGCCATACTTCCAGTACCTAAGGCTCCATACAGTCAAGATCTGGGGAAATAGTCTCTTCTAATAGATGCTTGAGAAGAATATAGAAATCACATCTTCCCACAATCTTCCATTAGGATTTGTTATATATTAACAATAAGTTGTGGGGATATACATATTTATTACTGTTGCAAATTCTGGAAGAATGAATTTTAGTAATCCACTTAGTCAGTTTATGAGTCAGACTTTGATCTTTGAAAAAAGTTACCCATTTTGTTTGAAGATACCAAAATGAACATTCAAAACAAGAGGATTATTCATTTAAGACAAACTAAATGGGAGTAACTAAAATAAATATAAATATATAAAATGGGGGGCTAGAAAAGAAACAAAAATAATGATATTAAAAGACATATAAGAAAACATGTAGATTTAAATCACAGCTCTGAATTTATCAGGGCCTCTGGCAAAGAAACTTTTGTTCTAGTGTTTTATTCTTTTTTAATAGGTTTATTTATTAATTCAAGTTACATCTCAATCACAGCCACCTTTCTCCTCCCCTCCCAGTCCCACTCCCCTATCCTCTACCCCCTCTCTCCTATCTATCCCTTTCCTTCAGTGTGGGGGGCCCCACATATCAGCCCCCTTCAGTTCATTAGTCACATTTGGGCTAAGAGTTTCCTCTTGATCTGGGTCCAGACTTGGCAGCTCCACTATGGTAAAGTGTCACACTACAACAGAAAATTCACAAAGAAGAATCTCTAATGACTGAGAGACACATGAAGAAATGTTCAACATCCTTAGTCATCAGAGAAATGCAACTCAAGATGACTCTGAGGCCAAAAAGTCAAATTACAGCACATGCTGGTGAGGTTGTGGAGAAAGTAGAACACTCCTCCATTGCTGGTGGGAGGGCAAGTTTGTATAACCACTATAGAAATCAGTCTGGCAATATCTTAGAAAACTTGGAATAGCTCTACCTCAAGACCCAGCCATACCATTCCTGAGCATATATTTAAAAGATTCTTCACTAAACCACAAGGACATCAGCTCAACAATGTTCATAGCAGCTTTATTTATAACAGTTAGAAACTGGAAACAACCCATTGTCTTCCAACTGAAGAATGGATTAAAAAAAACACACACACAAATACAAAAGACAAACAAACAAACAAAACTGTGGTACATTTATACAATAGAATACTACTCAGCTATCAGAAACAAGTAAATCATGCAATTTGCAATCAATGGATGGAACTAGAAAAGCTCATCCTGAGTGAGCTAATCCAGACCCAGAAAGATGCACATGGCACCTACTCACTTATAATGGGATGTTAGTCATATAGTACAGGATAATTATCCTACAACCCACAGACCCAAAGGAACAGGAACCTAGCATAACTATTCTATGAGAAATTCCACCCAGCAACAGATCAAAACAGATACTGACACACAGTCAAACATTAGGTAGAGCTCTGGGAGTCGGATTTAAGAGAAGGAAGAGGAATAGACCCGGAGGGGTCAAGATCAACACATGAAGATCAACAGAACCAAGTAACATAGGTCCCTAGAGGCTTCCAGCAACTGAAACACTAACTAAAAAAGAAAAAAAAAAAAAAGCTTAGACTAGGTCCAGTGTTCTTCTTAATGATGCTTTCCAACAAGACTTCCTCCAACCCATTCACACTCAATAAATAATTGCTTAGCATAAATTGGATCGAAGTTCCTGAAATGTTTTTACTGGAAAATGAATAAAGTAAAATGAAATTAAATAAATCACTGAATTACTGGCTTTTCATTTTTAAATTCTACTCCTTAGGATGATGGAGCAATATTAATTGCCATAGTTTTCAATCTATTGACTCCTCGCCCCCAAATAACTGTAACATTAATTCCCATGATGACTGAAGTTCTAGCATATTTTCTGTTTGAATTGTTCCATTATCATTAAACTCTCTAATGCTGCACATTGCAAAAGAACTTGTTTACCATTTATATTTCTCTTTGAATATGTGTATGTGGGGGTGAGGGGGTGGGTACACGGATAGTGTGTGCACATAGCTTATAAAGGCACACTTATGTGTCTATGTGGAGGGCAGTGTACGACATTAGGTGTTTCATTCTATACATTTCTACTTCATCCCTTTAATCCAGGTCCCTCAGAGAAGCTAAAGCTGGCTGGAGGCCAGCATGCCCCAGTAGTCCTGTTTCTATCCCATTCCATATGCCCAGCACTAGAGTTACAGTAACAAGCATAATTGTATATAGCTTTTTATGTGAGTGCTGGGAATTTGAGCCAAGTCCTCATGCTCTTGCAACAAGAACTGCTCTTGTACACTGAGACATCTCCCATCCCCAATTTACCACCGCAACATGCATTTTGCTTCCTTCTCCATCCAACTGTTTTATACAGTTTTCTGTTCAGAGACCAGCCACTTGATATTAGAAGAAAGCCAAGAATGCCCAGGTAAAGCCATAATCTACTCATCTCGAGGCATGATTTCAGCGGCAGCAGGCCACTGTTGATTAACTTTACATTGTGACCTATTTGGGGATGATTTAAAACAAAACAGGAGTATTGCAATACGATAACATACCCGTTTTATTTCTTTATACGGTAGTTTGAAAATGTTAAAATAGCAACTCAATTGTTTTCTCCCTAGTGTCCTATGTTTTTTTTTGTGGACTGTGTGGAGATTAATAGCAGCCCACAATAATCTGTTGTCCTTTGTTGGGGAAAACCTATGCTGCTGTTTCTGGAAAGAAATAATTGGTATGTAGCTTATAGAGTCAACGACTGAATTTAATGGAGCATAAAGGGGTGGTATCTCTCACGAAGGAGGCATATTATCCATTTAAACAGCTTCTAGTCTTGCACATAAATTAGACCTTCGACAAGCTTTGGAAAAAGAGAAATCACACAGCAGTGAATTAACATGCATGCATAATCTTAACAAAGAAACTGTCTCTTTTGAAAAGAAGAAAGATCCAGTGTCTCTCTTACAGTTGAAAATCTGAAATTAATTATTGACTTTCCCATATTGTTTGCAGCCACTTTGTTTGCCCATTTATTGTAGAATGTATGTATGGTAATTGTTTTACGGGAGCTCATAAAACTGAAACTGCAAATGAGATAGTGTATGAGCAATTTATTGCATATGCCCTTCAGACACAGAACCTAACTTGGCATAAAATAAAAGTGGTCAATGAATGCTATTTCAAGGTCGTTTGTGAAGGGAGTAGAGAGAGAGAATATTTTAGAGTATTTTTCACAGTGAAATACTCAGATAGCCACAATTGAAAACCATTTCATATTTTTATCTAAAACATTCACCATTTAGAAAACTGATGTACAGTAGCCACCTAGAATTCACTTTGGTAGCCATGTTTATGCTAAGAATGACTTAATAATTTGTGTAATATATAACAAAAAATTCTCTTTACTATATATAATACGATAGTTTCCATACTCCAGAAATTACACACACACACACACACACACACACACACACACACACACACACACATACACACACACACACACATTTTTAGAAACATAGAAATAATTTAATGGAAGAAAAATTGAACAAAAGTTAATATGATGAAGACTCTTTCAAGTAATCTTTTTCTCTCTGAATACCCTATATCAGTGAGGTTCAAACCTTAAGTAGGAACCCTCACCTTGCTGAAATCCTAAGCCTCCTGTTACAATTCATTACAACAATTAAATGTAATGGTTCATATCACCAGCATCTATTTTCCTCTTAACTGAAGCATTATTCCCTCATCATGACCCATTTCTTTTCCTAATCTCATTTTATTTCTTGATATTTTTATTATTTTTCACAGATTAGACAGTGTATCTTAAGCATGGCTATGGCTATGTCCTTCCAGAAAACACCATTTCACAGCATCTCTCTCCAACCTTGCTGCCTCTTATAATCTTACTTGATGATCCTTGGACCTTGGAGTATGATATAATGTCTCATCATGGCTGAAAAATCTACAATGCCTCAGTATTTGTCCTTTGAGTAATTGTGAATCTGTGATATTCATGATCTAAAGCATTAGGAAACTTCTTTGATGAAGGTAAGTAACCTTTATCAAATGTAAAAGAACAAATTTTTAAAATGAAGTTGGGTTATCATTCCATTTAACAAAATAACACTAGTAAGTTATCCCCAGCAGTGTATGACCTCCATAGCTGAGAGTTATTGGACAGATTTGAAGTATTAGATATGATCTCACTCCTTTGGAGCTTTCAATTAGTACTATACACAGGCTCATGAATATGAAGCCATATTCTAGGACATAGTCAATTAACTATAGCCATGTCCCAAGGAGTAGTAATTCTTCCTCTTCCCAGCAGCCATCAAATACTAGTAGATCATCGACTAGAAACAAGGTCCCCTGAGATCCTACTTCATCTATGTTAGAAGTTTAACTGACTTGATCATCTGAAAGTCTGGCAGAAATGACCAAAGATGCTCTAAGCTCATTGTGTAAGTGACAAGTCATATCCAGAAGACAGCATAATACAATACTCATACCCACTCTCCAAGCTCCAACTCTTATATTCTTTTTTTTTTTTTTTTTGCTCTCTCATCTTTGATCTTTCCTGGGCATGTGTATAATAAGTGTGGGCACAAGAGAATCATTTTTGAAATATTATTAGACTCAACTATCAGAGTAAGAACACAATGGCTTTCTTTTATCACAAGTACCATTTCTTTGGGTCTCTGTTCTTGCTCATTTAAGGCACTGATTGTAGTTCCTAGAATCAAATATGTTCAGGAGAAATTTTGGTATTTAGTAAAGAAAATAGATTTGAAAAAAATACAAAATTAAATTATATTCTAAAATATTTCTTCACTAAGTATGTGATGTTATACATGTCTCCCAGTTTCTCTAAATGTCAAACTCAAATTTTTTAAAATGAACAAAATAATACCTTAAAAATAATTGTCAACTTGTTTCATATTTGCCAATCCTCTCATACTCACACTTCACCTCAGATACATCTCTCCATATATGAGTATCTGGAATCAATAGCTTATGTACCCTCTACTGTTTTCTGTAACTTTCCCAGTACATCTTCTCTTCTAGAACCCTCACCTAGAGAGAAGCTGCAACTTATTTTCTATTTTTTTCTAATTATTTCCCATTATTTCTCACCTGTATCATAATAGCACCAACATTTCTTTAGTCCATATTTTGGGTGAAGGGGATTTGTCAGAGATATATTCCATGATTTTCATATACCCACAATAATTCATACATGAGAACTGGTAAAATGTTTACTTTTACCTAGCCCACAGTAGCTATTTCAACACATCATATAACTATAATGCTGCCTTGAAAGATAGATTATAATGTAAACAATATCAAGTAATGATTCTAAATCCCACATTGTAATCAGGAATGTGGTTAATCTTACCTGAATACAAAAGGGATTGGTGGGCTAGAGGGATGATTCAACATATAAAACTGCTTTCTGGTCTCATGGAAGTAGATTCTCAACACTCATGTGATAGCTCAAAACTACTTGGGACTACAGTTTCAAAAAATCTGATGCCATCTTCTGACCTTCATGTCCTCGTGTATACGTATGATAAACATAAACTCATGCAAGCAAACATACATACAAATAAAAATAAAAATAAATAAATCTGAGAGAGCAATCTGCATTACTTGAAAAACTTCTGAGGTCCCTGTAAGTACAAGGGTAAGAAGCAATGCAGTAGGTTCCCTGTAAGCTCTGTGATTTATATTTATGCTTAAGGAAAATTTCTATAAGGAATGATATATTCTTTATAAAACTTTCTCTTCAAATTGTAAGACTTCAGGGCATTAAATAATTTGTAACACAGACCACATGCTACAAACAGCTCTCCTGGATAGGGAATTCTAAACAATTACTGTTACAGTTCATGAACAAATGTCCACCAAGATCCATGTAAGAATCACAAATTAGTAAATAAACTCTTGTATAACATAGAGACATACATTAGTTTGTATTTGCTATTCTACTTTAAGCAAACAGATAGTACAGCTAGCTACTCTAAAGCTGTGTACAGGTAATAAATCATATTTCTTTCATGTCAATACAAACTAATATTAAAATAATCAACCTAAATTTTGGTTAAAGCATTTACATTACAGATATAAGTATTAGAATTTTAATTACCTAATGTGCTCATTGTATTATTAATTAAGTTCTAAACAACTCCTTTTTGCATAGTTCAAGTGTTTTATAATTATAAAACTCTAAGAACTATTCTAAGATAATTATAATTATTTTCATATATGCTATAGCAGATCATTTTTATACCCAACTTTAAGGCCACCAATACTCTGCTATCTATCTATCTATCTATCTATCTATCTATCTATCTATCTATCTACCTATTTGCTTATTGGTTTTTTGAGAAAGGGTTTCTCCGTGTAACAGTACTGGCAATCCTGGAACTTGCATTGTAGACAGCCTGGCCTTGAACTCACAGAGATCCAACTGCCTCTGCCTCCCAAATTCTGGGATTAAAGGCATGAACCACCACTGCCTGGCAAGCCACCAATATTCTTAACACAATAGTGTCAGATAAAAACTGAAAATTAATTAATTAATATAGTTAATCGTAAGTATAAACTGTAAGTAAGATTAGGACGGCAGAGTAGCCGGCAGCTTGGCAGAGGAGCAGGCGGCCTGGCCCGAGTGCCTTAACCGGTTGCCTAACTTATCCTAGAGAAAGAGCCCCGGGACCAAGAGTGGCCTACACCACCTGTAACCTAAACTCTGTTAATTAATATAAGTTGTTGCATTAGGCTGGTAGAATTACCAGTGGCTTGGTGGGAGATTCACCTGAGCTCAAGGGGAGTCTGGAAATCCAACAGCCCGGGACTGCTTGGACTGAGGGCCTATAAGCTTCGGCAGTCTTTTCCCCAATAATTAAACACACCAAGACCTTTTAATGTTTTAACACTTAGCCCTTAGCTGGGCAGACTCTCAATTAGCTACACTAAATTAACCCGGATCACCTAATTCCCAAACAGCCATGTGCCTGCGATTAGCTTCCAGCATTCTCCAGATGTCTGTCTCCTTCTGTGTCTCCCAGTGGAAAGAAAGAGAGTCTCTGTGTGTGCTCAGAGTTCCTGTTCTAATCTCAGGAATTTCCGCCTTCCTATACTCTTCCTGCCCAGCTAATAGGCCATAAGCAACTTTTATTAACCAATCAAGAGAATGCCTCAGAAGGGGTGGTAACCAGATCTCAGCATTGAATTCAATGTATCAGAAACAATATTAGACCTTCCCTCAACATCTCCCTCTTTAAGTCTAGCAAAATGCTCCTTTTCTTAATAACAATAAATACAACAATAAACACAATACAGTAGCAATAGCAATAAAAACAATTATGAAAACTAAAAGGTGTTACATACATTCTCAACATCCAGTCCATATGTATTTGATTAGTTAACTAGGACATATTCTATTACATATCTCTCTTGATGAGTTTCAGGATCTATACCTAATTCAACTTCCATCCTAACTTACATTATTAACTAAACCATCTTAACCTTAAAGCATCCTTTTAATTCCTAGATGATTAAAATTTATTGTGATGTTATAACTATGTAGTCTTCAATCACATCAGAAACCTGAGAAGGATAAATTTATCTGAATAAATAGGAAGCAAGCAGCTTCCAAAACTATGAAATGACAGACAACTGGCTGCCTAGACAGTTCCCAGTTTCTATAACATTGGAGCATTATCTTCAGCCTTCCGGCCAAGCATGTCTCACAGACTTAGTTGTGAAGCAGGAAATAAGATTTGCCCATTCTGTCTTTGCAGAGTCAGGCCATTAATTTACCTGCATTGAGCTCTGGTCCATCTTTGGACTGTACATAATCTGTTGAGAGAGCAGGGGCATTTTTGCCCAGTAGGAATTATCTCCTGATGGGAGATTTCTTGATGCTCATTGTCTCCCTCCAAATCCAATGGGAACTGTCAGGAGCTGACAGTCTCATGTCAAAGAATTTTTAACATAATAAAAATATCCTTAAATGCCATATTCTACAGATCTCTTGAAGTTTTTGAAGACCACCTATCCATATCCATTGAGTAAGAAAATGTTGCTTGTCTCTAACAACTTAATATCTGATTAACTTAGAACCTCTGAAATTAACTAAATTAATTATCCTAATAAAATCACAAGTTTGAATGACTATCAACATGCATTTCTTAATTATCCTAAACAGTTTGTGACAGTTACTGTCAAAAGAACTAGAACTTCACATGGCAAATTTAAGAATTACATAGGTACAATACCTAATCAAAATATAGCTTTAATTTTGTATCAATATACAAAGATCTATAGGAGTAGATTCAATAATCTCCCCTTTTATCTTATCAATTCTATACTATATATCCATATTCTCTTTCTTTTTTTCTTTTCAAGTCTTCTCCCCCTATATAAAAGAGAAAGAAGGATAAAGAAAGAGAAAGAAATCCCTGAGCCTAACCTCCTACACTTTGCTTAACAAGAACATATAACAATTTGTAACCATTCCCCCTAAACAACAATCATTACCCATCAAATAACCAAAGAATCATCCACCCCACTTTTTGGGAATGGGACGTCACTCTCTTAAAACTTTTTCCTGCTGAATTGGGACGCAGAAAAACTGTTTAGGGGCCCAAATAAATAAATAAATAAATAAATAAATAAATAAATAAATAAAATGGTTAAGCAAGTAAATTGTAACATTTGTTGTCCAGTCTCTATGTGCTCAGCAAATTAAATGTTCTGGGCAATTTGTAGTTCGAAGCTGGAATTTGGTAGGAAAGTTCAGGGGTTTATTGATGTCCTGTCTGGAACAGTCTTTGAGGCTGGGCCATCTCACCAAGCTGTTTGAAGTTGTTCTGGATGCAGATTTTGGAGGAAACAGCTATTGAGGCAGTCTACAAGGCTGGATCATTTGGGTTACTTGTCTTGTCTTCTTTGGACTCAGGTCCAGTTGTTCTGAAAATATATAATTTCTCACAAGTAACACATAGTTCTGCAATCACCAAAATGCATTGGATGTGCAGGATGCACAAATCAATGAAGGAATATTTCCTGTTCTTTGAACAGAAGAAAGACATTTGTAAGTCTCCATTCATGCCATAAAAAAATGGCAGGTAGTATCTTTCCTAGGGCAAATTGTCTTTTGGACAATAGAAGAAAAACATATATTATAACAAAACAATCTTAAATTTCTATCAATATCTATTAATATAACAAAATATTTTAAGTTTTTAATAATAAAAGAGACAAAAAATAGAGTGAGGGAAAGAAGAAAATCCCTGAACCCAATTCACAACACACAACATATGTCCATTCATCCTTGACGACAACAAACAATCACAACACATAACATAACACACACACAAAACTTCCATCCCTTCTTTTGGGAATGGAGTGTAAATATTTTCAGGTAGCCTTCCAAAAATGAGAAATTGGACAATTCCTGGGAAAGTTACCTATAGCTTTTGTTGTCCAGTCTCTGTATGATCAATCATTTTTTGGACTAGCACTTTTAAAAATGATTTGCATGAAAAGTTTTTAAGAAAACAGTGATTGAAGCAGTATGTTAGGTTGAATCTTCTGGCCCATTTGTCTTGTTGTTATTGTCATTCAGTCATTGGCTCTGAAAATAAATTTTTGCTCTAAATTTGAGCAAGTGGAAGGCATAGAACAACTTTGTAAGTCCATTTTAAGGCATAAACTCTATCCATCCTGGATAAAAGATTGGAATATTATGAACATCATAAACTCTATCCATCCTGGATAAAAGATTGGAATATCATGAAAATTATACAGTTAATAAAATACTCTTGACAATATATAAAGTATTATCTTTCAATATGGATTAAAGAAGAAATTATTTTGTTATTTTGGAGCTAAACAAACCTTTAGTGTATATATTTTGAGATCTCAAAGAACAATTGGTTTGAATTGCAGCCTGCCTTTTGTAAGTAGCTTTTAAACTTAAATCCATCCAAATCCTATGTGCCTGTCTCTGCATTCTAAGTATTGGGATCAAGGACCTGTGGTTCCCAACTGAAAAGATTAAAGATGTGCTCTACCACCCCTTGATCGAAGTTTTTCTCTATTTAGAGCTTGTTTTGTATCAGGCTGACCTTGATCTCTGAGATCTGCCTGTTTCTGTCTCTAGTGTGTTGGGATTAAGGGTGTATTCTCCTCGAATGATGGGATTAAGGGTGTGCACCATCACCATCCTGTTCCTTGTAACTCTAGAATTTATAAGACAACTAACTCTATAGTGATCCTCCTGTCTCTGCTGAAGTTAAAGGCATGGGCTAACACCACACATTTCATGTATTTTACCTTAGCTCTAAGTTTTTTTGACTCTTGGAGGTTTATAAAACCAGGTTGAACAGCTGTAACCTTTATTTACAGTGTTAAGAAATGCAAACTCATAGTCATGCAAGCATGACATTTTGTTAGTTACTATGAAAATCTATCACAGTTATTTTCTAAGCTACTCAGAAATCAAGCTATTAAGAGACAAGCAACATTTGCTTATCTAAATATAAGAGATAGGTCTCAAAAACCCCAAGAGAATTGCAGAATATGACATTTAAAGATGTTTTCTTTTAAGTTTTCTTTTTTGATATCGAGACATGTCAGCTCCTGACAGCACCCCCTATTCTACTCCAAGTAAAAGATGAACATCGAAGAATCTCTAGCGTGAGATGGTTGAATTAGTGGCAAGCCTATCTCTTGGCAAGAAAAACCCCTTGCTTCAACTGTAGACAGACTGCTGTCCAAAAAGGACAAAACTTGGAAGCAGGTAAGTCGACAGCCTAGCTCTGCCAAGACAGGGTAGGCAAGTCCTTCATAATTCCTGCTCTACAATCAATGTCTGTCAGAGAAATGGGGCCAAACAGCTGAAGATTGATGCTGTAATGTATGGAGAGAAAATGGGAACTTTCCAGGCAGCCATTGGTATGTCATTTCTTAATTTTTGAAGCTGCGGGCCCTGCACTTCCTATATAATCAGATATATTTATCCCTCTCAGGTCTCTGAGGTGGTTGAAGAATAGATAGCTAGAATCTTGTAGTTAAATTTTGAGTTGTTTAGGAATCAAGAGGGTGTTCTGGATCTAAGAAGATGTTTTGAAAATTGTGATGCAAGTTAGTATGAAAGCTGAGTCAGATATAGAACTTTAAACTCATGGAGATGGTTAGATAGTAGAATGTTAAAGTCAGGAGTGAAATACATATGGACTGGACATTGGGAATGTATGCTAAGCCATATAACTCTCATAATTGTGGCCTATTTATTTATGTTGTTTTGTATTGTATTTATTGTTATAAGAGAAAGAACCATTTGTTGGACTAAAAGGTGGAGCTGTTGGGGGGAAAAAGATCTACCCTAAACTAAAAAAAAAAAAAAAAAAAAAAAAAAGCTAGAGGATTGGGAGATTAAGGGGGAGGGGGGGGGGGGGGGGGACAGGAGGAGGGAGTAGGGAAGGGATTGTGATTGAGATGTTAACTTGAAGAAATAAAAAATAAATTATAAAAAATAAAAATAAAATACTCTTACCATGAGAAGACATTCATATTTCAGCTAATGGGAGGTTCTCCCTGGTCAGATTTAATCTTTATAAGTTTGTTGGTAACCACATTTTTTCATTCCCTGTAGACACATAGGCATAACCACGACCCTATCTTAAAACCATTGCAGGTTTCCACTCTAAAGTTAACATATCCTTATAATATATTTGTTGATTTAATTCCTCAGATTTTTTTATAACCCAATGTCTCTCAGCTGCAGTGGTACCCTTTTCACCATCATTTTGGAAATTAAAATTTAGCAAAGCATTGTGTAATCTATCCCTGGGATTCTTTAATTCCGCCTTTTGTTTAAAAAGCATGTCTTTTAAGGTATGATTAGCTCTTTCTACAATTGTTTGTCCTGTAGGATTGTGTGGTATACCAGTAACATGCTTTATATTATAATATGGAAAGTACTGCTTCATTTTATTAGATACATATACAGGAGCATTATCTGTCTTAATTTGTGCAGGCATACCCATAAATGCCATTATTTCTAATAAATATGCAATAACACAATCGGCTTTTTCCGAACGTAAAACAGTTGCCCATTGAAACCCTGAGTATGTATCAATGGTATGATGTACGTACCTTTGTTTTCCAAATTCTGCAAAATGAAAAAAATCCATTTGCCAGACTTCATTCTTTTTAGTATCTCTAGGGTTACTACCAGCAGGTAATGGAGTTTGGTTATACAGAGAACATGTAGGACATTTTTTAATTATTTCCCTGGCTTGTTGCCAGGTAATAGAGAATTTTTTCTTTAAACCTGAACTGTTAACATGATGTTTCTGATGACATTTTGAGGCTTTGAACACATTTCCTAGAGTAATTGGTCAATTTCCTCATTTCCTTGTGCCCGTGGACCTGGCAAACCTGTATGAGATTGAATATGGGTTATATATAATGGGTTATTTCTACTTCTGATGACCTGTTGCAATTGTATAAATAAAGAAATTAATTCTGTGTTATTGGGAACAAATTCAGAAGTTTCTATATGCAACACAACTCTTTCTGCATATAGAGAATCTGTAATTATGTTAAGAGACTCTGCAAAATCTAATAACACCATAAGGATTGCATACAATTCTGCTTTTTGAACTGAGGTGTATGGACTTTTGATTACCTTGCTGATTTTGTCTGTCTTATAACCTGCCATTCCCATCTTTTTAGCATCAGTATAGAAGGTTGGTGAATCAGGAATTGGCATTCCCTTTACAATACGAGGAAGAATACAATTAGTTCTTTTTATAAATTGTATACATTTGTTTTTTTGGAAATTTGTTATTAATTTCTCCCAAATAATTACTACAAGCTCTTTGACAATCTTCATTGATTACCCACAATGACATAATCTCAGCATTGGTAAGAGGTGGTACTACTATTTCAGCCGGGTCCATTCCTGATAATTGACATAGTTTTATTCTACCTTTTACAATTAATTCAGATATCTTTTCTATGTATGTCTTTAATTTTTTACTTTGTTTATGTGGTAAGAAAATCCATTCCATAATACTATCTTCCCATTGCATAATGAGTCCTGTAGGAGAATGAGTTGATGGTAAAATGACCAAAATACAATCAAGTTGGAGATCAATTCGATCTATATATGCATCTCGCAATCTTTTTTCTACCAACATTAATTCCTTTTCTGCCTTAGCAGTTAAACATCTTGGACTGTTTAGATTTGAATCCCTTGTAATGTTTGAAACAAATTACTTAACTCATGAGTACTTAAACCAAGGGTGGGCCTTAGCCAATTAATAGCTCCCATTAATTTTTGAAAATCATTAAGAGTTCTCAATTGGTCTCTACGGATCTGTACCTTTTGTGATCTTATTCTCTGTTGACTTATTTTATAACCCAAATAGTTGATTGAATCTCCTCTTTGTATTTTTTCAGGAGCAATTTTTAACCCCCATAGTGGTAGAATTCTTTGCATTTCCTTAAATAAGTTCTCTAAAATAAGTACATCAGAATCAGCCAACAAAATATTATCCATATAATGATAGATAATAGATCAAGGAAACTGCTTACACATTATTTCTAATGGTGTTTGTACAAAATATTGACACAGAGTTGGATTATTCAAAACACGCTGTGGAAGTACATTCCAATGATACTTCTTGATTGGTCTGCTGTTATTAAGAGTAGGTACAGAGAAAGCAAACCTTTCCCTATCATTCTTATGCAATGGAATTGAGAAAAAGCAGTCTTTTAAATCAATTACTATTAAAAGCCATGACTTTGGTAATAGAGAAGGTAAAGGCATACCAGGCTGCAAAGGACCCATAGGTTGAATTACTCTATTCTCAGCTCTTAAATCTGTTACCATTCTCCATTTACCCTATTTCTTTTTTACCACAAACACAGGAGAATTCCATGGGCTGGTAGATTCTTCTATATGACGAGCCTCCAGCTGTTCTTTTACCAATTTCTCAAGAGCCTCTAATTTTTCCTTTGTTATGGGCCACTGCTCTTGCCACACTGGTTTATTTGATAACTATTTCAAGGGTAGGGCTGTTGGAATTTCAGCAGTGGCTCCTAGTATAAATTTGGAAACTCGATACCTGGGGTGTCCTGTGTTTGGACACTAGACATAGCTTGCAGTTGTTGTTGAGTACGCATATCAATACCTTCCTCAAAAGTATCTATAATCTCAATGTCTGGGGTGTCCTGTGTTTGGACACTAGACATAGCTTGCAATTGTTGTTGAGTACACATATCAATACCTTCCTCAAAAGCATCCATCATTTCATCATTTGTTATTTCTGGCATTGTGGGAATATTAATTTGAGTACCTCATTGTTGTAAGAGATCCCTTCCCCATAAATTTATGGATACATCAGCCACATAAGGTCTCAACTTCCCTGTTTGCCCTTCTGGTCCCACACAGTTAAGCCATCGTACACTTTGTTTTACATGTGATAATTTACCAATTCCTATAAAATGTGTAGGAACCCTTTGAAGTGACCAGTTTGGATTCCAAGACTCGCATGAGAGGACAGTGACATCTGCTCCTGTGTCAAGCAATCCTTTTATTTCAATATCATTCATTTGTATTTTTAATTTTGGTCTCTTATCACTCACCATTGTTTGCCAATACACACGTTTTCCAGTATTTTCAACTGCTGCTTCTCTGTCTATTGGAACAACCTTGCCCTTGGCGTAAGGGAACAGCAGCAGTTGTCCAATTTTGTCCCCTGTATTAATTGTCATCTCTTTCCATATGGATGTCATAATTTTAATTTCTTCCTTGAAGTCTCTATCTATAATACCTGGATGAATAAAGAGTCCTTGACAAGTTAATCCATTTTTTCCAAATATTAATCCCATTGTCCCTGATGGCAAAGGACCATAAATACCAGTGGTTAACATATAACATTCATCTGTTTTGGATAATGTTTTAGATTCATCTGTGGACAAATCTAAAACTAAACTAAAACTAAGATACTACTACTAAAACTGTAGTACCTTCAGTAGCCTGTGAAAGATCAGCAATAGTTAAGTTTCTTCTTCTTGCCTGTTTGTTTCCCTCTGGTTGGACGATGGACAATGGTTCACATTGTTTTGGGGGGCCTGAATCGGTAGGCCCCTCCCCTTGTTTCCCAGCAAGGGGTTACCTCTGACATCCATTTCAGCTCTACAATCCCGGGACCAGTGTTTACCTTTTCCACAATGAGTACAAAATCCCGGAGACCTTCACCTTCTATTGCCATTAAAAGCCGTTCGTTCCCTTCTACAACCATGTTCTACAGAGTCCAGGCACCTATCATTTTGAGTTCTGGAGTGTAACCGATCTTTTAAATTATTATTTAACACTTATTTATTTATTACTAAATTCACTTATAACAAACACCAACAATTTCTTAACTATTAATCCTATAAATTCCTACAACCCCTTGAACCTATCCACTAAACCTATTGATAATTATAACAACTACTTTATAACCTTTTAGAATGATACAGTCTCTGGGGCAGGTCCTCAGTCGTCAGGAACATAGTCTTTGTTGTAGATTCTTTAACGCACTTAGCAGTCCTTTTTCTGGATCTCTCAGGTGCAGGTTCGTCAGGGTAAGTTGGTTATTGCAGTCTCACCTTAAATAAGGCTTCATGCTTTCTTCTCTGTGGGAGACCCCAGCTGTCTGCAAGCTAACTTACTTCTTTTGAATCAGGAACTCAGCTGCTCTGCCTCAGTTCTTAAAGCCAGGCACAATTTCCTTTAGGCCACTGATCGGACAGATCAAACCCCTCTAGGCAAAAGCTGAGCCACAGGGTCCAGTCCTTGGCCTTTTGGTGTCTTGCTCAGGCTTTCTTTGCTCACCGGCTTCTTTCTGCTTCAGGGAGAGAGCTGGCCATCAATGGCCAGCCCTTTTTTCAGCAGGACTCTTGGAGCTCTCTAGCATCAGGGGCCTCTTCTTCTTCTGGGCTCCATGCACTGTCCTTAAATAGGAGGAACTCTGTTTCAGCTTAATTTGGGCTCCGCCCACTTAGCAGCTGAAAACAATGTCAGGCCAGATACTTTGTTTCAAGTCTATTGAGTCTTTCCTGTTTTTCCTGACTTCAACCTTGTTTTTCAGTCTATTAAGTCTTTCCTGTTTTTGCTGACTTCATGCTGATAATGCTCTTCAGGCCCCGAATTAAGAGACAGTATCAGAAACTCCTATATATTTTCTAAATCTAATTTATCTAACCCCTACACTGGAGGATTCAGCCTTATGATATCTTTGGAAATGACCAAGTTCACCATTTTTAAAGCACTCATTAAGTCCCCTAGCAACTGTTTGTGCTATGACATTAGTCTGATGCTCCTGAAAACCAATATCAGCTGTTTCTCTTATCCATTCATCTACTGGGGCTCCTCGAGTGAGCTTTCAATGGCCTAATTGCCCTTTGATATTCAGCATTGGCATTTTCATATGTCAAGACATTTATCAAGCCCTGTCTGGCATCAGGGTTATCTACGTCTCTCTCCACAGCTAAAGTCAATCTCCCTAAAAAGTCTGAGAATGTTTCCTGAGGACCTTGTATTATCTTGGTAAATGAAGTAAACCTTTTCCCAGCCTCAGCAACCATATCCCATGCTCTCAGAGCTGTTACACAACATTGTTCTATGACAACATCTTCAAATTAAGTCTGTAACCATATGTCAGCTTAAGGTCCCTCACCAAGCATTTGGTGGGTTGTGACATTTATTCCCCTTGCCATATTTTGCTGCTCTAATTTTGTGGCTTCATGTCTCCACCATGACAACCATTGTAATTACTGGCTACCTTCTAGCACAGCTGATATCAGTCCCTTCCAATCTTGGGGAATGATTCTACTTTGTATAGCCCAATTATTTAACATGTGTTTAACGAATGGTGAGTGCATTCCATAAGAGATAATAGACTCCTTAATTTTTTTAAATCCAAAATGTCTATTGGATGTCATGTTAATTCCTGATGGAGTTGATCGTTATTATCATCAGGCCTAATTTGAAACATAACTGGAAAAGCTGATGGTGATTGTGCAGTACCACACAGCTCCTCTGGAGGCGCACTTGGTTCCACATTAGCACCATTCTCTGCCTGGTTTTCTACTGGTACACCCGGCAACTGTGGAGACCTAGCTAGAAAAGAACTTGCCATTTTCTCAGTTCCAGTCACCTGCCATGCCAGAATTTTCTTAAGCTTCTCAATCTGCATTTCCATACTTTTTAATTGTGTAACAGATGTCTTCCTTATGACAAACCAATAAAAGAAAAAAAAGTAAACAGAATAAAACATTCGGTCTCATTGAAAAACAGTGTAGAGGTCAGCAGTAAACATTGCCATATTGTCAACAACTGGCATCATAGTTTCAAAATCTGCAGTTTTCTCTATAGTTTTGAAAATAAAAGTACCCATAATGCCTTACCACGTTGAGTGCCACCTGAAAACTGCAAATTAATTAATGTAGTTATTAGCAAGTATAAACTGTAATATTAGGCCGGCGGAGTAGCCGGCGGCTTGGCAGAGGAGCAGGCAGCTCGGCCTGAGTGCCTTAACCGGTTGCCTAACTTATCCTAGAGAAAGAGCCCCAGGACCAAGGGTGGCCTACACCACCTGTAACCTAAACTCTGTTAATTAATATAAGTTGCTATATTAGGCTCGTAGAATTACCAGCGGCTTGGCGGGAGATTCGCCTGGGCTCAGGGGAGTCTGGAAATCCAACAGCCCAGGACTGCTTGGACTGAGGGCCGATAAGCTGCGGCAGTCTTTTCCCCAATAATTAAACACACCAAGACCTTTTAATGTTTTAACACTTAGCCCTTAGCTGGGCAGACTCTCAATTAGCTACACTAAGTTAACCTGGATCACCTAATCCCAAACAGCCATGTGCCTGAGAGTACCTTCCAGCATTCTCCAGATGTCTGTCTCCTTCTGTGTCTCCCGGTGGAAAGAGAAAGAGTCTCTGTGTGTGCCCAGAGTTCCTGTTCTGATCTCAGGAAGTTCCGCCTTCCTATACTCTTTCTGCCCAGCTAATAGGCCATAAGCAACTTTTATTAACCATTCAAGAGAATACCTCAGAAGGGGCGGTAACCAGATCTCAGCATTGAATTCAATGTATCAGAAACAATATTAGACCTTCCCTCAACAGTCAGATTTTGTTTTACAGAGATCATCTGATTCCATTAGCTCCCTTGCCTTCAGACTTGAATATGTGACAACTCCTTACATAATGCTTTAGAAATGAGATTGTCTGCTCAAAAGAATGTAAAATAAGAGAAAAATTTAAAATTCCATAGATAAAATAATTCAAACTAGCTTTCATCTCCTGAATTATAAAATCTAGCAAATTATCTTCTGCTTTATCTCAGGATTTGGGTGTTGTGAGACAGTGAAGTATGCAGAATTCAGAGCCTAATCAAGATGTGTTTGAACCCTGAGTCATAACTAGTTAATGATATTACCAAGGAAGCTTTCTTCATTTTTGATCCTCAGTTTCTTCTGTGTAAAATGGAGACAGCAGTTTCTAAAAACAATGCTTTATCATGAAGACTTATGATCTTCTATCTGAAGGCGTGGGATAGTACTTGTGCACATGGTAGGTATACAATTAATAGTAGTTCTTCTAACTTCCCTCATAAACCTCCACTCCTTGAGTACATGGTATTATAGCTCTAAATTTTATTACCAGCCTTTCCTGTTCTCTAGGAGGTAACAGTTACATAAACACTATATAAATAAAACATATAAGTCATCATCATAGGGGAAAAAAAGGCCTTAATTCCGTCAAAGAATTGAGAACGTTTTTTATCAAAGATATCATAAAGTGAAGCCTATTGTCAATGTTCCATATAAGTGGTCCAAGACAGCAGCCCGTGATAACTGTGTTTACATTTTTATACATGAAATATTGTAGCATCAGTACTTCAGGCTGTATCTGCTCAGGAACTCTAAATATTATTGAATTCCCAAATATCATTGTGTATTCCTCAACATCTACATTTAGATCCAAGCTCAAGGTCCTCTGAAAAGAATGTCATAAAAATGTTTAAATAATGACTGAAAGAATTATCCCACAAAGACATATATTTTACATTTTCTTCTACACTATAAATTACAGAAAATTTATCAACTATTACTGTATACAAATATTCATCCCTGAAGCTAAAATACCATGGCTGATAAAAAGGAAATGAAGCCCAAACCATTCAATATTCTTAGCATATCTTACCTACTAGAGTTAAATATGGATTAAACTCTAAGGTCTTTTGAAATCTTTTCCAACATCCATTTATGTTGATATGCTACTCCAGAAGACAGAGCAGATATGGCATACAGACAGATAACTAAAATCTTCTCTAGGTATCCCACACAGAACTCTGCTTGTATGAGCTCAAGGCTTTTCTCTCTGTGTTCTACACTCAGAACTCAGGTAACTGCTTCTGAGCCAGCAGTTCTCTCTCTCTCTCTCTGGAATGAAGGATAAAAGTCAGAAAACTACTGATGATCCTTAGGGAAATGAGATTCCCTAACCTTTGGATAGAAAAAGAGGGAAAGGTGTACTTACAATATCCCAGACAAAGATATCATTCCTGGATTTTTGAAGAAAAAGGAATTAAGTGAACCAGTTGCCAAGACAACCTTTGTTGGGGAGAAGGGCTGGGACAAGGAAATGGGTGACCTATGGGTACTTCTGTTTTTGCCTCTGTCCCTGGTAGCCTTTCATGGGGTCAAAGGCTGTTTGGAATGTGACCCCAAATTCATAGAGGATGTTAGGATCTTGTTGGGAACACTTATACCTACAGAAGTTCCTGGGAGAGCTCAACTGCTTGATAGGCAGCATAAGGAGACAACCCACTTAAGCTACAAGGTCTCCCACAAAGATAAGACTCTTCGGTTGTTGGGTGAGGGAGGCTTGAGTCCTGAGCATTTGGGAGGTTAAAGGGGGAAGGGTGGGCACGGAAGAAAACATGTGGATTCACTTCATATCTTTACAAGATATGATTCTTTTGTGCCTCACATATACTTTTCTTCTTCCTATATAGCTGTTCGAAATGTTGTCAAATTGAGAGTATGGCTGAAGGATGAATTTTATAGACTGGGCAATGAAACATGGAAAGGTAAGGCATTGTTTCACTGTAACAACTTTTGTGGTGCAAACAGGTAAAAAGGTCTGTTGAAATGACTAGGGAAAACAAAGCAAAATAGTTGGAATTAAATTGTGAAATAATCCCCTAATTTCTATTATCACTTCCATTTCTTTTTTAGGTGTCTTTATCATTCAAGGCAAGCTTCTTGAGGTCCGCCAAAGCTTGGAACACAAACTGAGTGAAATACTAAAGAGCTTCTCTGAAGTTGGTAATAAGACATTTCTACCTAACAACACTAAAATTATGTCAGAAAACAGGAACTAAGAATAAGAAGAATGAGGGCGAAGGTCAAATGGGTCTAAGTGTAGGGAGAAACTGATAGGGAGCAGGATTAAATGGGTGTAAATATGACACAAGTGAGGTTGATTCTAAGCTTATTAGATCTTTTTTATTCTCTTTTAGCTTGTTCAGAAGATTGCAGTGAGTACAGTACATGTGATGCCTTGAGGTTTCAGCCCATATTTTCCCATCTCCTTTCTCTGTTTGCTCTTTTCTCCCAGTAGATATACTTTGAACCCAATTTTTAGAGCTATAGATGAAATATCAATAATATCTGATGGCAAAATTGAGCACATAAGCTTTTATATACCCCACATTTCAAAAAAGTGCTCAAGTGCCCCCCAACCCACTGCTCCAACATGAGCTATGACATCATTGCTCCCCTTCATAAACATCCAAGTATTTATATTTTTTATTACTAAAGGAATTCCAAGAAATGTAACTTAAGATTCCTGGGAATGCTTGAGATCTAATCTATATTTATGAGGTAAGGAAACCACTTGCCATATATCTTTTATGATTATACTTTTCTTTGCCAGTTGTAATTGAAGGTCCCATCCTTGACTGTTGGACCTGTCTTCGCATGACAACCCGGTGCTTTAGAGGAGATTATTGTAAAGGTGACATGGGCTGTGATATGGCAATTTGAGGGGATAGGGCTCACAGAACTAGATGGCCCATTGAGTTTTTTGAGGGTTTTGGGGGGGGTAATAAATGATTTGTTGGATTCTTTTTTAAAGTTCACAAAGTTAGAGGAGGTTAGGGAGGTGGGATACATCTGGGAGGAATTAAGGGGAGGATTTGGAGTAAATATGATCAAAATGCATTGTATGAAATTTTCAAACAACTAATAACATATTAAATAAAAAGAAAGTCTCAGCCAATATCACAGGGTAGATCCTGCCTCCGATTTTCATAGAGTATTTTTGTAGTTTCAGGTTCTACATTTGATTCTTTTACCCATTTGGATTCTTGTATAAAGTCTAAGATTAAGTTTCACTTTTATTTTCTGTATGTGAGTCTCTACTTTTCTAACACTTACTAAAGAAACTGTCCTCTTTGCATCATTCACAAAAAGAAACTGACCATAGATATAAGAGTTATCCACAGATTCTCTTCCTGAGTACTTTTAATAAAGTTTACAGAAGGGCTAAAATAAAGCAAATCTAAAATATTACCAGTTACTATTCCTCTTCCTACAAACTCATTTTATCTATTTCCCGTTTCCTTCCAGATGAGAATCCAAAGGAGGCTGAAAATCGAGAGATTGCTCTGTATCTGGTATTGATGGCAGAAGCTGTGATACTGGCAAGTGCTGTGTTACTGTGAGTTTTCCACCCTCCAAGCACTCCTTTGCAAAAGAGATTGTCCAAATTCCCTCTTCCCTAGTGAAAAGAAGGAAAAGAAATAGACAGAAACTTTTTGTGAATAATAGATGGAACATAGAATAATCTAGGAGTAAAAGAAAATGTCTATGTAATTATTTAAAAAATACTGCTTCTTACATTGAACTACGGATTGTCCTTTCTCTACTCTAGATTCCACTTTTGTGTCTCACATCGGAGAAAAATGAAGGTAATACGAAGGACATTGAAGACATATTTGGAGAAAAAACTTGAAGAATTAGTGAGGATGGTAGATAAGGAAGATGAGAAAAAGGCTTTGGAGACCCAGAAATCAAATGCACAGACTCAGGCAGGAGATCCTTCAATTGTTGACTCAGAGATGCAATCTGGGACTTGAGTTCTTATGTGATCATAAAATCACAGCATCTAAAAAATTTGAACAGAACTTAGGGTTTCTCCAGGGAATATCCTTACTGACATCCTGAGGCAATGGACAAAATGAGAGGGCAAATGATTTACCCTGAGTTATACACATAGTAAACTGGGATGCTGCAACACACACAAGAAACAATCCGCTGTGTGATAATAAAAATGCATTGTTAGTTGCTCTCCTGAATGGCAGTAATTAGGGCACCTTCCATGTTCATAAACCTGGATTTTATTTCTATTCTTATTTTATTTTTGTTTCCATATCTACCATCATTGTCAATGTACATGATTTCATAGATAACAGATAGTTAATCTTTATCATGATATCATAAGCACACATATATGTATAAAATAAAGTCCAAAAATACTGGTCCTTAGGAGCTGAGGTTTGTCCCTATAATTTTTCCGTGTCTCAATGCACAGTTGGATATTTCTTTTTCATCTGTGTATGTGGTGTTCATGTGTGTGTGCTTGCTCATATGTGTAGGGAAGCTCATATATGAAGACTGTGTGTGTGTGGTGGGGGGGTGTATCTCTGAAGGAGAGGTTAGGACTCTTCCTATATCACTATTCCACCTAATTCTTTAAGGTTCTCAAAGAAGTAGTCAAACCCATTAGATTTTTGCCAACATGACTTTTCTTCCTAGCTAGTTGTCTGCAAGTTCCTCTTTCTCAGATTTCCAAGACAGAAATTGCAGGTAACCTGACACTCCAATGCAGTATCTATTTGGTTTCTGGGGATCCAAACTCTGGTCTTCTTGCTTTCACAGTAAATACTTTATCCACTAAGCCATCTCCACAATCTGTAAGTTTTTATTCCATGATATTTTTTTCATTGAGTATCTTTGTATACATATTATCTTAATCACTGCAATATCTATTTACCTCTCATCATACATATATTTACAATATCTAAACAAGCTATCTCATCAATCGCTGTTGTCTCAGTAGAGCTGAGGAAATATAAATACATGTAATGGAAGTAAATATAGTATCCTTAGCTATGACAAACTCCTTTGATAAGTAATTTATGCTTAAAAGACTACTTGACTAGTATTGATGAACAAAGACATAGGTATGATGGACCAAAAAAAATATATAGAAAAGTGGATTTACTGTCAACATATTCTTGATTATGTAACTAGTACATAATAAAGCCTGGACTAGAACATAGGCCAACTTAGCTCTAATAATCATGAACTTCCCATTTTGCCTTTAAAATTATCCCATACTCTAGAGCTCTCAGTACTCGGTCATGGCTATTGTCATGTGAATGTGATATTGAGTGATGAGCATGGTCTGGAAGGAGCCTGAACATTAATATCTCTGGGTTATTAATTTAAATTTTGTAGTAAAAACAAGACTGTTACAGGACAACTATCAATTTTCAGTGACTTAAGTCTCATCCTCCATATCTTATTCTGCTGTATTATCCAAATTAATGGAATAAGTAATCATCTTTACATTGTTTTACTTTTAATTACAGAAAATATATATTCAGGATAGCAGAACTGTTAAAAATGCATGGTGATGGAGCTTGTTTTAGAGTGATATGTTATTATTTTGTATTTAACAAGATTTCTGAACATTTAAGGTACACATCATGGTATGTAGTTGTAGATAGAGTGAAATGGCTAATGTAGGCAACCAGGTATTTTATTGGCTTCTTATCCCATATCATTCGTATGCTGTCTACTGTTCACTAATCAGTCTTTTAAAATAATTTCTAGTGTATTTTCATCACTTTTAAATTAAAGATATTATTTGGGGTAGAAAAGATGGCTCAATAGTTAAGAGCACATGAAGCTCTTTCAGTGGATCAAGGTTCAGCTCCCAGAATTTACATCTTACCTTGTAAGCATCTATAAATAAAGTTTCAGGGAAACTAGTGTCTTCTTCTGGCCTCTGCAAGCACCAAACCCACATGTGATGTGCATAACCTATATTCAGGTAACACAGCATAAGCATAAAATAAATCTTTAATAGATTATATGTGTGTGAGTGCTTGTATGTCTTTATAAGCACTACTTGCATGCCTAGTGTCACTGAAGCCAGAGGAGGACATTAAATCCTAGCACCATATTACAAGTGATTCTGAGCACCCATGTGTGTCTTGGAAGCTAAACCATGTTCCTCTGCTAGAGCAAACAGTGCTCTTAAGAGCCAAGCAATTTCTCCAAACCCCTGTTTCATCATTTTTAAATATACTTTAAACACTGAGAAGTGAATAGGCACGCCCATGTACATTTATAGTTGATATTAAGAATTATTCAATTGAGCATACATGTTTATTGATATCAAGTGGGTTTGTAGAGTTTTAAAATACATCTTTCTGAACTACAGGCAATTAGTGGCTGCTGAGACATGGAAAATAAGTCTTCTTCAAGGACCAGTCTCTGAAATGTTCTCCAATCCCCAGAAGTCATCAATAAACATACGAGTATTAGTAACATTAAATTAAATCAATAGGATACATATATATATAATTTTATAACATATAATATAATTTTATATTTTATATATAATATTTAATATATAATTAAACATACATACTATACAATAATAACTAAAGAAGAAACCATCAATTTGAGGAGTTGGGATATGTAAGGAATTGGAAGGAAGGAAGAAGAGAGAAAATGATGTAAATATAGTACTCACATAAAATTCTTAAAATAAATTTATTACTTTAAAAACTAAACAAAAAAAAACACAAAATAAAAACATAGCACCCTGGACATAATCCTAATTTACAAGAGGTTTTAGATAAAGTTGTTCTTTTGAAGGGACCAAATGTCAAATAACTTACAGAATTTGAAATAACATTTCCAGAATTTTGATGTAACTGTGGTTTGTCATCTGAGTCCTAGAAGACTTAAAGGAATATCTACCACATAGACACAAAAACCTTGAAAATGATGAAGAAATATTTAGGAAAACAGCATAAGAAATATTTTTAAAATATCCCCTGCCCCTCAGGCTTGTTATTATCTGTTAATGACACCATCATACTTTCCTTTGAGTGTTGACATAACACAGGACTGTGAAAGAAACTATGCAGATGCTAGTGGTATTAAATATTGAGCATAAAACTAGTCTTGTGTCAGTGAAAACTGGAGATTCGATACCTGTTTTTAAAAAATAGCCAAAAGCTGTGAGCAAATTGATAATTTTATATTTCTACACTCAGGAATTTCTGAAACCCACAGAGAGGATTTGTTCCATATAGTACCACAAAGTCACAACAGCATTCTGCTCGAGCAATAACAAAGTACAAGGAAAAACTTGTTAATTCACATACAGCAGTATTCCCATCAGACAAAGGAATGAGGACACAATTCTTCCATCAACTCATTTAATCACAATAAAATAAGAATAAAAAAGAACCTGAAAATTAAAGATGATTTAAATAAAGGTTAGTCAGCAAGGTCTTTATTATGTATTCACACAGTGGTTTCTTTGGCAACAAGGTCTTTATCATATATGCAAGCAGTGTTGTCTTCTTGCTTTGTATGAGACACAAAGATGCCTTTCTTCTGGGATAAAAGTAGGATGATACATCTTCAGAGAGTAAGATTGCCAACAGAAGCAACTAAGAAATAAAAACAAGCATGAGATACAGATAGAAATAATGCAATAATAATCAACAAAATAAATACATCAATCAGAAGCTTATTGAATGAGATCATTTAAAATTTAGTCATAAACTATACTTATAAAGAAGAAAGATAAAGTAACATGACAAACTTCCTGTTAACATGGTTGAACTGAGTAGCAAAACTTAATAGTAAACAAGTATTTTATTGTTAGTACAAGTCATAAGAGAATTTAAACAAAAAAGAGTAAGAAAAATAATATCCATGGTGATAAAAGTAATAGAGAAGAGAAAGTAATACCGAAAAATAAGTCAAATAATAATTTTTCCAGTTAGACTAAAGAAAAATTGACAATATCAATAGTTATGTCAAAAGAGTTTTTAACACTACTCTCCTAGAATCTTCAGAATCTACACAAAAGTCATAAGGTTACTTACACCTATATAAAACACTGTAGATAAAGAATCCCTTTTTGATCCCTATGTCTAAATGATAGTTTTCCCCTTTCTTTTTTTGGGGGGGGTGGAGTGGGTGGGGATTGAGACAGGGTTTCTTTGTGTAGTACTGCCTATCCTGTAACTCACTCTGTAGGCAGGTTGTGCTTGAACTCTCAGAGATCCATCAGTCTCTGCCTCCCTAGTGCCTCATGCACCACCACGCCCAGCCTTTACAGACAATTTCAAATTGCCACATGGGTGCTGGGATTTGAACTCAGTTCCTTTGGAAGAACAGTCAATGCTCTTAACCCCTGAGCTATCTCTCTCCAGCCCCTAGTTTCCCCCTTTCTCATGTAGACAGAACATTTGTAAAGTGAGCTAACTCAGACACAAAATGATGGACTTGGCATATATTCATTCACTTATAAGTGGATTTTAGACATATAGTACAGGATAACTATCCTACAATCCACAGACCCAAAGGAACAGGAACCTAGCATTCCTATCCTACAAGAAATTCCACCCAGCAGCAGATAAAACAGATCCTGACATACATTCAATCATTAGGGGAAGCTCAGGGAGTCCTATATAAGAGGAGCTTATATATATAGATCTGGAGGGGTCAAGATCAACAGAACTAACCAACCTAGGCCCCTAGAGGTTTAAAGAGACTGAAACACTAACCAGAAAAAAAAAAGGAAAAAAACTTACTTAGACTAGACATCCCCTATACAAATATAGGTGATAGGCAACTTGGACTTTGTTACCTGTTAATGGACACTTTAGCTGAACTGCCATATTGGGTCCCAGAGCAAGAGGAAGCTCTTAGCTCTTATGTGACTGATGAACTGAGGGGAGGTTGATATGTGTGGCCCTCATAGTCTGAAGAGAAGTATAGGGGAAAGGGGATAGAGGATGGGATGGTGGGACCAGCAGGAGAGGAGAGAGGGGACTCTGAACAAGATGTAACTTGAATTAATAAATAAATGTTAAAAAATATATGAAGGGCTGGAGAAGATGGCTCAGAGGTTAAGAACACTGGCTGTTCTTCCAAAGGTCCTGAGTTCAATTCCCAGCAACCACATGGTGGCTCATAACCATCTACAATGAGATCTGGTGCCCTCTTCTGGAGTGAATGTATACATGCAGGCAGAACATTGTATACACAATAAATAAATCTAAAAATAAAAAAAAAATATATGAAGTATATGTCTTGCATCTTGCTGGTTTTAATTTGCCTTTGAAACTGGAAACAACCCACATGTCCCTCAACTGAAGAATGGATATAAAAAAACTCAAAAAACTGTGGTACATTTACACAATGGAATACTACTCAGCTATCAGAAATAAAGAAATCATGCAATATGCAACCAAATGGATGGAACTAGAAAAGATCATCCTGAATGAGCTAACCCAGACTCAGAAATATGCACATGGCATCTGTTCACTTATAATTGGATTTTAGCCATGTAGTACAGGATAACTATCCTACAAGCCACACACCAAAAGGAACAGGAACATAGAGCTTGTTACCTGTTAGTGGGACACTTTGCCCTAATGGAATTACCATATAGACCCCCAGGGCAAGAGGAGGCTCTTAGCCCTCATATGACTGTTGAACTGAGAGGGGTTGATATGTAGGGGCAACCCACTCTGGAGAAGTAGGGTAAGTAGGAGAGGAGAAACAGGGTGGGAGGGTAGGACCGGGAGGGGAGTAGAGAGGGGACTGTGATGGAGATGTAATTTGAAGTAATAAATAAACATAAAAGAAAAGAAAATACCTTTTAAAATGTCTCAACTCTCTGGATACCCTCTCTAGGACCTCCTAGAGTTAAATAGGATCCCTGACCAGTGTGGACTCTGGTACCTATTGAGGAAACTTTCTAGGAGAGTCATGTGGAACTGTGAGCAGTAGGAGTTGATGTAATTGCTAGGAAACCTATGTTCTAGCCCCCAGCACTTAAAAAGTCATGTGTATGAAACCAGGCATGATACCATAAACCTTTAATCCCTGCACACAAGCAGACTCAGATGGCTCTCTGAATTCAAGGCTAGATAAGTATACATAGTGAGTTTCAGGTCAGTTATGGCTACATTGAAAGCCCCTGTCTCAAATTAATAAATTAAGTAAACAGATAAATAAATGGATGCATACATACATATATACATAAAAACAAACAAATAGAAACAAAAAAGTTATACATGTGCACACTGTTTGTTTAACACCACCTCTGTGAGGACAAAGAAAGAAGAATCCTTGGGGATTTGTGGGTTCTAGTCAGTGGGCAGATTCAGTGAGAGACACTGCATCCAGGAAATAAAGCAAATATGTTAGGGCAGGACACACAACATCTGCCTCTGGCCTCTGAATGTGTGGCATCACCAGCACACACACACCACATCTACCACATACACCACACACCACCCACACACAACACACACACCACACATATACACATACCACACACACAACAAATACATACAAACACAATACACATATACACACTCCCATCATACCCACCACACTAGGCCATATACAACACACACACATGCACACAAGCCACACATAAATACACTACACACACACAACATACATACACCACACACATCACACGTACAGCACACATACACATACAACACATACACACACACCACAAATACACATACACCACATATACCACACATATACATACACTACCCACACAACATACAGATACACACTCATATCACACATACAACACGCACATACACACACCATACACATACAACATACACACATACCACACACACACATACACACCAAACACACCACACACAAATATTTTTACAATAGAAAAATGATCTCCGAATAATTGTCCCAAAGTTGTTTAGTGTTACTTATTCCTCCTTGTATTCCCTCCTCTGTTTGTCTTCCACTCCTAAATCCCAATTTAACCCTTCCCAATCCTTATACTCTTTAACTATACCACTGTATTCTATTTCCTATCTCTTGAAATACACTTCTGGGAACCCCTTACTAATTTCTTGAACACTATGGGTATTCTAAATGAAACATGCATATTTGAAGACCAAAATCTAATGTACATAAATGAGAGAAGACGTGAAATCTCTTTCTGAATCTGGTTTAACTCACTCAGAATGATATTTTCTAGCTCCATCCATTCACCTAGTTATTTCATAACGGGTGATTTTTCTATCTGTTCTTTTTACTATAATTGACATTTATCACAAATCCAGAAGCTAAGCTTTGCCATTTCTAGAACCACCCATAGGAGGAGAGGACCATTACTGTTTGTGTTCATAATATAATGAAATAAAGATGATCTAATTAGAATATTTATCTACTCAAAAAGGTCTTGCAATATTTCTGTTTTTCAAATGTTAAGATGATACAACGTTAATTACTTACAATTTTAATTTAAGCCTGATATAATATCCTGTGATATCAATGGTCAGAGCAAAAGAATGATATGTAAAAATATCCTTTTAATAAACTGATGTTTAACCAAAGTCTCACTTATGACAATAAACAAACAACACAAATAATTTTATTACTGGAACAATTATAACTTGAAAGTCATTGTTTACCTGTTGTCAGTTCCTTCGGAAGCTTATTAACATTACCCTGGAATACACTAATACCCACGAAAGAAACTTCTTTATAGTAGTGTGTCTCAGCACTGATGATGAAACTCTTGAGACCCAATTATTTTGGGGGTGCTTTTGAATAATGATCATTCTAAGTCATTTTCTTGGTTTTTATAAAATGAAGGACAGTGATAAGTTTTTAAGTTTTACTAAGAGAAAGTTCTGTGAAAATCTAACAATTTATTTTATCTAGAGATATAAAAAAAGGTGATGATCAAGCAAATTAAGGTACTCAAAAACATAACTATTTTTACAGGCATATATGTGTTCCTAAATATAGCCTGCTCAATCTGTGTAATATAAATAAGTAATATAATGTATAATATAAATAAGTAATATAAAGATACTTGTATGTATCTTTTCAGGGCTGAGCATTTGGTATTGAATAACCAATTGGTATGTTTTTCCCTGGGGGAGACTATTGTTCCCTCTCAGCATTCCTTAGTTGCTTGAATTTGAAAGAGACCAAGTATTTGTATTTCAGAAGCTTCAGAGGAAGGAAAGGGAAGAGGGAAATTGAGTAAATATATTATAACCTCAAAATATGGATGAAAGCATAAATTATTAGAACATAAAAAATGAAATCTTGCTGATAAGATAAAAACAAAAGTTTATTTAATACTAGCAACTGATCAACTTCTAATTAATACTGTTCTTCCTATCCTTCACTAATAGAAGGGGATTTGTACTTTCTCCTGCTTTAGGTGAATGCTTTGTTCTTTGATATCAATGACCTGAACTCTTCCTAAATTTAATGGCTTTTATCTAATTTTCTCAACCAATAAAAGCATCCACAAGCTGTAGACATTTCTTTCACTCCACTTATTAATGCCAATCATTTATAAAGCATGTTTTCTTCATGTGTATTTTTGCTTTCAACTATCTACAACTTACATTGTTCTCACCACTGTATGGGAATTGTTCACCAAGACTGTTCTAATAACTTAGGAATGTGTGTGTGTGTGACAACAATTATTTTTTGAGTACCTTGATTAGCTTGATCATCACCATGAAAACTTTAAATAAATCATACATAAACTAATTTTCTTCTCATACACATCTTCAGGTCTCATAGAGCCTATTCAAATTCAGGATGTGTTCAGTCCAATGAAGAAGATGCATGTTGCACGTAGTTTATGGATAGAGTAATTCCTAAATATTTTCATAATTATCTTTTCTAGAACTTCATAAATTACTAAAGTTGTAAAGGGTAATATTTTGACTCAATGATTTTATATAGTATCTCTCAAATCCAGCTCAAAGAGTGGAATCTTGGTTGATTCCTAAACCTTAAGTCTTTTCCCTAGTTGGAACTGATTCTGTGGATTCCATACATTACCACAAGATAGAAATCTTAATGTATTCTAAATTTCTTTCCTTTAATTCATTCTAGCAAGTTATTCTTCAATTAGGATTGGTTTTCATTCCTGAATATCTTATCTAATTTTCCTGGCTTTGTTACAATGTCCCTTAGCTCTTAGTCCATAATTGTGTCTTCCTCATGAGTCTCTTGGAGTTCAGCTTCTCCAGGAGGCAAATTTGTACTTCCTTCAAAATTAGTCAATCCTAAAATACAAATTCATATTAAACCCTTGCCTTAAATACTCCTTACATTGCCTCCTTCATTCAGAACATAAATATAAACTCTTTTGTAGTCTTTTTATGGCTTAAAATTTACCAGCATGTCTCACATATAATCTCATATTTATTCCATTCCTTTCCCATTCCTTCCCCTCTACTTAGAGTTTGCTAAACATCTTACTCAAAGACATTTCTAACTATGCACTTTCCTGCCTCAATTGCCCAACAGACATAACTCTTCAGACTTCAAAACTAATTAACTCAATTTGTAGTAAAGACCAACCTTGAAATTGTAATTTTCCTGCCTTGATCATTCATGTAGAGTAGCTGAAATTACTACCAGAAACTTTGTTGAGATTTTTACATAGAATGAATTACCAATATTTTCAGGATCCTCTGTGATTCTCAATTATCTACATAATTCTTTCATAGATAACTGCTATTACTGTTTTGCATATGACAATCCTGGACAGGAACTCCTCAGAAAAAGTAACCAACCCATGCCTATCTTAACATATCAATGTTTCCTAGAATTGTGTCTCCTTTTATATATTGTTTATAGAAGATTTTTTCTGAACCCTCATATTGGTGGTTCTTCAAATAGAACTATAGCATTGCCAAATTTTATTTATTTAATAACAGAAGTGTCATTATATAAATATTAATAGTTAACTATTAAATTGTCAGAAATTTGCTTTCTCATGAATGTATCTATACCTAAATGCCCTTAAATTGCCTGGCTCAGAGAGGAAGAACATTAATATATATATATATATCAATAAATAAAATCATTGATTAATGCTGTTGCTTAGATGCAAATATCCAGCAGAAAGTCATATTATTTCATATATGTTTCACTATTTAAGACTGTAATAGTTAAGTCTACTTAAATTTTAAATTTCTTGTTAGCTTGATGGCCAGTACTACCATGGAATGGGTCACCTTTGGCATGTTTAGAAATGGCAAACTCTAGCCGGGCGTTGGTGGCGCACGCCTTTAATCCCAGCACTTGGGAGGCAGAGGTAGGCGGATCTCTGTGAGTTCGAGGCCAGCCTGGTCTACAAAGTGAGTCTAGGACAGCCAGAGCTGTTATACAGAGAAACCCTGTCTCGAAAAAAAAAACCAAAAAAAAAAAAAAGAAAAAAAGAAATGGCAAACTTTATAGAGTTAGTTCAGACTTAAAGTACCATGCTCCTTAATCATGCATACAGGCAACATAATTTAATGACACTTGGGGAATTCCTCAGCAACTCCTTTCACCATTCAGGGTTGAGGACTCTTCAACCAATGTGACTTCCTGTCCATTGCACAAGAAACTTAAACTTCTTTTTTTTTTCTAGATATTTTATTTTTCTTTTATTTTTGAGATTATAATTTAATTACATTATTTCCACTCTCCCTTTTCTTCCTGTTTAATCTCTTTCTTTTTTTAATTTATTTATTTATTGCTTCAAGTTACATCTCCATCATATTGTCCCCTTTCCCCCTTCCCAGCCCCTCCCTCCCACCCTCTACCCCCTAACCCTTCCATCCCACTCCTCTGGAGTGGAGTATCCCTACATAACAGTCCCCTGCCCCAGTTCAGAAGTCATATGAGGGCCTCCTTATACACTGGGGGCCTACAAGGCAGTACCACCAGTGAAAAGTGTCTCATTGCCAGGGAGAGAAAACTAAAAAAACACACAAACAAACAAAAAGGTCTATGTCTATGTTCCCTTTGGTGCGTTGGTTGTAGTATAGATATCCTGTACTATATAGCTAAAATCCAACTATAAATGAATAGATGCCATGTGCATCCTTCTGAGTCTGGGATAGCTCACTCAGGATGAACTTCTCTAGTTCCATCCATTTAGCTGCAAATTGCGTAATTACATTGTTTCTGATAGCTGAGTAATATCACTTTTGCAGATTTCAAGCTGTACTACAGAGCAATAGTAATAGAAACAGCATGGTACTGATATAGAAACAGACCAGTAGATCAATGGAATCGAATTGAAGACCCAGAAATGGACCCACACACCTATGACCACCTAATTTTTGACAAGAAGCCAAAACTGTACAATGGAAAAAGGACAGCATCTTCAACAAATGGTGCTGGTCCAACTGGATATCCACTTGTAAAAGAATGAAATTAGAGCCATACTTATCACCTTGTATAAAACTTTTTTTTGTTTTCCATATTTATTGCTCATTCATATTTCTGCTTTGAAGATTTGTCTGTAGTTTGTTATACCTTTTTCCATTGAAGTTTCATGAAGTTTCCATGTTGTCTTTATTGATTTAAAGGGCTGCACACATTATTGATTAAACTGCTACACACGTTTTGTCCAATATCGTGAAAGATTTTTTTTTAAATATGCCACATTTATGAGAGTTAAATGGCCCAGTATACCTTCCCAATGTCCAGTTTATACATATTTGGCCCCTGACTTTAACATTCTACTATCTAACTATCTCTATGAGTATAAAACTTAAGTCCAAGTGGATCACAGACCTTAACATAAGCCCAGTCACACTAAATCTACTAGAAGAGAAATTGGGGAAAACCCTCGAAATCATTGGCACATGACAACTTCCTGAACAGAACACCAACAGCTCAGGACCTAAGACCAACAATCAATAAATGAGACCTCATGAAACTGAAAAGATTCTGTAAGGCAAAAGACACTATCATTCAAACAATTCAGCAGCCTAGAGATTGGGAAAAAATCTTCACCAATCCCATATCTGACAAAGGGTTAATATCCAAAATTTACAAAGAACTCAAGAAATTAAATGTCAAGAAACCAAATAATCCAATTAAAAAATGGGGGAAAGCGCTAAACAGAGAATTCACAAAGAAGAAATTCCTAAAGGCCAAGAGACACTTGAAGAAATGTTCAGCATCCTTAATCATCAGAGAAATGCAACTCAAGCCAACTCTGTGATTCCATCTCACACCTGTCATAATGGCTAAGATCAAAAGCTCAAATAACAGCACATGCTGGCGAGGGTGAGGAGAAAGGGGAACATTTCTCCATTGCTGGTGGGAGTGCAGGCTTGTGCAACCACTATGGAGGTCAGTCTGGCTATATCTTAGAAAACTTGGAATAGCTTTGCCTCAGGACCCATACCACTTCTGGGTATACATCCAAATGACTCCTCACTTAATCACAAGGAAGTTTCCTCATCTATGTTCATAGCAGCTTTATTTGTAATAGCTAGAAACTGGAAACAACCCAGATGTCCCTCAACCGAAGAATGGATTAAGAAACCTGAACTTTTTAAGAGATACAAGGATGCTCATCATTTATCTAAAGACAAAAATTATTTTAAAAGGCTGCAGCATTAATCTCCAACCCCTGCTAGTTATTCTGTTTCCAGAAATCAAAAAGAAACAGGAAATAAGGAAAGGAACTTCTATGTAGCTGCCTAATGGTGTTAAAGTACAATTGCCTTTGGTCTCCTTAACATCAAATGATATGAAAATAGATTTAATGCCAAACTGACAGGACAGCTGTAGTGAAAAAATCACAATGATGGAAGGATCTGCAGGTATGATGGCACTTTACAGTCCTCTCCATCCCAGGAGTCTGTCTGCTTTGGGTCCTTGACTTTGCATTTCTCAGTCTGGGTCTGGGAGATGTGCACAATGATTTTACACTTGTATTCACATCTTCCTCTTAAAGAGGAAACACATGCAACTCTCTCCAATCAAAGGCACTGATAACAGGTAGGCACATTTGTCTAGTATCCACTTTAGACTCTGATGGGGCTTTCTGTGAGGGATTACTCTCAAAACACTTGAAGCCTTTTCCTAATGAGGCTTCATCAGTCTCCTGATGAGATGGCCCTTCCTGGCTTCTGCTCGAAGTATTAATAAGTACAGGCTCTCTTCAGGATGCAAGATCCATGGCTACACTTTTATCCAGTCTCTTTATCTTACTAATGGTGTCACAAAAATGTTCCACTGGATTTTCTAGTGAATGCAACACTTCCTGGTTTTATGTTTGGCACTTTGTAAATGCGAGAATAATACTTTCAAGTCAACATGTATCATTTATTACACTCTTCTGTGACTGAAAACCCCAATCTGAGCATTGAAAATAGTACAAAAAGATTTTGTTCAAAGGATCAAAAAGTAACAAACATGGGGTTTGTTGCACAGTGCCTATTAAAATATACCAAATATGGCCAAAAATAACTATATTCCCCTGAGAGAAATGGAAGAAAAGTTACTCATTATCTCAGAATTCTCTAAGACACCAGTGATTAATATTTTCTTCAACTTGCTTGTTGGAAGTTCTGTTTTTTTCTATGGTGAGCTTGCATTTTATTTTAGTGCTGTAGGTTGAAAGGCTCTTTTCATTGAGCATTAAGGAATTAATAATGCCATGACAAATGCAATGTAACACTTTGTTTTGAATTATCCCATAAATTAAATTTAGTCTAATATTTATATATAAAGTAGATTTTATGAATCAGAGTCCCTCTAAGTAAGTGATTCAATAAATCTTCACCCTAGAAAATAAAACTGGACTTAATATTATTTTGCCATATAATTCTAATGACATATTTTAAAGGACACCTTGATAATAGCCTCTTCGTGTCCTATGTAATTCTTTCTACAGATGTGAAAAGCTGAATTATTGCATAAAATCTGTAATATTTCTAAAAATTCAAACTATCAATGATTTTAAAATATTATTCAAAGACACTCTATTTGGGAAAAAGGTTGACACACCCTGCTCTTTATTCTGAGGTGAATTTCAATGCAAGCATCACATGTTTTTGATCTGATGGACAGAAGATCAGTGAGTATTAGATATTTTACTGCCTTGCTTTACATGTCTGCCAGTTGCTGCTCATGTGTATTCTTTGCAATTATTCCATGTATTTTCTTACAGTTTTTTATTTTTTTATTATAGTGTTTACTTATTGCATCAAGTGATGTCTCCTTCATAATGACCTCTTTCCACCCCTCCCACCCTCTCCTCCCTCTCCCACCCATCCCAGTCCTTCAATGTGGAGTGTCCCTACAAATCAGCCCCTCCCAGTTCAACAGTCATATGAGGGCTTAGAGCTTCCTTTTGCACTGGGGCCCTATATCATATCACCCCTAGGGCAAATTGTCCCCTTGATAAGTAGCACAGTCTATGTTCCTGATCTTTTTGGTGTGTTGGTTGTAGGATAGTTATCCTGTACTCTATGGCTAAAATCCAAATCCAATTATAACTAAGTAGATGCCATGTGTATATTTCTGAGTCTCGGTTAGCTCACTCAGGGAGACCTTTTCTAGTTCCATTATGTAAGTGTACCACAATTTTTTAAAATCCATTTGTCAGTTAAGGGACATCTGAGTTGTTTCCAGTTTCTGGAATGCAATTCAAGACAACTCTGAGATTCCATCTCACACCTGTCAATCTACCTATCATTAATCTATCTATCTATCTATTATCTATCTATCTATCTATCTATCTATCTATCTATCTATCTATCTATCT